>OZ018332.1:18617009-19074927 GCA_963969495.1 Ceratothoa steindachneri
CTCACAATATTTCAGATATAAAGATTGGGAGGCGTCCCTTCGCCCCCATAGTGTGGGAAGTCTCCACGATACTGTATAGCCATGCGGTATCATAGGCCGTCTCCAGATCGAAAAACACCGTGGCGCAGTGCTGTGTACGAAGGAAGCCCTCGCAGACGGCAATTTCTAGTCCGAGCATGGCATCCGACGTGGAGTGGAACTTGTGGAAGCCGCACTGTGCTGAAGACAGATGGCCTCTTCTGTCCAGAAAAAATTAATCTAACATTTACCAATTTCTCCATCAACTTGCACACGCAGGAGGTTAGAGAGATTGGGCGGAAACTGGCCGGGTTAGTGATCTCTCCTCGGCTTGCGAAAAGCGAGCACATTAGCGATTCGCCAGGAGTCTGGTAGGATACCAGCTACCCAGATCCTGTTAAACCAATCTATCTGAAAGACCATGCCTCGCTAGCCCAGGTGTTGAAGAATGGCGTACGGCACGGAGCGAGAATGGAACGCAACTCAGTCAGTGTAAACCTGTCGTTGAAGGGTTCTCCGCCTCTGGAGGTAAACTTCAGTCGGTGGCCTTCCGCGACATCACGCCGCGCATTGAATGCTGCCGGAGCATCATCCCGCCTAGAGAATGCGGAGAAAGCAGTCGCGAAGGATACGGCCACGGATGCAGGTTACGAGATTGCGGTCCCATTCACCGGGATACGAGAGGGGAGTCTAAGAAAACTTACACTGAACTGGCAGAGAACTTGATTTGCCTCCAAACCTCTGCTAGAAGGGTGTTCCCATTAAGTGAAAACACGCATGCCAGCCAGTAATAGCGGCGGGCGTGCTTCGAAACATACCGGAACCTAGCCCTAGCTTGACGAAATTCACCTACAGTGAAATCGTTCGGGTGGCGCCTATAGCCCATGTAGGCATAACGTTTATGTTTGAGGGCCGCATCACATTCGGTTGACCACCCCGGAAGCGGTCGGATTGCAAAACGGCCAGACATTCTAGGAATAGTAGTTAGGGCTACTGCAATGAGATTGCCGAAGATGAACTCAACTGCCTCATCTACCGACTTAAACTCCTCGACTGAGACAGAGAAATCAGTCATTTCCTGAAATGAGGACCACCGCGTTCGCGCCAAGCACCACTGGGGCGGGCTCTGAGGCGGCAGCAGCCCAGAAAATATTTAAGGGGATAGTGATCATTACCATGGAGGTCATCGACTACCGCCCACCCTAAATCAGGCTCTGCATCCGGAGAGCATAAAGGTAGATCGAAAGAGGAAAATGAAGCGGTTCTCAGGCAATGATGCGTAAACTCATCCCTATTAGGACACTTATCTGCAGCTCGTCAATCAGGTCGGCAAGTACCTGACCCCTAAGATTGATCGAGTAGTCTCCCCAGAAAGGGCGGTTACCGTTCAGATCTCCGAGCAAGAGAAAGGGCCTCGGCAACCGTGCCACGACGCGGCCGAAGTCCGCCGCGTCGAAGTCGGCTTACGGTGGAATGTACGCAGAAATAACGGTATACCTCCTATTCATGTGCAGCGGCACAGTTACTGTCTGAAAGGTGTTTAAAGCAAAGAGAAGAACGGAGACAACATGCCGAGTGTAAATGGCGCCTCCTCCTGCCCGGCCACCATCCGGTCTTTGTGGGGTCGAAAAACCATCATACCCCGGGAGGGTGGACAGGGGGCACTTGCATAGCATGGTCTCCTGCAAAAAGATAGCCAAGGCAATTCCATTGAAGGAATATGCCCTCCAGACCTAGCTCGAAGGATATGCGGGGGCCTTCTTCGAAGAGAAGACCATCACGGGATTGGCCGTATGCTTCCCGGAAGCAGAACTCCGGGAGCTGTTGTCCCAACATCATGGATGTTGTCTCCTGTGACACTAATGACGCGGTGGAGTCGCGCGACCGTTTCGAGCGTCGGGAAACGCTCCCGCTGGGGAAAGGAGCGGGAGCCCTGGTTTTAGCTGGGACTGGGTGTGAACCCTTTATGCCCCCATTTCTACCAGTAGAGCGCCTGAGGAGGATATAACCCTCAGAAGGGTTCTGAATGGGCGCGGAAACGACCGTGCTCGTATGCTTGGATGGGCCAGGAGCAGAGGGTGTCTTTCTTAACATTGAGGTATAAGACGTCCCAGGCAGACCTGGGCGCGCCAGGGCCAAGTCTTTACCCTCACGAAATGAGAGACAATCCCCGGCCTGAACAGCCAGGATTTCCTTCTCGGGGAGATACGCACCACATTGCTTCGAAGAAGCGGGGTGCAGCCGTTCGTAATTGACACACTTAGCCACACACGATTTGGACTTATCGTGTGCGGCCTTGGAGTAACTTACAGACTTCGGGTAACCACGACTCTGGACGTCTACAGGAGCGATTCGTTGGCCAAAGCGGTGGCAGTAGTAGCACAACCAACCCGCACGCACATACTCAGGAAGCCTGTAACAGTCGAAGACGAAGAATGCAAGGGGTAGGTTTCGAGGCCCCGCCCTCTTTTCTCATCCCACGTTCGACTTTGACCCCTTCATAGTCGGCCATCTCTAAGATTATGTTATCTATGGAGTAGTCCACGAATTCCCTCGCATAAACTACGACTTTCACGAAGTTCATGGTCGAGTGTGACGTCACACTCACCGGCGTGCCATTAAGTGCCCGAAGGGCACTAATCATGGTTGCTTGGGAGGGATTTGACGCGTTTGCCAGAATGCTCCCGTCCGAGAAACGGGTCACTTCGGCTCTCTACCAATCACACTAGCTAGAGTCCTTAGCCAACATGATGCCATCAGTGGAGCGAATAACGAGGAAGCGTTTGAAGCCAGCGGGCTCGAAAACGCCCGGTAACTTTTGAATGAAGGGCCCCTACATAATCGAGGGTCTTAGTCAGGGACTCCCAACCCGGGGAGTACTGGGGCCGGACTTGTCGATCTTGGCTTGGTCGCTTGCCAAAACTTCAGTGGACCCGTGCGTTCCCGTGGCTTCCGCGGGGGGAGAGGAGCCTAGAGTCTTTTTCCTGTGCCTTTTCTTCTTAGGAGAGGAGGGTGGAGAATGAACCCGCTTCTCTCCTACACCTGAAGAAGCCCCTAGGCCAGATAAACCGGCCTCGCCAAGATCCTTCTCTGAAATAGAGAAGGTCTTGGCACCAGCCGGAGGAGGAAATTTCTCATCTCCTTGTGAACCTCGGGGGCCCGAGCCGTCTAGAGAGAAGCTTGCACAGGGCCGGACTCGGGCCCTGTGGTTGGCACAAAGCCCGGGTTCTGGCCGTCTCGGAATGGGTCACCTGAGAGACCATGTCCATCTCAGGGGCGGCCTCGATGCGGGGTCACCCGATTGGAGGCAGTGCCATTTAGGACTACACTTCCTGCCAAGTGGCCAGGCAGCCCATCAGCATGGCGGCTACACCTTGGGCTGGGCATAAGTGACCCCCTGTAGACTTGATATGAACCCCAGCAGGACTGTAGAGGGCACAGGTCGACGGGTTCTGTCACCTCTTCCCCCCATAAGGGGTGCTTTATTGGCAGTCCCCTGGGAAAGCAAAGGAAGGACTGCCGCTGTAAAGAGGGAGTCGCTCCAGACAAGGGAATGACGGCGAGTCCTCTCACCCGTAGGCATAAAAGAGGTTTGTAGTGTCCCCTGAGAAAGCACAGGTGGGGATGACCTCCTTTTCTGCTGTGGAGCTGCCTGAAGGCGGCTCCGACGATGCTACAGAGGAATTAAGAGAGTGTTTTTTAATTTATCATCATCGCACGAACCGCCCTGATGATGATAAATCACTCAACGGAGTAGCCCGCTCTGCGAAGGGTGAACACTGGGCCGACAGAGCCAGCTGCCGCCATTTAGGATCACACTTCCTGCCCAGTGGCCAGGCAGCACATCAGCATGGCGGCTCCACCTTGAGCTGGGCGTAAAATTGATAGACAGTGAAAGGAGAGAGAATGGATATGTGAGGGAGGTAAGGGTGGAGGTGAAGCAGGTTATTAAAAACCCACCATCCCAAACCGGAGCTTAGGGGTGAGGGAGCGTTGTCCCCTCCCCCCTGATCCGGGATGGTTGGGTGAGAGGAAGCTGGTTGGTGTCTATCATGGAAATTAGAGGCCGACCAGAGAATGTTGTAGGAGAGGTTGTAGGGAAACTGTGCAAGCAGGGTGAGAGACAGGGTGTCAGATAGAAGGAGAAGAGGCTAAGCTTGGGTCGGAAGGGGCGCTGAGTCCCGTTAGAACGGCGGCCAGGAAAGCCTATCGCCGTGCCCCTTATGGGGCAAAGAAAGTGCATTTCTGCAGGACCTTTGAAGGTACAGTAGCTTTTTGTAATGCCATAACATAGAGGCTTTCCTGAAGGAATTTGAAATTTCGATCTACAAACTCAACTGAATGGCGACTGCTTAAATCGGAGCCTAAAGTGCGTTCTCTTCCATAATGGCAATTTATATGGTGGAGTCACGGGTGAACATCCAGTTAGTTTTCGTGAATATGGAGATAAAGAGAATGAATGAATTGTTGTAATATCAAACAAATTTGGATCATCTGTGTTGACCTTAAAATGGTATACATCCTTCGTGATCAGCAACGCGGGTACACGAAGTATCCCTGCTTTCTGTGCACTTGAGATAGCAGATCTAGAGACAAGCATTGGGTGGAGAGAAATTTGTCTCTAAGATCCGATCTCAAACTTGGAGATCCCATCATTTTACAGGAGCCACTTTTTGACAGAAAAAAATATATATTCCCATCTCTGCACATCAAACTGCGTCTCATGAAGCAATTCGTTAAAGCATTGCCAACGAAAATCAACTGTTTCGAGTACGTCTTTTGAGCATTTCCTGGCCTGTCAATTGGAAAAGGCTGGTGTGTTTAATGGCCTGCAGATTCGGCAGCTCATCAAAAGAGGGCATTTCATCGAGACATTATCATAACTTGAAAGGAATGCTTAATTATCATTCTAAAACTTTGTTCAGAACTTTCTTGGAAATACACGAACAAAGAATTATACCAAAATTGTCCAGAAACTATTGGAGAACTACAAAACGCTCGGTTACAACATGATCATGATGTTGAATTTTCTACATAACAATTTTGCTAACTTCCCGGGAAAACTTTGGAGAAGATAGCGATGATCAAGGTGTACGATTTCACCAAGATTTGAAGGTCATGGAGGAACGGTATCAGGATAGATAAGATGTAAATATGTTGGCTGACTACTGTTGGAGTATAAAGGGAAATTGTCCACATATTGGACACTCCAACAAAAGCTTTATAAGCGTCAATATTTGGCTTAACTACTTGCACACAATTTGAATTATAGTAACAATATCTTTTGTATGAACAAAACAATTTTTTACAAACATTACAGTCCAGCAATGTTTTACTATTTCCCAGGGTATGTAATTTTTAAAACATTCAATAAAATAATCGCAAATTTGTTAGATGCAGTATTTTTGTGGATTTGAACATACTAAAAGAAAAATGGGGTAATTTTTTGATTCAAGGGCCAAAACTAAGTAAAAAATGAGTGTTCGATCTAACAACGAAAATTGAGTTCCCCAGTGCAATTTAACCTAGCCCCACCTAATTCTTTAGTAAACAAAATTATAGATAAAAATTCTTTATTAAATAAAATTAGCGTAAGTTACCTGTCCCGGTACCGGGATGGGCGGGGTCGCTACCGCCTGTCCTTTGTACTCGGGACGAGTGCGTGCACATTGACTGGTGGACTTGTTGACTTTTGGGGGGAGGCCGGCCTTCTCCCTTTTATTTAACTAGGTTTTGTTGTTGTTGTTTTTGTTATTGTTATTGTTTTCTTTCTAGGTCACACGCTCCTACGCCGGGTGGAGGGGGCCCTTCCCCCCGACGCCGGAACTTGCTTCCTAATTGTTATCTCTTTTTATTGTTGTTTTCTTTTCATTTTTTTATTTTAAAGTAGCCTAGAACTAGGCTGTTTGTTTGCGGCGACTTATGCTCAAGTGGGCAGCCGCCAGATAGCCCCTTAAAAAAAAAATGTCGATTATAGGAAAGTAACAACCAGGATCATTTACAAGGGTGCAAAATTTGACCAGCGAATCCGTTAGGCAGGTGAGAGTACAGATTCTTTTATTTCTGATTTGCATAAATTGGCTACTAAGTGTGAAGAAGTCCAACTTAAAGATGATTTGATCAGAGAGAGAATAATTGTAGCTATTCCTGATCATAAATTAAGTGAAACTTTGCAAATGGATGATCTGTTAACGTTAAAAAAACAACAAGAAATAAATAATTCAATCTCAAGTGGTCAAGGGCTAGTAGGTCACAGTTAGAAACAATTCTAAGCAAGAGGTAACTCAGGTTAACAAAAATAAAAACAAGCCTAATGCTAAGAAGTTTAATGCTCTAAAATATGTATCTAAGTCTAATTGTTATACGTACATATATGTATCTGAGTCACAGTGTGGTCATTTTATTTTCAATACTAGTTTTCGGCTGTGTCTGTTAAATGTCATACATATAAAATTATGAGGCATTACGGCAGGATGTGTAAACATAGTCATCAAAATTTATCAAAGTAACAATGAAGGAGTTATTTTTTTTTAGCTTATTTAAACTCAAAGGTCTTTGAGCCTTGTACAGCTGATATTCTGTATCGGGCTGGCGAAATCCAATCAACTTAACCGATTCGGGAGCAGATTGTACCTGTATTTCTTAATCCTTACATAGCGCATATTTAGGAGATTTATGCAAGGTAAATACTAAATACACCAATTTCAGGTGCCAGTGGTTTGAAAGAAAATGTATTTTGCTAAGTAAAGACCAATCTTACTTGTAAAGAACATTCGTGGTAATACGAATGTATATGTCATTAGGAATCTTAGTAAACCACTGTTAGGTTGACTGCCATTAGAGCCTCTTATAATAATTAATCGTGTATGTTGAGTTTCTGAGGGTTGGATAGAAAGACATCCCGATTTTTTTTTCGGATTAAGTACAATGGCAGGAAAATGTAAGATAACTTTAAAGTAAATGTTGCTCCGTAGGTAGTTCATTCACTTCGTCGTGTACCTCAGTAGTGTCTGAGTCAAAGAATTAGAGAACATGGTTAGAAAATGGCATTACCGAGGAAGCGACTGAGCCGAGGGATTGGTGCACACTAATTAATGGTATTGATACATTAAAAAAATGGTCGGCGTCTCAATTGTAATCGACCCTGAGGCAGATGCATAAGATGTAGCTACTCGTGGTTTGGATTCTAAGTTAAACCTCAAACATGCGTTGGTAAACCAGTACTAAAATATTGTTTGGGATTATTAAAATGGGGGGGGGGGGGTAATACAAAGGAAAAGCATTCTGTTAAACATACGTTAGCACAACTTAGTTTTTAGTAAACTTGACGCGAGTCGAGGATGTTATCAATATGCACTTGATGGAGATTCGTCAAAATTAACGACTTCCATAAACCAGTTGGATAGGCCGGTTTTTTTTTGTATATCTGAGCGCTTGGGAGTGGAACTAACATCTAGTCCCGAATACTAGTCGAGATCAATGGCAAACTTGTTGCCGGGGCTAGAAGGCGTCACTAATCTTATGGACGATATATATATATATATATATATATATATATATATATATATATATATATATATATATATATATATATATATATATATATATATATATATATATATATATATATATATATATATATATATAGAATAGCATGATAAATGTTTAAAAGCAGTTCAAAACAGACTTAAAGAAAAAATATCACATTAAATTCAGAAAAAAGTGAATTTTCTGTTCCTCATTTCAAGTATCTAGGATTTATTATTGATGTTGAGATGTTCATATCACCCCTGAAAAAGTGAGGTAGTTTCTGAGTATCCCATCCCTAAACACGTAAAAAGTCAGATGTTTTACTACTTATAGTAAATCATTAAAATCATTAAATGATTCGTCACAAATTTGGCAACTAAAATTCAGCCTATTAGGTCATCGTTGCAGAAAAATACTTTGAGGATTTGGGATGCCTTTAAAACTAAAAATTGGATTAAATCAACAGTGTTGAATCATTATAATCCTAATAATTAGGATCTGCGCAGATGAATCATCTCTTGGTTTGGGAACGGTATTACAGCCAAAATTCGAAAATCAGTGGATACCTATTACTAGTAGGTCTCTAACTGATCCAGAGACAATGTGGGCTAGTATTAAATTTAAGTAAATTTAATCGTTTTTCGTGGAAACAAAATTGCTTGTTATATTGTAGGGTTAAATTTTGAAATTTTAACCGATCATAAACCATTTATGTCGTTGTTGCCGTCTGAAAAAAAATGCCGAATTACTGATACGTATTCAAAGATTTCGTCTTCGCTTGATCAGGTGCTCTTATCAAATCAAATACATACGAGTATATCGAAGGGTCCGAACAAGTTACCGCGGATGTATTAAGCCGGGCGGGCGCCAGTCGTCCCATTAGAATCTGACCTTGAAATGCAAAATATAGTGTCAGACTACAGAGTTGTTTTTTTTTTATTATTATCGCCCTCCTAGCGACTTCCTACTTGGGCATAAGTCAGACTATGAAGTACAGGGTGGTCCGAAAGTCTTGTCGCCCCCTTTAAATATTGTTTTAATTTTCGATTTCACATGACCGAAAGTCTTGTCACCCGCTGTTAATAGGATATGACACCTCATCATTTTGTGACACGAAAATGATGGTGTTTATACATATATTTTTGATGTGCGACAGTGGTAATGAAAGTGAATACACTAAAACCAGTACATGTGTTCGATATTATTTTATTGTTATTCTATTGTTATTACTTTTCGGCCGATATCGAAACAGAAATTAGATTCTATTTGCAAAGCGCAAAAGGGGGATAAATCTTCATCTAAGATTAGGTCTTATTCAAATTCAGAGTAACCAAAAAAAGTTCGAAAATTTCAATTCATGTAAGACTTTATAATTTTATAAGGTCGGAACTTTCTGTTGTGTGTGATGTGCTTTGCAAGGATAATTGGATAGTTATTCCTGACTCTCTTTTGAGTGAGATTTAGGACCGAATTCACAAAGGACATCAGGGCATCGTTAAAAGACTTAAGCGTGCTAGATCCTCAGTTTGGTGGCCTAATTTAACTTCACATCTGCAGCAAAGGTAGGTTTCAAACCAATTGCCCTGCAATCACAAGCAGGTCAGAACCGTTAATCGTAGGAGATTTTCCGAGTCATCCATTTGAAAAAGTAGGGATGGATTTGTTTTATTTACACAATAAAACGTATTTACTAGTAGTAGATTACTAGGGGGAAAAAATCATACACCAAGAAATGATATTTTAGAATATGCCCATCTGGAAAGGTGTAAGAGAAATTGTAAAACGACGGTTATTCTTAATTTCCCTGAATAAATTAATTTAGTTGTTTTTTTTGTAGTTTTAAGTTGTGTACTTGGTTACCTGTTAGGGCTAGGGTTAAGTATTTTCTGAAGTTAATTATGTTTTATAGTTTCTCCTCTTCAAATTAGCTAGTTTGGTTTAAAGGAGTGTTCAAATGACCCGTCCAGAGCGTTAACACCTCTCAATCTTCAAGTAGTCTGTAATAATCCACAGGTCTGGAAACAAGAGAAGACTACAAATTTAAGGTAGACCAAGAATACATTGAGTAGGATTGATTATTTGGGCTGCAATTGTTGGAAACAAGCTAGTAGGACCTATCAAAGTACAGTACTTGATGGCGCCAGAAGGGATTCGAAGGCGTACTGCAAGATCGTTGAGAAAAACTTCCTACCTTGGTTTCGGCAACTCGAGCACGTGCCCGGGGCCGGCCATATGTCTAGGGGCCGCTATCAAGGATCTTCCCAAAAGAGAAAAAGGGAAAATAATAAATACTATTTTTAATCTGACGTTATTAAGATAAAAAAACAGATTCATCTTATATATATATATATATATATATATATATATATATATATATATATATATATATATATATATATATAACCAGTGTGGACAAAGTATTCGCTCGTCATCATGAAGGATAACGTTCCAAATAATGCCTACAAGTTCTTTAAGAATTAATTAGAGGCGAAAGGATTTCTCGGAGACCCTATCCTGTACTGGGCTCCCAAAGTTGCGAACTAAATCCAATAGAAAACTTGTGGACCATCTTGGACCATCTTGGGGCATCTTGGAGAGAGTCGATTTCGCAGATAACAAACAATTTAACAGCGAAAATTGACCTTTAGGAAGCCATCCAAGATGCTGCAAAGAATGTTTATGCAAACGGCATCAAAACATTCACTTCAACAGACTGTTCGGAGATATTCAGAAGAAGGGTTCCTTTGCCCACTATAGTTCTTAAACATTTCTTATTTAAAATTATATTTCATCTAATTTTTCGGCAGTGTATTTCTTACAATTAATACATATAAATCTTTAAACTTGTTATACTTTGTTATTATATTTAGTTTGAAAACTCAATGTATTCCTACTAATTAAAAGTCTGCAAATTATCTCTTGATAATAAAATAGTTAATCCAACAATTTCTCTTATTTTCCTCTCAGATGATATTTAATTTCCTTGTATTCACATATAACTTTTTGCTAATGAAGAAAGTTACATAAAAATGCATCTGTTTTAAAGGAGTTTTGGATATACAGGGTGTCCATAAAGTCTCTTTAAAATTTAAAAAAATTATTACAAAGACAATTGATACGATATCTTAATCAGACTTGTTCTATTGTACTCAAGGGTTTTCAAAGTGTATTAAATGAAGTAAAAATAACCTTTGATATCCACTGAGTACAATAGAACCAGTCAGATTAAGATATTTTATCAATTGCCTTTGTAATAAATATTTTAAATTGTAAAGAGACTTTATGGACACCCTGTATATTTTTTTAAAATTTGCATTTAGAAAAATATATCTGATCCACTGAATTAAAATATTAAAATGTCCCTTCGAATCCCTTCAAATTGGATTTAAATCCCTTTAAGATATTCAAAGATTTTCATGCTTAAACAAACTATATCGCACCACTGGCTTTGTGCTACAGTACATTTTCAAACTAAGGAAGAAACGCAGCCTGGTGCTAGAGTATATTTTTAAACAAGGAAGAAACCCAGTATTGTGCTAGAATACATTTCCCACCTAAGGAAGAACCTCAGCCTTGTGCTAGAGTACATTTTCAAACAAGAAATAAACCCAGCCTTGTGCTAGAGTACATTTTGAAACTAAGGAAGAAACGCAACCTTATGCTAGAGTACATTTTCAAACTAAGGAAGAAACCCAGCCTTGTGCTAGAGTACATTTTCAAACAAGGAAGAACCACAGCCTTGTGCTAGAGTACATTTTCAAACTAAGGAAGAAACCTAGCCTTGTGCTAGAGTACATTTTCAAACTAAGGAAGAAACCCAGCCTTGTGCTAGAGTACATTTTCAAACAAGGAAGAAACCTAGCCTTGTGCTAGAGTACATTTTTAAACTAAGGAAGAAACCCAGCCTTGTGCTAGAGTACATTTTCAATCAAGGAAGAAACTTAGCCTTGTGCTAGAGTACATTTTCAAACTAAGGAAGAAACCTAGCCTTGTGCTAGAGTACATTTTTAAACTAAGGAAGAAACCCAGCCTTGTGCTAGAGTACATTTTCAATCAAGGAAGAAACTTAGCCTTGTGCTAGAGTACATTTTCAAACTATGGAAGAAACCCAGCCTTGTGCTAGAGTACATTTTCAAACAAGAAAGAACCGCAGCCTTGTGCTAGAGTACATTTTCAAAGTAAGGAAGAAACCTAGCCTTGTGCTAGAGTACATTTTCAAACAAGGAAGAAACCCAGCGTAAGCATTCGATTCGTTAGCAAACTTTACTGAGTTTCTTCGATGCAACGACGACAGCCGCTCTCCAATACAAACAATTGTATCGAAATCGACGCCTCGAAAAAGGAAGTCGCATTCCCATATTTAATCACCTTCACCACTTTCTGGATTAGTATTGTCTTATTAGAAGCAAGAGTAGTAGTGGTATTATTAGTTCACCAACCTGTCTTTATCCACGCGGACCCCGCCCAGATAATGAAATAGATATAAAGGTCAGTATGACAATCGCTGGTGAGCCTGAGGGCACCAGAGACCGATTCTCTTTGGGGAGAGGTACCAGGAAGTATTGTGTTTTGACACTAAAACAGCTTTCGGGTGAAACCTTCATCACCCCGGCGCAGAGGGACCTGTTCCGAGTCAGTGGTATGCAGATATAGATACCCCTCGACAAAATTCCTTGCAACAGAGTGTCTGAGTTGTTCTGTGAAGACGGGAGAGGAAAGAAAGCAGTGTTGTAATTGATCATGTGTGTGATGAGGAGTGTAATATCTACCCACCCGAATACAGGGTTGATCAAAGCGCCTCCACCAATTGGTAGCCAGATCTCGTCGTGCGCTGACGTGTATGTCCGCTCATGCCGATTCTTACCCGGTACCGCGACGTTAGTGGGCCAATGACGTATCCACTCGGCTAGCAAGAGCTCGCTCCTCTCTTTCTCTCTCTCTTCTTTCTCTCTCTCTCTATCTCTCTAAAAGCAGCGGTAAGATATCGAAATCAAATGTTTATTATTATTATAAAGTCATTAACCTCATTTCGGGAGCAAAACACAATTTGACTAATTATATAATTGGGATCGATTCAACTCTAGCAATGCTTTGATTAGAAGCTCAGATTTCTGGGTAACTTCCCACATGCCAAACAGTTAAAAGGGTACAAAATGATTGGATAATCTGAAAAAAAAATAACGTTGTAGTGTTCAAATAATAGGTACCATTAAAGAATAGTAATTAGACAAAAATGCAATTAAAGAATTTAATAATTTTAAATAAGTTCCTAGCTCCATAATTACTACATCCATCACTAGCTGCTGCTTCTTCTCAACAAGAAGCTCCTTTAATACATCTAGTTAATATGACATTGATGCATATTTAGACCTTTAGTTTAAAAATATTCCTGTGTATTGATGTTAAGGAGAATATCTCTTTCGTAGTCCCAGAAAGCACAAACATCAAAATGATTGCAAGGCATTAAGCATTATTACTTCATCTGCCCCGGTAACAGAATTTCTTATTCACCGGTTACCACCACAAGAGCAGTTACGACTTTCCAAAAAACCTTTTTTATCAAAGCGACTGCATCTCCATGGAACTCCACTTGATTTCAACAGCTTTCTTTAGACTCTGACTTGTATTTGCGTTGAAGTAAAAATGACACCTATTAACGGTCAACAGTTCCAAAAAAGTAACCGAATTTACGGCAAACTCTACTGCATTCATAACAGCTAAATTTAAGGTGTTGTTTGTTCCAATTTTGAACGCCGGTGTGTTGTCCTTTCTTGACCGAGGAGTTTTTCATAATCTTGTCATCATCAATTTTGAATATCTAATCTATCTTCTAGTTTGTTCAAAGTCAAATTAACAATTATACACACCATCTTTTCCTTCACTGCAAACATATCTTAAAACTTTACGCATTTGATCGTAGTGAGAAGCATTTAGAGTACTTTCGAAACTCATCGAAAAGTATTTTACCTTTTTAATATCCTCAATGACTTTCTTCCAATAAATGTATAAACTCATTTCATTAAAGGACGAAGGATGCTAAATCTTTTTTTTTCTTCACAACTTGATTCTCAATTATTTTCGTAGCATTGGGTGGGTCTTGGAAAGCAAATGCACCAATTCTACTGATGGCTGTAGTAACCTATGTCACAAATGTGTGCAATGGCTGGTGAAGGGTCAGAAGAAGAAGGATTAGCGTTCGAAGCTGAACATCATTGGACAACCTCCTAATCAACGAAATTTTTCCCAGATTCCACCAACTGCATGAACTTGCAGAACGGTCCGCCCTCCTGACTCCGTCAAATCTCATAGCTGAAGAATATCAAATTCACGATCAACTGCAGCATTACGATGAGTTTTAGAAAGAAGAATTCCTCCTCGATAGGGCAAGCCTCAAGCATTTAATTTAAAGTTGCAGCAGACGGAGCAAATGATACCAGTTGGAAAGAATATCTGTAGCGACGCCCGAATTGCAAGGTGAAGTAGGCTCAACGAGGAACCTCACAAATGAGCACCCTGTTGGACCTATGAAATCTTGAAATTGGGCATACATATTAACTACTCAAATAACATGTCATGTAGTAGCAATATAGATGTATACTGTGGTAAAACACCCAATATAAAAATAGCAATGTAGAATAGAACGAAATACTTATATTACAAGTGTACATGTATTAAGAAAAACATGAGTGTAAGAAAGGCAAGCGAATAGTTGGAGGTTCCCACGCGAACACACAAACACAGACGCGAGGAAACAGCTGCGAGACAAAAAGGTCTCGATCCAAGATAATGAACGTAGCTGGGTAAACTTAGGGTGGTGTCTGATCTGACCAGTTAAAGTTGACTAGACCTGCGAAACGACAAAATCAACTGTCCTATCACTGGTTATTGATGCTGGTTTGATGAAGCTACGATTAGGCGATCAAATGCAATACACACGTGAGTACACTGAACACACACACACCCTTTTGACTCCGCCCAACAGTCTTAACAAAGTACACACGAACATACTTCTCACACCGAAGCTAAGCCCCGAGTCCAGATTAGGAAAAATAAAGTAGAAATGTTGGAAGGAGTAGAAATGGATGGGTTGAAACATTCTCCAGACAGAGACCCAGAATTATTCTTTCGTCATGACTCTCACTCTGATTTGTTTATTATTAGCGTCCTGAGTCCGTTCCTCGTCCTCAAGTCCTGCCGTCCTAGACGCAACTATAATAATAGGCATTTATTATGCGCCTTTCAGGGCTGTTAGCCCTCCCAGAGCGCAGGCTGTGTAGCAAGTGTAGATTAAGTTTAGAGGGGAGATAAGGCAATTCTGAAGAGATGAGTCTTCAGGAGACGTTTAAAAGTAGCAAGGGAGGGAAAGGATCGGACTTCGGCAGGAAGAGCATTCCAGAGTCTAGGAGCACAAACTGAAAAGGAACGGTCACCCATCGAGCAGATGACAGAACAAGGAGTGTTCAGAGGGGAGTGAGGTTAGACCGGAGTGCCCGAGGAGTTTGACGACGAGATAGGGCAGACGAGAAATAAGGTGGAGCTTCGAGGTTTAGGGCCTTGTAGGTGATGAGAAGAATTTTATAGTGGGTACGTAAGCGAATAGGTAACCAGTGTAGCCCCTGTAACAGAGGCATCAAAGGAAAGAACCGGGGGCGGTGAAGGAGGAGCCGGGCAGCATAGTTTTGAACTAGTTGTAGGGGGTTAGTGACAAAGAAGGGAGATTCACTAGAAGAGAATTGTAGTAGTTTAAGCGTGAAGTGACGAAGGCATGAATAGCAGTCTCAAGGCTTCGTCGATCAAAATGGGATCGAACACGTGAAAAGTTGCGGAGGGAACCGAGGGAAGACTTACAGATACGATGGATGTGCGGTTTAAACGAGAGTTACTCGTCGAAAATAACACCAAGATTACTGACGGTATCAGGGAAGGCGACATTGGCTTCCTCAAGGTAAGGGGGGTGGGGAGAGCTTTAGATTTCTCCACCATCGAAGTGCTACTAACAAAGAGAACTTCAGTTTTATCGTGGTTAAATTTGAGAATGTTGGCAGACAGCCATTCGTTTATCGAGGTGTAGGCTGAAAGGAGCTTGGTAATTGATTGAGAGAAGGATACAGCGGATGAGAAAAGGTATATCTGAATGTCATCAGCATAGAGATGGAAGGACAGGCCCAAATCGCGAAGAAGGGAGCCAAGAGGAAGTAGATGCGAAAGAGGAGGTAGAAGAAAATTTACAACAAGGCCGCGTAAGACTCGACTACATATCTCGCTTGCCCCAATTAAGGTAGACTTAAACCAAGAATAAAGCCTACAAAACTCCACTTTTCTTTCGAGTCATTCCTTTAACCCAGTGATAACCAAGTTATCTTCGAACCTAACCTATAAAAGGATTGCCCGTAAGAACTTTTGGAGTAAAGCAAACTCGACAGGAAGACCTCAAATGCCTTAGTCAAACACTCCCTTCACGTGTAACCCTGACTCATGGATAAAACCCCTCTATAGACTGGTAACTCTTCCTTTGTACACTGGTGACATCCTATAAACTCCAAATTTTATATATCCACTTTAACTACTACAGTTTAATTTCCGAAATTCTGTACCGAGCATCAATGTTTTATCGAAAATATTTCTGAACACAGATATTAGTGTGTGAACGGAGTTTTTAGAAACTAAAGCTCATAAAAAAACCCTTTGATCGACAATGAGGTTGCGGTGTTTAGATATTTGATGCATTGAACACACTACTGCTTTGTCACAGATAGAAGCGAAATAAATTATATTGTAATTTCTAATTAAGCGTGAAATAAAATTTGTAATGTAGCCCTTTCGTCTTTTTTCGTTTTCCTTTTTTTGGGGGGGACGGGATTCAAACACCGCAACAGGCTGCAAATCCCCCTTGACACATCAAAATGGACATTGTTTCATCAGTAAATTTTTCTCTTGTGTAGAGTAATTACATCATGAAGCCTCCCGGAGGGCCAGGTGGACGTATACATTAAAGTATCCCTTGCCCCTTACGGAGAAAGCAAGAGAATCGAGCCACGTGAGGAGAGTCGTGAGAAAGTTAGCCGGCGGAATAACCGTCTAACTGCCTACCCTTTTTGATCTCCCCGCCGCATAAGTAGTCGGAGCGAGCCGTTGTACTAAAGTGATCACCAAAAGCCCTTAAGCAGCGCGCAAAGGATCCAATTACCTACGAGATCAGAAGGCCCATAGTTAAATCGCCTAAAAGCGGTGCCAGTCAAGAGGAACACCAAGGATGGGGACGGTTGGTGGTGTCTCTAATTTACAAGCCAACTTGGGCACCGCAGTGCCACCCTCCTCACCTCTCGCTCTTCCCTCTGCGGCCTCACCCTTCGCTCTCCCCGCTGCGGTCTCGCCCCTTCCCCCTTAGATGGGGCGGTCGCCAGCCTATAAATAAGCCCCTGAAGGAAAGAGAGAAAGATAATTCGAGGAGAGACGATAAAGGATCAGTTCGAGAAGATCGATCCTTCACCCAGTGCCGAATTAACATAAAAAAACGTCAATTTTGTATCGGTACCCGACCAAACTATCCTTTACAAACTTAGAAGAAGTTTGACTGGATTACCATTCCTAGGGCCAAACCAGGAATTTCGGCAGCAAGAGAAGAAGGATTAATTCGAGGAGAGACGATAAAAGATCAGTTCGAGAAGATCGATCCTTCATCCAGTGTCGAATTAACATAGAAAAATGTCACGTTTTGTGTCGGTACCCAAACCGAACTATCCTTTACAGAATTAGAAGAAGTCTGACTGGATTACCATTCCTAGTTCCAAACCAGGAATTTCGGCAGCAAAAGAAGAAAGATTAATTTGAAAAGAGACGATAAAAGATCAGTTCGAGAAGATCGATCCTTCCTCCAGTGTCGAATTAATGTAGAACGTTAAGTTTTGTATCAGGATCAGACCGAACTATCCTTTAGAGACTTAGAAGAAGTCTGACTGGATTACCATTCCTAGTGCCAAACCAGGAATTTCGGCAGCAAGAGAAGAAAGATTAATTCGAGGAGAGACGATAAAGGATCAGGTCGAGAAGATCGATCCTTCCCCCAGTGCCAAATTAACATAGAACGTTAAGTTTTGTATCGGCACCAAAACGAATTATCCTTTACAGACTTAGAAGAAGTCTGACTGGATTACCATTCCTAGTGCCACACCAGGAATTTTAGCAGCAAGAGAAGAAGGATTATTTCACTGCCAGCCTGAAACATCCTGCATAGGTTTAGTAAGAAACTTGGCAGGACCAACATTCCTAGTGCCAAACAGGAATTTCGCAAGTAAGATAATAAAAGAACCAGTCACCCTCGAGTGACTCTCAAATAGTGTTCTTAAAACGGAAGAATTAAACGTCGGATTTCCCTACCTACCTCCCATCTCAAGGAAAATCTACCATCGGCCGCTTCAACAAAACGAAGCGCGAGATAAGCCATCTAGTGACATCCAGCAACCTCTGATCCGTTCTTTCATGTAAGTTAGAATGACGATTTATATACGTATTGCTTTAGTATGAGTTTATTACGGTACTCAGATTAACTGAAGTAGAAACAATTGTTAGTGAACGCCGTCATCTTTACCGGGAGACGAGTGAAGCTTAAAGTGGAGTTGAATGCTAATATAAAAGGGTCACTATAAAATACCTAATCGGCAATTGGTATGTTTACGTGAAGCCTATTTTTTTTATTTGGTCATGAAAAGATTCTGTAATAGGAGGCTCAGTTTCAAGTATGCTTATCCTCGTTAAACTTATTAGGTGAATATAAATATTTTTTTTGTATTTAAAATATATATTTATTGTTGGATAATTCCTGGGCGTTTCACTAAATCCTTACGTGTTTGAGTGGCTCTTCCTTAAAACAACAAATACAATTATGCTCTCTCCTTAAAATGGATAAACGCTGTGACACTCTCAACAATAAGGTAATTAAAAAGTCCACTCAGCCAATATTGAAGTATTGTTGTCTTTCATAATTAATAAGATTCAGACCGGCTTCCTTAAAATAACAACATACAATTTTACGACAAAGTGGTGTCAGGTCTGTAGGTTTTTATTAGAAAGAACCCAGAAGCGTCAATTAAGGGAGAGCTAACACGTAAAAGGAATACCAGGAATAATAGAATAATTGACGAGAGGAAAATTGGTAAAGTCAGGGGTAGAAACAATCTAAAAGTAATTGTTAGGCCAAGTGGTAAATTTGATGTCGGAGTGGTATTACATTCAGTATAGTAGTGGAATTAAATGTAAGGTAGGCAGCGCGCTACCTGGTGAGTGGTGGCATAAGTACCTGAGAGTACAGCAAAGAAAAGTCGACGGACAAACACAAAATGGATCTGGTCGAAAGATTCCACCAACAAGCCCAAATTCTGGGGCTCGAAGGAAAGCATATGGATGCCTACGTCCTGTCAGAACTGAGAATAAGAAGAGAATAAGAAGAAGAAATAATACAGTTTGATAGAAAAATGGAAGATATAAGAAGAGAGGGGAAAAGAGAATATGAAGCAATGAAAATACGGATGGACAGAAAAAGAGAAGAAGACAGAATACAGTGGAAAATAGAAGCAGAAGAAAAAAGAATACCGAGTGGAAGTAAAACAAACGAAAGAATAAGACAGTTGAAAAGAGAAGCAAAAGAATTCAGAATAATGATAGAAAGAGAAGATCATGAAAGAAGAATAAAGATAAAAAGAAGTAGAAGAAAGAAGAATCAGAGGGAAAGAGAACTTGCTCAAGCTGAAAGAGAAGAGAGAGAAGAAAAAGAAAAAAATGCTCGTACTCGAAATGGCATCTATCGGGAACCAGATGGAGGTCAAGGAAGTTTTAGCTCGGCCTGGACCTAGGAAAGGACCATCGATGGAAACCCAGCTAAATGGGGTAACGATAGAAGAAGTAAATAGAGGAGAGGTACAAGCAGGTGTACCTGAGGAATTACCTACGAAGAGAACCGAGTCAAATGTGTTGACAAGGAAGGAGGAAATAAATGTTAATGCGAGACACCCAGGTAAAACGAGTCAGGTGGTAGACGTGGATTATGAGTATCCCCTACCCCTAGTAGTCTCCTCCTCGAACGGAACGTCCACGGAGTTACCATTAAAACCCCAGTTCGCCGTGAAAACCACGCTTATTCACTATCCTTTAGTGAAACTCGTCGCCGAACTCGTCAGATCAAACCCAGACTCGATCTTCTAGTGTACATTGATAAAGAAGGAGTATGGGACTCAGGCTCCCATCAATTATGCCCCACTGCAACAGGCCGCTCTAGCCATAAGGTTCAGTTTAAACTTAGTCAAGTACCATAAGAAGGGTAATTAGAGTAGGTTGAAATACCAATACCATTTAGTGACATACTTGGGTAGACTCGATAACCCAAACGGCCGACTCAGACGTGGTAAAGTATTGGTATTAGCGCACCATTTTAATATTACCTATATAAAAGGGGCCGACCATTGTATGGCCGATTCGTTAAGTCGGAATCCTGTCGACGATTAAGGAGCAAACCGACTATTCTATTATAGTAAGTGTCGAGTTAATTGTAAATCGTTAGAGTTGTAATTAAGAAGGGGCGATTGACCCCCTAATTGTAGATAAGAATCTCCTAAGCTGAGACAGTAATGTAGGCATTAATGCAAGTCAGTTGCAAACTTTATCGAGACACTCCCTAGTGAAGTCGAAGTTTATTGTATAATAGTGTTCAGTAAGTCACCTTTGTACATTATTGTAAGTGTCGGACAGGAATACCCCCTCCCCCTCCCGTTAATTTCTTTAGGAGGGAGGTAAATGTAGAGGAATTACAACAAAAACCCTCCCGGAGGGCCAGGCGCACGTATACATTAAAGTACCCCCTGCCCCTTGCGGAGAAAGCAAGAGAATCGAGCCACATAAGGAGAGTCGTGAGAAAGTTAGCCGGCGGAATAACTGTCTAACTGCCTACCCTTTTTTATCTCCCCGCCGCATAAGTAGTCGGAGCGAGCCGTTGTACTAAAGTGACCACCAAAGGCCCTTAAGCAGCGCGCAAAGGATCCAATTACCTACGAGATCCGGAGGCCCGTGGTTAAATCGCCTAAAAGCGGTGCCAGTCAAGAGGAACACCAAGGATGGGGACGGTTGGTGGTGTCTCTAATTAACAAGCCGACTTGGGCACCGCAGTGCCACCCTCCTCACCTCTCGCTCTCCCCTCTGCGGTCACACCCCTCGCTCTCCCCGCTGCGGTCTCGCCCCTTCCCACTTAGATGGGGCGGTCGCCAGCCTATAAATAAGCCCCTGAAGGAAAGAGAGAAAAATAATTCAAGAAGAGACGATAAAGGATCAGTTCGAGAAGATCGATCCTTTACCCAGTAACGAATTAACATAGAAAAACGTCACGTTTTGTATCCGTACCCGACCGAACTATACTTTACAAACTTAGAAGAAGTTTGACTGGATTACCATTCCTAGGGCCAAACCAGGAATTTCGGCAGCAAGAGAAGAAAGATTAATTTGAAAAGAGACGATAAAGGATCAGTTCGAGAAGATCGATCCTTCCCCCAGTGCCGAATTGACGTAGAACGTTAAGTTTTGTATCGGTATCAGACCGAACTATCCTTTACAGACTTAGAAGAAGTCTGACTGGATTACCATTCCTAGTTCCAAACCAGGAATTTCGGCAGCAAGAGAAGAAAGATTAATTCGAGGAGAGACGATGAATGATCAGTTCGAGAAGATCGATCCTTCACCCAGTGTTGAATTAACATAGAAAAACATCACGTTTTGTATCGGTACCCAAACCAAACTATCCTTTAGAGACTTAGAAGAAGTCTGACTGGATTACCATTACTAGAGCCACACCAGGAATTTCAGCAGCAAGAGAAGAAGGATTGTTTCGGCGCCAGTCCGAAACATCCTGCACAGGCTTAGTAAGAAGCTTGGCAGGGCCAACATTCCTAGTGCCAAACAGGAATTTCGCAAGTAAGATAATAGAAAAGCCAGTCACCCTTGAGTGACTCTCCAATCGCAATCTTAAAACGGAAGAATTAAACGTCGGATTCCCTTACCTACCTCCCTACAACATTTTTTATGATATTCTGAAACAATGTTCCTAAATATAAAAGTTATCGGTGAAGTCATTTCTGCTCGAAATGCAAGTTCCAGCAACGATTTTTAGTGGATTCATTTCTGTTCGAAGTACTTTTCATTTTAACATATAGTTGGGTGTACTAAGTCCCATTTCGCTGAAACAACATTAGTAATAATAATTCATTTCAAATAGATATGTACACAATTTAATTCCCATTATCTATATAGCAAAAGTTATGAAATATGTAAACAAGATGCTGTGAAAATTCATTGTACGTAATTTAACATAATTTAGTTCACTCTTCAATCATTTCAGTGGATCACTTATGGTATTATTTAAGATTAATCCTGAAATATCTTTTGAATAAAGCATAATTTATTATTTAATATGGAAGGGAAAAGCTTCGAATAAAATAGTTACTCATAAATAAAGTTTGCCTCAAATAAAGTTCTATAAGCAAGTTCTCTTGGAGTAATGTTGTTAGATAAAGGCGCCATTTTATAAAAGAAATACCATCAATTCCAAAAAATTATTAGAAATAAGAATAAAATTGATTTTTATGTCTTATTAAATGTTATCGCCTGGTAATCAGCTAAAAATTAGGAAAGATTATTAAAAATTGCAATCAAAATATAATAAGGACACCAATAAAATGGTAAGGAATGGATAAAATAAATAAACAAACCCTAAAGTATTTTATACGGTTACTGATTCAAGTTCTTAAATCGGAAGTCTTACATACTTAAAAAAAAAATAGTACTGTATTTCGAAACAAGTAAACTCATTAATATGACAACAAGTAGGAATATTAATAACCCAAATGTAAACATTATAAAGATACTAACCACTAGCCTTTGATTTTAATATAAACATGTGTTAATAGAATAATGGGGAAAAATTATATTTGAAACCGATGGATTTTTCCTGCATCCCTTCTCTGTCTGTTTACCATATTTCTCTATCGACTCCATTTTCTTCTTTCTCTTAAATGATGTTAATTATCACAGGCAAAGTCCGATCGCGCTCAGTGAGAGTCCACCCTAAAATGCTGTATTCTTTCTTTCTTTTTTTTCTAGAGAAAGCGAGGAAAAAGAGGGGGGGAATAGGTAAAAATATAAAGGAGAGGGAAAGTAGTGCGGGGAGGAAGGAAGTATTATAAGAAACATAAGAAAAGAAGGAGACTGCAAAAGACCATTCATGGCCTACACTTGGCAGCTCCTGTTCCAGTCAACACACAAAAGATTTCTTACCAGAGAAAAGTCATCAACATTGTTTTGTTCGACGGTGAGCTTTTAAGGCCCTGGCATAGTCGCTCTTATTCGACCACGCTTAAACCTTCTTCCAATACGAGCGTTGGAGGCTCTTGTTTTCCATCGGGGAGGGGGGGGGGGGCACTGTTGGCGCGAGAAGGAAGGAGCAGGAGAATTTTAAGGTCATAACGCCAGTGGCGGCACAGTTAATAACGACTAAAGAAGCTTGTCAAATTATTGAAAGTTTTAAAGATCATAAGTCAGAATTATTGAGAGCGCGCGACTTAGATCTGTTGATCTTGTTACTCTTTTGCGTTGGTGCTAACGGTAAGTCAATCAAACTCGTATCAAGCGAAGAGGTAAGCATTCCCTAAATTAGTATTCTAGTTTAATATTGTCAAACTTCAAACTCATATGTTTTTTTGCAACGTCATCTCAATTATAGCGTACGAGAAGTGCAGGCGAGAGGCTTAAAAGCTTCGTTTGAATAAGTCTTTTTTGGGACTCAGGATGGCCGAGTGGATTCGCCGCTGGCTAACAGTGGTCCAGCGACGCGGGAAGCTGTTCGCAACTCGTCTACGCTATTATTTTTTCTTTGCTCCCTTTCCTACTCCCCTCTATCTACACAATTAACGAGGAAATCCGGTAACTAAAACTGTTTTCAGACACCTCTGGAAAATGCAAACGATCTTTTTCAAACCAAAATTAATTTAGTTCCGATCATTTCCTACTTTTCAATCATCAACACCAAACTAGGACGTTGGTTACGATCCTCAAACCAGAGCTATCGAAGTAACAGGGGCTATCGAAAGAGTTATTCCCGGTCATTTTTTTTCCTCTCTTGTTCGTAGCACGAATCCTACGAATAATTATTCGTAGGATGAGAATTAATCTGAATGAAAATTTTGCAATAGTTTAGGAATCTTAAAACGGAAAACTTAATTGGACATCACTAATTAAAAAAAATAATGCAATATCTCCAAAGGATATTGCGAAGACACTTTTCATATCCTCCATAACCCTATATTTTAAGAACGAGATTTTTTTAAGGTGTTTGAATATGATTTTTTCTTTTAGTTCGGTTGTCACCTAAGTAGATTTAATTCTTTTATCGAAGTTATTTCTAATAATTCCTTTAGAAGAAGAAGAACTACAGAACTACAGAATCTAGGACCAGCAAAGACCCTAAGGTCCGCTCGAGGCTAGTCCGCTACACTAAATCAAAAACTACGATACACCCTTATCTACGAGTGTATCTCTAACATGCTTTTTTTTCTTTTTTTTTAATACTATCTACTGTACACACTTATCTACATGTGTACATTATCGTGCAATTTTAACTAATCAAACTAGGGGTCGGGGGAGATAGAAAGTTTTTCTTCTCATCTTCCGCAGCCACTCGACTGCTAGTGGTGAAAAGCTCATTTAGGGATAGAGACTACTTATAGGATAGGCGGAAAAGAAATGGGACATCTAAGCTACACATGCAGAGAATCGCCGGCATCATTTTTAGTCATCATAATTTCATATCCTTAAACCTCCGCTCCAAACTCTCTCTCTGCAAGGACGTTTTAAATTCACAGTGCTAAACTACGTTATATTTAAACTATTCAAATGCACGTCGAGACGATTTTTGAACATATTAACCGAAGTGCTATCTACTACGTGGGTGGGCAGCCGATTCCAATTTTGAGTAACTTTAAATGTAAAATAGTTTTGGGCTATACTAGTGTTAAAACGCTTGTTCACTAATTTTAACCCGTGCTGACGAGTATTTCCCCTATGATCCAGTTCGAACAGATTGCGAAAGTCAACGTTTGAGAAACCCTTTAGTATTTTAAATACTTCTATTAGCTGGCCACGTAATCTTCTGCTTTCTAGCGATGGCAAATCTAAAGCCCTGAGCCTTTCCTCGTATGATCTATTCCTCAGCTCTGGAATTAATTTCGTAGCCCTACGCTGCACTCTTTCTAATTGCGCGATATCTTTCATTAAATATGGAGCCCAAAATTGAACAGCGTATTCGAGAAGTGGCCGCACAAGGGATTTATATAAAGGTAAAATTACATCCTTAGATTTGAAGATGAAATTACGCGCGATATAACCCAAAACGCGATTTGCTTTTTTACACGCATCCGCGCATTGCTTCGAGAATTTAAAATCGTCTGAAACTAATACTCCCAAGTCTTTTTCTAATTTAACCGCGTCGAAGAAGAAAAGGGTGTTCAGGGTGTTAAAATAAAGAGTCTATAAAGGGGATTAAAAAAGGCGGCTAAGATTAGCAAATAAGGCCGTAGGCCACACCCCCACAAGGGTGCCTGTGTAACCAAGCTCTTCCTGTTAAGGAAGAGAACAGCGGCTTGTTCTTATATATTTGGGGATTATCTAATCATACAATTTGTTAAGTAATAGTAACTCTTTCCGACGATATTCTTGTTAGTTAGCAACATGACCATACACATCTTTATGCGTGATCAAGAACCATTTGGCTGACAAGTTGTAATTATTTAATAAAACCAATCTTGAATGCATTCAAGTGTATTTGTTTCTCCTCAACTAGGACGATCTTATTGTTAAGGGGTATAAGCCTTGTTTTGAGGGTAACAAGGTCTATGTATCTGTTAATGGCGATCGTCTATCAAATTTGCAACCAATTAAGGATCGTATGTAGAATTCGGACCCCTGGCAAGGTTGGGGCCCGAAGAAAATACATAGAACCTTTAATTTAAACAAAAATTCATCTGATTCTAATAATTTCATTTTTAAAATTAAATACGATCTTTTATATGTTAAATAACTAAATTTTAAGCTCAAGCACCATCTCTTGAGAGCTCCGACCGACCAACAGATTATGGGTTTTTGGTCTGGTTGACACAAACACTAAACTTGCTGTAAGATATATGGAGATTGCTGATAGGAGAAATACAAGTACGTTACTACCAATTATTCAAAAAGTGGTAAAAACTGGAACTACACTTCAGTGATGATGGAAGGCTAACAGACGCATTCATCAAGCTCTTGGATTTACTCACACGACTGTAAATCATTCGCTTTGCTTTGTTGACTTGAATACTCTAATACTACGCACAAACACACAAACTATTGGAAGATTCGGCAAAATGTTTTATAAATTCAGTGACTGCATGTATGAGTCTATAACGGCCGTATGCTAAAACAAATGTGAAATGCACATTTGAGCAAAACCTATTTTTTTATGTATTTTACATTTTAGCTTTTGCATATAATAAATTTATAAATAACTGTGAAGCTACACTAAATCTGATAAAAGTGCTTTTCACATTTTTCTTAGCATACGGCCGTTATAGATTCATACTTAGACGAATTTATGTGGTAAGAACATTAACATTACTTTTTTTTAAATTTTGTGATACTATTTTTTCACAATCTTTTCATTAAACTTACGATACCAAAATTAAATTTTATAACATTTAAATTGCTTTAATTTAAAATAAATCAGATTTTAGAATAGATGTGATTGTACATTAGGAGGAAGTCGGGGTCTGGATTCTGTATTAAGGGAAAGTTGGGTTCTTTATTCTTCATTTGGGTTACCCGGGATCCGAATTCTACATTTGATCCCCAATAAAGGGTCAATCTTTGTGTATGGAGAGACAGAGGGCACATCCGCCAGAAAGTGTGTAATAAAAGATCTGTAAAGAAAGTGGCGAAAAGGGTAGAAATGAAAATTTGAGGCTGGATAGCACGCCTCCGTGGCTTAAGTCGCTCATCATATCGACCCGCGTATCCAGTAGCAATGTTGTATAACCTTGGTGCATGTTGAATCGCAACGCAACCTGCACCATACATATACAATATCTTCTAAATGTATCCACACTAATTGCTCACTACACCATAAGAACCACCATTTTGCAAGCTCTTTGCGTCCCACCCGAAAGAGAATCGATCTTACTGGGTTAATGGCTTCTTCACTCTCACAACCAATGCATCTCTACCGAGAAGTTATTTTAGTTTTGTAAAGAAAGTAGTGAAAGGATGGGAAGATAGATGGGGGTGCACGTCGTATCAACAGCTAAAAGAAGACTATAACGTGGGGAGTGAGTGACTTGAAGTGAACGCAACTCTCTTAAGCCTGTTTCCATTCAGCAACGAAGGCCACCTTGCAAAGTGGCCGAAGTCATAAAATCAAATGATAAAAAGATCGTAAATGAAAAGGACTGCTAGAGGCAACCACCTTCACCCGTTAAACATTGTCATCATGGGGAAGGAGGTGCTTGAAAACCCCCACCATCATGTTTGTACACAAAACACATGGACTCTGGAAGTACGACTTGAAGCTTCTCTTTCAGCACCTTAAAATGAGTTTTTCTGTGGGTAATCGATAGAGAGGGTCACCATGATTCACAAGGAAAATAGGTGTTTCTAAGGATCTAGTCGTCAAAACCTTGGAAGTACTATTGTGATAAACCTAAATACTATGTATTATAAGAGACTGCACTACCTTCCTACCACTCCCACCGACGCGGGCACGGAAAGGCGAGAATAACCTGCTGAAGGACAGGGCAAAAAGAGGAAGTTTTAAAAGTTGTAAAATATAATAATAACAGATGCAATTTATTGAATGCTAAAATCCATTCTGCAACTTCTTTCTTGGAACTACTCAGTGCTGGAACTATTAAGTACCTCTGCAGGTGGCTCGTTGCACGTCCACTAAAGTAGTCCCGAAGTCCAAGCTTCTAACCGTAGTTCCTATTCCAAATCTGGATAACGGTAAACAACTGCTTATCGATATTCTCGACACCTCGAAGGACTTTGAACAACTCTATCCATTGTCCTTGTCTCTAACAAGAAGAGACCAAGCTCATTCAGTCGCATTGGATAGTCTCGATCGACTGGATCCGTTTGTTTTGTGACCTTTACTTGCACCGTTTCGAGCCATCAGATGTCTTTTCGATGGTTGAGGAACCAAAACTGAACTGCATTCCAAAAGAGGTCACACAAACGAGAGCAGCAGAGTTTCCTTGTTTCGAAAACTGAAGACCCTCTTAATATAACTTAACAGTCCTTAAGCCTTTTTCTCAAACTCAGCGCACTCTTTGAAGAGCTTTATTTCGCTGCTAATGAAAACACCTAAGTCTTTTAACTCATCGGCAACTTCTAAACTAGTGTTTCTCAAATAGGGTTCATCGGAATTCTAGAACTCCGCTATAGATCACTAGGGATTCCGCGAAAGATAGCCAGGGTTGTCACGTATAAAATTATGTGTTTAATTTTGGAAAGTAGAAGTTTTCATTGTATTCTGATTCAATCATCATCATCATTTGGGGCATTTGTCTTCTTTTCTCATCTTTCTGAATTTGTTTGTTTGAAATTTTTAGCATATTTTTAAGATTATGATGATGGTTTACTCAATTTTAGAAGATAGTTGGATAAAGGAAGATAATAGTGGGTGAAAATTTAAAAGCGGGATGGGTATTTTTCCCTAGTAGGGAGGGCATCGCTTTATGTTTTTCTTTCGATTTTCTTTTTGTCTTATTTTTTGGTAAGTCATGTTTTTCTATGTTTGTGTCTCTTTATGTATTATTAGCGTGTTCTTCTTATTGCTTGTGTTCCAATTTTTGTTTCCTTATTTTTTGGTTAAATTCTTTGAGCATTCAAGCCTTTAATAGCTTTTGGGTCAGCAATTTACCTTGTGTTGTTTTAGTTTATTGTTATTTATTTTCTCTGCGTTGGTTACGGTTGTACTGAGTTAGTTTCTAATGTTTCTGTTATGTGTATAGTAATGTAATGTTCTCTTGAGAGCATACCTTAGTGCTTGGGAACTGGTGACGGCGAGAGACTCTCTCCCGTAGTCGTGCACGTATGTTGAGTCTGCCACCAGTTCCCTGCAGTTCCGGAATGACAACATTCGTTAGGGTTGACCGGATCTTTCTTCTCAGTTTTGGGGTGCAGATTTTGATAGGATCCAGTCGTTTCCTCCTATGCAGATCCCTTTGTCGGTGGTAGTCGCGCCTTCTGGCTTTATTGATTATTAGAGATGCGGAGTTCTGGATACATTGGTGTTTTTTCATTGAGGATTTGTTGGCTGCTTGAGACACCACTGCGGGGTAGATGAGCTTAGCCCGGACATACGTCAGGTATATTTTCCTGATGTCGGCCGAGCTAAGATTTCTAAACCTGAATAACTTGGAGATTTCACTCCTTGCTAGGTTCCGCCTCCCCGTGTGGTGTCTCGAGTATCTGTGGTCTGATATCTTTATCTTTAGGCCTAAGATAGTGCCTTCGGTGGAGTAGCCGTATCTTCTCCCATCGATGATGGTGGGCCACGTCGACCTGCGGCTTAGTGGAGTGATTTTGAACTTGTCCCTATTTGTTCTAATCTTCCATCGTCTCTCGTACCGGTTGATGTTATTGATTTCGGCTATTGAGCGCATTGCCTGATCCCTTCCTTTCTTCTCCGGGCACGGAACACTCTGGGTGACGTCATCTGCGAATTGCAGATACATCGTGTCCCTGTGCACCGGAGTTGGAAGGTCGATGGTAAAGACGAATTAAAGCAGTAGGCTCAGGCAACTTCCCTGGGGAACGCCAACTTTGAGTTCAAATTCCGGTCCTCTGTATCCTTCGATCATAAGAAATGTCCTTTTGTCCATGACAAAGTCACACAAGATCCTTTCCAGGATTTCTAGCTGGAGGTTCAGGATCTTGTATTGAAGTCCTTCCAGCCAGACTTTATCGAAGGCCTTCTGAACGTCCCTCATCACAATGTCTACATATTGCCCATTCGTTCGGCAATAGGCTACTTTTTCTGTTAGGAGCACCAGGGCTGTTTTACTGCGCTTTTTGCGCGGAACCCGTGTTGTTTGGGAGTTGTGCGCTCCTAGCTTGCTCAGTTGAGCTTGTAGCCTGTTAGCTATGATTTTATTCAAAGATCTTGCCATTTATCTCCATAAGAGAGATCGGGCGATAATTAGCCACCTGGTCTGAGGACTTATTTCCTTTCGGGATAAAGATGATATTTGCCATCTTGTACCAGTCAGGAAAGTAACCTGCATTCAGGAAAGCATTAATTATGTGTGCCAGTCCCTGAATAAATTTCCTTGGGGCATTCACGAGGTTATTTTTCGTGATCCTAGACCAGCCTGGTGCCCTTTGCTTGAAGGACCTTATGGCGTTCATAGTCTCTTCGAAGGTGATTGGGCACCCGTGGTCAACTATCTCTCTTTCCTGAGATACTTTCGGGTGGGAGTGGGTTCTATGTATCACTGGGCTGAGGTTATCTAGCAGTTGGTCTTCGAAGTCTTAGTCGAAGTCATCTTTCTCATCAGGGGTTATAGCGAAAATCTTTTTCTAGTGTGTCCTGAATCTTATTTCAAGAGACACTGGATCCTCAGTGATATCTTTTCAGTCTTTTATTTGTGTTCTGGTTTTGGTGGGCAATCCCCTAAGTCTTCGGATGCTCTTCCCAAAACTTACTGGATTGCGTTTCCTTAACGAGACGCTCTGCATCTGGCATTTAGGTCCCCACCCAGCAATGTTGTTTCGACGGGGCGGCTGATCGGCAGCTGCCACGGTTAGGCTTCCCACCAGGGTTGGGATTTCGACAGCCACGAATGATACTTCTAAGTCTGGTAGTGTCTTGTATGTGATGTTGTTTCCGGAACGCAATGGCTCCGCCGTCGTATCGATCTTGCGTATGGTTTTTTTGTGATCGCAGTGTAGTTTGGTATCTTTAATGTGTTAGTTTCTGTGTTTACACCGTGTTCGGAAATGAGGATCAGGTCGGGATCCACAGTACGGAATATGTTTCCGTAAGGAATGGATTTTCCTTCCCATTCATTTACGTTTATTGAGAGTATTTTTAGTTTGTTGTTTGTGTTCTCCTTGTTTTGTTTGTTTGGTGTACTTGTAGTTTATGTGAGTATGTGTATTCCTCTTTTCAGAGGGGGGTGCGGAGCTTAAGAAGTTACCCTCAGCTTGTTTTATCCTCCTAACAGCTTTTTTCTCCTTCATCTCCCGGATTCGTCCTGCCTCTTTTCTGGGGTCCCTATTTGTGGACTTTAGAAGAGCTTGTGATGTTTCCTGGGATTCGTTCTTTTCCACTCATTTTTCATCTGCTGGGAACTGCTGCGCTGGAACTTCTTCCTCGGGCTGGTATTGTAGTTGCAGGACGTCTCCCTATGGAGAGTTGTCCTGAAACCACATCTCCGTTAGTCCATTCTTTTTTAACATGGTGTTAAGTTCTTTAGCGAAGCAGCCCGGGTTGGTAAGGTTCCTCACGTGAGCGTACATAATGCACGTGACCATTTTTGTTAAGCTCTCATTACCAACCTTCAGCTATGTTTTTGGAGCAGCACAGTTGATGGTCCTTTGCATTTGCCACTTGGGCGTAGGAGGTATTAGCCCTCCTAATTCCTTCCGCCTTTCTTTCTATATCTCTTCTTGCCTTGGGCAGGACATCGCCATTGCTCCGTGCTTTTGACCAAAGTTTAGACATTTTTTTCCCAGTTGCCGGGCATTCCCGCCAGCCATGCCCTTTTCCACTGAATCTTTAGCAGGTCAGTTCCTGATCCTTGCACTCTCTCTTGGTGTGGTGCTCATGTTTGAAGCACCTGAAACATATTTGGCCTCGGGTAAACTCCTCCTGCTCAATTTGATCCCTGCTTATTTTGGCCGTGAAGAGCAGTAAACCACTCTCCTTCTCCTTAGCTGCTATCGTTGTGTCAGCAAAATAATCTTAAACACATAGTTGTATTCAGTGCTGTCTCTTCTGTTTTTAAATTTCACTAGGTCTGCTACCTTTTCCCATTGCTGATTACTTTCAATCTCAGCTCTTATTTATTCATTTGTGTGGTGGCCGACCCACAGATCCAGCCTTCGGCATATCACACTTCTGTGAGCCTGGATCTGGGGAGGGGTACTGGGTTGGAGATTGATTTCCCTCAGGATCTTGATCCCTGCCTCTTTTGTGAGGGTCTCGACATCCTGCTCCTTCTCGCATATAGCAACATATCCTGTCGGCGAGTCAATCAGCTGGAGGATTGCCACTATAGCTTACCGAATAAGGTTTCATACACTTTCCCCATAACCGGTTTTTCCATGCCACTTAGAGTTCTCGGCAGGACCCTTGCGGCACTGGAGTTCGCTATTTTGGTCTGCGTGCAACCCCTTGAAGAGGGAAGTGCACTGATCTTTTCGCGCGACTTTATCTGTGACTATATAGGGACTCACAGGTTGGTATGTTTTAATTTTTATTGCACTTTTCTTATGGTATTAATATTATTTGTCTTGGGGAGAAGAGACACCCCCCCCGTCGCCTGCCCGCCGCCTCGATGGATGAAGGATTTGCCTTTTTGTGTGAATGATAACGATGGATGAGATAAATCCGGGTGGGATCCTCTCGGAGGTGTGATTGTATGGCGGACTTATTGACAACAACGCCCACCTCCCCGGAGGGTGTTGTTCTAAGTTTTAATGTAAGTTCTTTGGTCAGATTCAAAGTTTCTGCTCCATATGTCATAGTTGGGATTATGCATTTCATGTGTACTTTTCTTTTCAGGCACATGGGCATTTTACTTCTGAAAATGATGCTTGCCTTTTCAAATGCTTTGCAGCCTAGAGTAATTCTGCGTTGGATTTCTTGATTTTTTCTCAGTGACATTGTAATATGTTGACACAGATAGATATATGTATCTATCATTTTAATTTTCTCGTTGTCAATTATGATGTCTAACAAACCGACCTCTGGTCGGTTTATCCAGACACTTGTTTTTTATAGATTTATTTTTAGGCCGACCTTTTGGTTTCATGGTTAAGTTCTTGAAGCATTGTTTATATTCCTTCTAGGTTAACAAAGATAAATACAATATCAACTGCAAATCTCGGGTGATTGAGATAATCCATTAATCTTAATGCCTTTGTTTTGCCAGATTTAGCCTGCTGAAGATTTCTCCTAGACAGGACTTGAATAATTTCGGAGAGATAGTACCTCCTCGTCTTACACATTTCTGTAATTGAAAGATGTCTGAATCTTTATGCAATCTAATGTAGGATCTAAAATTTTGGTATGTGTTCTATGATATTTATGTAGACTGGATCTATACTTTGATTCTTCAACGCTGTTATGAAGGCTGGTGTTTCTATTGAATTCAATGCTTTCTGGTATTCTACAAATAGCAAATATAGAGGTATATTGTACTCTGACGTTTTCTCAGTGAGCTGGTTGAGACTATGTATGTGGTCAATCGTTGAAAAGCCTTTTCTGAAGCCAGCTTCTTCTTTCGGTTGTTGGTCATCTAGCTTTTTTTTCCGTCTGTTAGTAACGACTCCTGTGTAAAGTTTATAGACACAGGAGAGAAGCTTGATTGGTTTGTAGTTTGTGAGGTATGTTTGGTCACTTTTTATGTATAAGGATTATTATGTTATTGTGTCATTCGTCCGGGATCTTGCCTTGTTTTTGATACTCAGTGAAGAGGCAGGCTACTGTGTCCATAATGACATCTCCAGAATCTTTTAGCAAGTTCAAAGTGGTGTTTTCCTGACCTGGTGCTTTGTGGGTCTTCATTCAATTGATTGCAATTTCAATTTCTGATTAGAGGATGGAAGGGACATTATTGGGTGTGGTTACTTGGTCGTGATTCTGGATGGTGGTGTTGCTTGATTACAACTTTTCATATTACTCGATAGTTTCTTTTAACTATTATTTCTCGATCTTGGATGATTGTACTATCCCTCTCTTTTCCAGCTACTCGTATGTGAGATTTTCCTTTGCAATCTCTGTTTACCCATTTTATACCCCTTTCCTTCTTTGATGGTGTCTTCATCAATAGTTATAGTATGTTTTCTGATGTCAGCTCTCTGTTTTTTTCTTAATGAGCTTGTTTAGTTCTGCTAATTCAATTCTTTGGTTAATGTTTGTTGCTTTAATGTGTTTGCGCTTCTTCATTAGATTTAGGGTTTCTTCTGAGAGTTTTTTGTTGTTTTTACTCGTATATTATGTTTCCTTTTATTTTTCAACAGTATCTGTCATGTTTTTCAGCGAGTTATTTTTCATCACTCGTATATTTCTGGTGTTACTGGGGTCAAAGGGATTTTTATAATACTCGTATGCTCCCTGAAGATGGCGCTTGAATTTGGAACGAGATTTATATGGATCTTAATGGCCTTATTTTTTTTAATGGAAAAGATTTCTTCTCTCTTTCTAGTTACTTTGGGGAGGGGGCGAACCAAGTATAACATTCCTTGCCTAATGATTCTGGTTTTTCACCCTTTACAGCGGTCACAGGGACGACCCTTCTTTCTCCAAAACCCTTGGTCGCTTCTTCTTTATCCAAAGCCGATTCAAACTTCATCTCTGAACTAGCGAAGACCATGTCACAGATAGATTTCGCACAAACATCTGAAGGTCATCTGCACTCAATACCGAAAACGTTTGTACCCAAGGAACTACGTGACGCCACGCATGTGTGGGTTCGTGTTGATCGCGTTCTGAAGTCACTAGAAGCGCCTTATGCAGGCCCGTTCCGTGTTGTCGAATGCGACCACAAATTTTTAAGTTAGTATTCTCGGATAGCCACCAGGACACGGTGTCTATAGACAGAGTGAACGCAGCTAAATTGCCTAATGTATTTAATGATAGAAATAGAAACTGTTCACGAACATCAAACAATCAACCAATTGTAAATAGTCCTTTAGAATTAGATGCCCCGTAGAAAAATGATGAATAATCATCGGGAGGTAGTTGCAGAAATTGCAGTTACGTGGAATCCTTACCAAATCCCCAGGATAATGGTAGTGAATCGAGCGTTTATACTCGTTCCGGTAGACGCGTAAAATTTGTGAGAAATTCCTCATACCATTAATTTTGAGTACGTCATAGCATATTAAAATGCGTTTCTATATGTATATTCGTTTGTAATTGTAAGGCGTAGATATTGTTTATGTATTAAACACTCCGTGTTCTCGGGCCGTAGTACTGTGGGGGTCGAACCAAGTATAACACTCGAGTGCAAATTTAAACGGTTCACACATTGAACCTTATAAATGGCAAGATAGACTTCCCGGTATTATTCTCTTTTGTAAATGGGAAGATAGGCTTCCCGGTATGTGTTATTCTCTTTTAAAAATAGGAAAATAGACTTCCCGGTATGTATTATTCTCTTTCGTAAATGGGAAGATAGACTTTCGACTTTGTAGTATTCTCTCTCATTTGCAAATGGGAAGTTAAACTTCCCAGTATGCAGTTTTTTTTCTTGTAAATGGAGGAACGAAATTCCTAGTATATGTACGTTGTCGGTGACAGGACTTTCTGAAACCGTTGCCTCCTGTGCCGGGTATTGAGGTAAAGGGCCAATGTGATGGACGTTTTCTTGAAGCCCCAATCATGTAGGTCACAGAGAGCCACATTGTTGAGTCGATGCTACTTAAAGCTTCTTCTGTTATTCTCCTTGCAAGACCTCGTAGGCCGCTTCCCGAACTTTTATCTCCCTTACCGAGAATGCACATTCGGTAGCGTAGCTGGATCCGAACTCTGATTGAGCGCTTAAAAGCTCGAACATCTTACGTCTTGAAAAAGTTAGAAGTTAAAATTATATAGTTAGAGTCGAGTGGATAGTAGATGCTAAGGTAAAGTGGTGAAAGGGAATGAGTATGAAATATTGTTTTTTGGTGAGTGACCAGCCATCTCTTGTTCTTTCTTTATTATTGTTTTATATATTTCTTTGTGAGGGAAGGGGGGTGCCAAGGCTTTCACGCCTCTATTGTTTTTTGTTGTTTAATTTTTTTATTTGAGTTTAGTGTACTGTTGTTTTTTTTTGGGGGGGGGGGGTCCTCCGGTGATTAATAGGATCTCGAATTTTCTATTTTCTTCTCCATTTAGAAGTTCTTCTAGTTTTTGCCATATTTTCGTAGTCCTTCTGTGAAGAATTGTGTCTATTGGTTCTAAGTTAATTTCTTGGTGTAGATCTTGTTGTCTACTGTTTTCTATTCGTCTCCTATTTGTAATTAATAATACTCCTTTGTTTTGTACCCTTTGAAGCTTGACGGTGTTGGTCTTATGTAGTTGATTGAGAGGTATTGTTGGATACCATAATACCGATCTGCATAATGCATTATAAATTTTAATTTTGTTTTCTGTGTTCAAACTTCTGAGTTGGAGCAATTTTGTGAGATTGTTTTTTGCTAGGTTTATTCTTTCATTGATATGTTTTTTTATCCGTTAGAAGTTATTTTTAGCCCGAGAACTTTGCCCTCTTGTTTGTATCGATATTTCTTTTCTTCGATAAGTGCTCGCGATGTTTTGCGTCTCCCCACTGGTACGATTATAAACTTGTCTGGATTAGTTCTGATTTTCCATTTCTTTTCATAGTTGTTGATATTTGCGATTTCTGCTGCAGTTATTCTAGCCATCGTGGGTGGATGCCTATAAGGACTATTGGTGATTATCGAGATATCATCCGCGAATTATGTGTATATAGTAATTTCAAAAATAGGCTCTGATAAATCCCTTGTGTATATGCTATATATTAACGGACTAAAGCATCGCCCCTTGGGGGACTCCCTGATATATCTCGAATTCGGGTCCCGGTGGTCTTCTATTTCGATATGTGTTTTGCGATCCGTTACGTAATCGCACAAACATTTGGTTATAATTCTGGGAAATCTTAGCCTTTCAATCTTATATTTCAGTCCAATTCGCCATACCTTGTCAAATGCTTTCTGTACGTCTCTTAAGATAAGGTCTGCTTATCTCTTTTCGTATTTAGCCTTTGCGATCGCTTCGACAAGTATTGCCAGTGCTCTTTCGGCTCCTCTTTTTTTCTAAACCCGTGTTGGTGTTGTGGTATTAAATTGTTATCCTCGAGAGGTTGACTGAGTCTCTTTCCAATTATTTTTTCTAAAAGTTTAGGTATGGATTCGAGTAAAGTTATGAGTCGGAAGTTTCCAGGTTGATTCGGAGGTTTGCCTGGTTTGGATAGGAATATTATTTTTTCTTTTTTTTAAGGCATCGGGGAAGTAACCTGCGCTGATTGACGCGTTAAAAATGTCTTTCGTTTTTTCTAGAAAGTAATTCGGTGTTCTTATAAAATTTTCACGTGAAATCCCGGAATCGCCTGAGGCTTTTTGTTTAGTAGCAATTATAGTAGCATTAAGTTATTCTAGGGTTATTGGTTCCACTCCTTGCTCTTCTAATATTGTAGGAGAGGCAGTGTAGTCGGGCCTTATTTCTTCTCTGTTACTTTCTAAGTCTTCCACAATAGTGTTCTCATGTTCGTGCTCGAAATCCATATTTTCTTCAGGGGATCTGTTAAAAATCTCACTCCAATGTTCTCTGAATGCCATTTCTATTTCTTGTGGTTCTTGTATGTCTTTTCTGTTGTGATTAATGGGTATCTTTGTTTTCTATTTCCTCTTAACATGTTGGCGCTCCTCTCTGCTAAAATTGCCACTGTTAGTTCGTTTTTAATGTTAAGGAGACGTTCCCTATCGCCTCTAAATGGACTAATTTGTTGTATTCTATCTCTTAAGTTTTTATAGTTGTTTTCTAGTTCTGTAATTAATGGAGTACGAGCATGGTTTGGTAAGGTTCTACATGTTGTTCTCGGGATATGTAATGCATCTGCTTCGATAAGTGCCTTCATTAATTTATGGATAGATTCATCTATTTCCTCGAGAGTAGCTCCACTTAGATCTGGTTGTTGACATTTTTCTAGATCTTCGGCGTATCCGCGCCAGTTTGCATTTTGGTATTTTTTCCTGATAGAGCACTTGATTTGTATAGGATCGGCTGAACTTTTTACAACCACCATTTCATGGTCGCTAGTAGATGGTGGGCCTCTTTCTATTAGATAGTTATAGTGGAACTTAGTGGACGCGAGTACATTGTCTGGTTTTGTTGCTCTTGTTCTTCCAATATATGTCGGAAAGTGCGGACCTATTCTATCTCTTATTCCTCTTTCCATTAGTAAATTCAGATTATTATTAAAGTTCCCAGTGTACCCTAAGGTTCTCATGCGTGCGTTCAGATCTCCCATGAAGAGCACTTGGTCATTTTGCCCAAATATCTCCATAAAGTTGTGCATGGGTAAATATCCTCTTCTTGGGGGTTGGTATCCTGTCATAATGTGTATGTTGCCTGTTTCCGTTTTGATTTTGAGAGCTAGGTATGTTTCATCGAGTTCTTTGAACCTAGTACATTCTAATCCCTTCTTTACGACCATAGCTACCCCGTCATAGTTTACATCTGTGGTGGTTATATATATTATTGTATAGTTGTATATTTTGATGGGGCTGGTTTCGGGATTGATATTTAATTCGTTTAATATAATAATATCTGGGTCTATCTTTAGATACGAATTACAAAGTGAATATCTTTTTGCATCTCATCCAGCCACGTTATGACATATTATTTTTAGTTTTCGTTTGATTTCCATTGTTTCGTGATATTCTATTGTTCAAGTGAGTGTCTTCTCTCCCTCTTCTTAAGCTCTTTTTCGCAGGTGGATTTTGTTCCACAACGCTTCTTTTTTAATTCCTCCTTTTTGATTTTGTAGCACATTTCTTTGGTAATCTTGATACCTCCGCTTATGATGAATCTATGCATTTCGTTGTCCGAGTAAAGGCCTTCAAATTCATATTTATACATTCCCTTTTTTATTCCCAGTATGATTTCTTTTGTATTTCCTATAAGGATGGGTCTATCTTCTGAAGCGTAGAATCTTAAGTTCAATCCTTTTTCTTCTTTGTTGTCTTTTTGTGTCTGACATTGGGAAATCTTGTTTCCTGTTTCTTCCTACTCCGCCGTTTCTCCTTTTTGTTGGATTTCTGACTAGCTAGCAATATTCGTTAGTTGTTCCACATCCATTCTTTCTTCTGGTGTTTGGTTTGTCATCTGGCTGATCCTTGAGTCTCTTTGTAATCCCTGGTTTATACTTTTGATCCGGCTAGGAGATCTGATTTCGTCAGTTCTCGTTTTAGTTCCTGATTTCAGTGGTTTATATTGTATGTTTACGACGTCAGCCGAAAGTGGGTTCTCTGGAAACCACATCGGCTCCAGGTCATTATTGCTTAGCATTTTGTTTAGTTCAATTGAGTAATGTGCCTGGGTTTGCAACATTCATTACATGCACATGTAGAATACACGCTAGTATATTTAATGAATTTTCTTGTTTTAGCTCTATGATGTTTTTAGCTGGGTGAAGTTGCTCTGCCGTGGCTTTGGCTACCTTTGCATATGTTTGGTTCCTCCTCTCCTCCTCCGCTTTCATCTTCTCATTCCGTTTTCTTGTACGATGGCTCCCTCCACAGTTTACACATTTTTTCTTGGGGCTCTTGCAATCTCAATAGGTATGTGTGTTAGAGCTGCATTCAGAGCATTTCTTTTCCTCTTTTTTTGGACAATCCTTTGCGATGTGTTGGTCTAGTGCAAAGCAGCTTAAGCATATTGATGAATTCATCGCTCCTTATGCCTCAATGTTATTTTTAAATTAAACGCTAGTCGCCCGTTCTCCTTAGCTTTACGAGCCATACCTGTCTCTCTGAATATCACCTTAAAGACATGGGTATATTCGTTATTTGTAAGTCTGTTTTTTGAATTTACCACTTCTTTTATTCGTGCCCATTCTTGGCGTTGTTCAATTTCCTCTTGAATTTCTAAGGCCGTATGTTTCCCTATTCAGGGGTCTATTTGCCAGCAATAAATAGCCTTTTGAGGTTCTATTTGAGGAAGGACTTTGGCCTCTAGCCCTATAGTCTTTAAGAATGTTGTGGCTCTTTCGCTGAGGAGTTTGTAGACATCCTTTTCTGTTTGACAAATCGCAACGTAATTCGATGTATGGTCAAGTAATCTAATTAGAACTATTCTAGTTCTCCATATATTATTTTGAACACCGATGTTCTCTCTGGATTTTTGCGCACCTTTACGGGTGCGCAAACTGACCCTTTTCGTTGATTTCATTTACTTCTGCTCTCTCTTTCTTTTCTTTATTGAGAGCTCCTAGGCTGAGGAAAGAAGGAGAGAAGAGAAAGAAAAGGAGGGGGGCAGATAGATATCAAGTGAGGCTCAGATCCAGTTATTGCTGGCTTATTCCACTGACGTGTTGGTAAATCCCTTTCTGTCGCCTAACCCTATCAGAGTTTACTTTACTCAAAAGGATCCGCCGCTCACACGGGTACTAACCTATCCCGGGCTAAGCTTCGGCCTGCGCTAAGTAAGCCACCCAGTTCAGATATGGCTCTTGTCCTGTATGAGTATCTATGGAGGCTCAGCTCCCCTAACCGACACGCCATATAGAAGTGGATAGAGAAGCAGAGCTATTTGTCTGTAGTCAGGTCTAGGACCAGTTAAGTCCTGTAGAGTCTTTTCTTGGTTGAATGAACTTGGTATTCCTCGTGAACAATTGGTTAAGGCTATCTGGGGTTGATCACTTTCTCTTCGCAAGTAATTAAGAATAAAACAACTGCCATCCGTCTAAAAGCTTGAATTGTGAATGATGTAAGTGGGTAAGATAGTGTAGGGGACAAAGGAAGGCTGTGGGGACAGATAGCTGAAAATAGACAAGTGGTGAAAAGAAAAAGAAGTGTGGTAGGGTGCAAAGAGATGCTAAGTGCCTGGTGATCAGGCCTATCGCTTTTAAATATTTTCTTGTTATGTTATGTTATTCATTTGTTGTATTTTGGATAGTATATATTATTATGGCGTTCAAGCCATTTGTCTTTTATAAAATTAATGTTCTTGGGTATGTTATGTGCATTTGGTGTTGAAGTAATAAATTACTTTTATTACTTTAGTATTATGCTTAGTGTCTTTGTTTTTTGGTATATCTTGTAGTGAGTGTAAATCGTGTCTTTTATTGTTTCTTTGATGTCTTCGTTATAGTTTGGTCTTCATCGGTGAATTTGCTGTCGCTATTGGGTGAATTCTTGTAGAAATTGGTGAGGTTTTATAATTAGGTTTTCTTTTCTTAATCGGTTTTATTTGTCGATGGTTTGGGTAAAAAACATTATTATTCTCATGCGTAGAATGGCACTTCTGCTCCGCCAGCTAATAGCCCAGCGGAGCTCGGAAATCTGGCGCGACTTATAACTCTTCTGTTCTGGTTAATCATTTGAGTGATTTCATCATTCAATTCTTGATTAACCAGTTCCTGCATATTCCTTGTCCGTTCTTCTATGACAACGTTAATGGGACTTAATCTCACCTCCTGGTACAGCTCTTCCTGGCGTCTTCTTTCTCGCCTGAGTGTAAATTTAATTAGGTACGCACATTTGTTCTGCACCTCTTGTAGTTTCTTCTTTTGTGTCTTTGAGACAGACGAGAGGGCGGAAGCGGTGTATAGCAGCATCGATCTTACAAGTGCATTGCAGATCTTTTTCTTATTGCTTTCACGGAGATTTCTGAACATGTATAGAGTTCTGACTGCAGCTGTGGCCTTGATGATTCTTTCTGCGACGTGCTTCGTGTACCTGGTTGAAGTAATCTTTATTCCGAGTACATTGCACTCCGTGGTGTAGATATAACGTCTATCCCCCACCCTGACATCATATAGTAGTCTCCTGCCTACCGGGACTAATTGGAACTTTTCACCCGGGACTCGGAGGTGTTACTGTTATCAATTTCTGCTGCTGTCATACGAGCTTGCCAAGATGAATTCCCCATGGACAAGTGATTATCTGGGGGAAATCATCGGTGAATTAAATGTTGAGGCAAGTGGGGCTCAAAGGGGCTGGGACATAAGCGGTGTAAATCAAGTAGAAAGTGGAGGACAAGCCCCCCCCTCCCCTGTGGGAGGCCCGTAGTGAGCGGAAACTTTAGTCCGTCCGTGCACCATAAACTGTTATACGCCGCTCTCTCCATGACTGTAAAAGAACAACCTCTCACCTTCCCACCCCTAATTTATCGGAGACCACGTGCTATGGTATCACGTAATGGACGACGTCATTTCCTGTTCGAACATTCTTGAATTTTTGACTCCTGAGCACGTTGGGAAAAGATTTCTCAATTATGCGACTCGTCCCAAGCCTCCCCCCTCCCCCCAGTGACGAGGCGCAAAAGAGCTGCTATTTCTCGCTCCTTGATGCTAAATGATGAATTGACTCCACCTCCGGATTAAGATGTCTGGAGCTTGTGATTTCTTTCTCCAAACTCCCCCTTTCCCTACAGAATCGGGCATACAAATACTCGGGCTATTCTGTAGTTCGACGAGTCCAGCCCGCACCTCAAGGCCGTCCTTATCGTCTCGTTCCGTGAGCGTTCTTCAAACAGCAGACTTTTTCAGCCATGATTCTACCCAAGTCAATTAGTAGCTTCTGTGAACGGCAAGCCTTTGAATTTGCGCAACAGTCTCCCTTCGTTTAATCGAACCGAAGAAAATCTCCATCGATTACCTTTGAGGAAAAGGAGATTCTTCTTTCCCTGGAATTACGAGAATTCCCACATTCCCCGTCGAACGTCATCTTGTAAGTTTGGCTATCTTCATCGCAAGGTTAGTTCAGATCGTGCCCCACCTAACTCACTCGGATCGTGCCCCCACCTGCCTCATCGGATCGTGCTCCACTTGCCTCATCGGATCGTTCTTCACTCGCCTCATCGCACCCCGTAAGGGACGCAGCGATTAGCCATCCTGGCCGCCATGCTGACGGGACTCGGCACCCCGTCCGACCCCAGCTTAGCCTCTTCTCCTTCCTTCAGACACTTGTGTTTCCCCCCTGTTTACTCGCTTTTCATACAACCTCCCACAACTTTCTCTGGTCAGCCTCTAATTTCAGAGGGTAGATACTGACCTTCCTCTCAGCCAACTATCCCGGATAGGGGCTGAGGGGGGGAAGGACAATGATCCCTCACCCCTGAGCTCCATTTTGGGATGGTGAGTTTTTTAATAACCTGCTTTATCCCTACCCACATCTTCGTCACCTACTGTTCCTTGCTATTTTCAAACACTATCTATTTTACGCCGCATCCAAGGTGGAGCCGCCATGCTGAGGGACTGCCAGGCCACCAGGCGAGAGGGGTGGCCTGAAATGGTGGCACCTGGCTCTTCCAGGCCTGTAATCACCCTTTGCAGAGCGGGTCACTGCGAGGGGTTATTATCGTTTGCATCCCGTGAAAAAAAGGGTCACCATACCCAATGATGAAAACTTTCTAAAACCAAAATCTATCCCCATTTCCCCTTTAAAAACAACAGAGCCACCCTCAGGCAGCTCCACAGTAAAAATGAAGGTCCCCATTGTGGTTTTCCAGGGGATCCTCTATTACTCTTCAAACGGAGAGGAGGCTTACTCCTCTCCAGTGCTTACGGGCACACTGGGCTCCCCCTCACCCACTTCCTTGGAGTCACCACGTGACTCCAAATCTGGGACTCCCGCCTTTGCTTTCACAATAGAGTGCCGGTAAAGCCAGCAGGCAGCCCATAACCAGCCGCTCCATGTTAAAGCGGCTCGGTATGGCAAAGCCCCTTAGGGGGGAGAGGGAAGAAATGCCCCATCGGCCGCTTCCCTCTAAAGACATGCTGGCCCAAATATTAAATCTAGCAGGGTGAAGGCCTATGCCCCCCCCCCAAAGAACAAGGACGCAACTGACATGACCTGTGATGTCATGGGTGGATGGCCAAATGGAGCCCCCCTCCCTGAGATAGACATGCTTCCTGACACAGCCCAGCCTCAGAAGGTGAGGCCTTCCATGGGAGCAGATTCAGGCTCGGCATGAAACACCGAGCCCGATTCTGCTCCTGTGCGAGTCTGTGTAAATTGCTCCAAGGTCACACACGAAAAGTCCAAACCATGTGTGTCAATTGCGGAGAGCCGCAATGTTGTGCATATCTCCTTGAGAAAGAAATCCTGGCCGTTCAGGCCCAGGATCGTCTCTAATTCCGCGAGGCTAAGGACTTGGTCCTGGCGCGCCCGACTCTGCCTGGGACGCTTACGCCTCAATGCTAAAAAAGACCCTCTGCTTCTGGCCCATCCAGACCAACGAGCACGGTTGTTTCCGCGTCCATTCAGAGCTCTTCTGCGGGTTCTACTCAACCAGGGCACTCCCCTGGTAAAGCTGGCGGCAAAAAGGGTTCACACCCAGCCCCGGCTAAAACTAGGGCTCCCCACTTCCCCCAGCATGACCGTTTCCCGTAAGGCGAAACGGCCACGCGCCTCCCCTGAGTCGTTAGACTCACAGGAGGCAACACCCCTGAAGTTGGTCGCCAGTCCATCTTCTGGGGATTCCTAAAGCTGCTCCCCGATAGGAGGACAGCAACAAAGGAGCTTCAGCTCCTTCGCCCGAGCCTAGTGGTGGGCCGGGTGGCTCGGAGACGGGGGATCCTTGAAAAGAGGGTCCCTCGCATCCGAAGCCGCAACGCCCACCTAAGGTTTCGAGGCGGAGGGAGGAAAAGACTCACATGGCGAGCCCAACCTCCCCCAATAAGTCCTCGAAGGCGACAGCGCCTTTAGCGCATTGTCCTGCCAACAGCGCCCTGGGTTCTGACTCCGGGAAGCGTAAGACCATTCCCGTGAGGGCCTTCTGTTCGAAGAGGGCCTCCGCGTCTTCTCCGCGGAGGCCTGGAGGGCATATTCCTTCAATGGAGTTGCCGCGGACTCCAGGCCAACTGGGAGGAGCTGCGGAGGCTCGTCTCGTCCCGTTCCCCGTTAGCTATTTTTCTGCAGGAGACCATGCTGGGCGCGTGCCCCCTGCCCACCCTCCCGGGGTATAAGGGTATGGCGACCATATCACCACGGGATGGGGGCCGGGCTGGAGGATGCGCGGTTTTCACCCGGCATAATGTCTCCGTTCCTTTTTTCACTTTAGATGCCTCCTTTCAGGCAGTGGCTGTGCAGCTTCGCTTGGATAGGAGGTACGAGTATACTGTTATTTCTGCTTACATTCCACCGTCAGCTGACTTCGACGCGGGAGACTTCTGCCGCGTCGTGCCACGGTTGCAGATGCCCTTTCTCTTGCTTGGAGATCTGAAGGGCAGACATCGTCTCTGGGGAGACTACTCAATAAATTCCAGGGCACAAGTCCTTGCCGATCTGATAGAAGAGCTTGAGATAGGTGTCATAAATGTGGATGAGTTTACGCATCACTTCCCGAAAATCGCTTCATTTTCTTCGAGTTCTTCTCCGGCAACCTCATCGCCACGGACCTGACTACTGTTCACGGAACGTCTAGCCGTTTTGCACGACTACCACTCCCTTGGTGGTCGAACGAGTGTGAGACGGCCCTCAAACAGAAGCGTTATGCCTACATGCGCTATAAGCGCCGCCCGAACGATTTCACTGTCACTGAATTTCGTCGGGCTAGGGCTAGGTTCCGGTATATTTCGAAGCCCGCCCGCTGCTCTTCCTGGCGGGCATACGTGTCTTCACTTAACGGGGAGACCCCTTTAGCAGAGGTGTTGAAGCGAGTCAAAAGGATTCGGGGCAAGTTCTCGCAGGACCCCCCTCCCGTTCTCCAGGAGAATGGGACCGCGATCTCGGACCCCGCGTCCGTGGCGGAATCCTTCGCGAACGCCTTCTCCGCATTCTCTAGCAGGATGCTGCTCCGCCAGCATTCAATGTACGTCGTAATGTCGCGGAAGGCCACCGGCTGGACTTTACCTACAGAGGCGGAGAACCCTTCAACGACAGGTTTACTCTGAGTGAGTCGCGTTCCGTTCTTGCTTCGTGCACCGACACCGCCCCTGGTCCGGACGATGTCCCGTACGTTATGCTTCGACACCTATGTGATAGAGGCATGGCCTTTCTATAGATTTGTTCAACATGACATGTGTAGAGGGTAAGCTCTCAGACTCCTGGCGAATCGCTACTGTGCTAGCTTTCGCGAACCGGGAAGAGATCATTCTACCCCGGCCGGTTTTCGCCCAATTTCACTAACCTCCTGCGTGTGAAAGTTGATGGAGAACTAGTCAAATGTTAGATTAACCCTTTTTACGGACAGCAGAGGCTATTTGTGTTCTGCACAGTGCGGCTTCCGCATGTTTCATTCCACGTCGGATGCTCTGCTTCGACTGGAAAATGTTGCCTGCGAGGCCTTCCTTCGTATACAGCATTACGCCACGGTGTTTTTCGATATAAGGAAGGCTTATGATACCGCATGGCAATACGGTATCATGGAGACCCTCCACACGATGGGGGCGAGGGGACGCTTCCCGGTCTTATATACTAATTTTTGCGAGATCGCCGATTCCGCGTACGGGTGGGGGGAACCCTCTCCGGCCTAATGGAGAAGAAAGAGGGTACCCCGCAGGGAAAAGTCCTCAGCCTTACACTCTTTGCCTTGAACATCAACGGCGTTACCTCGGTGCTGCCAGAAGATGTTCTCGCTACGCTCTACGTGGACGACTTTTCAATCTCTTTTGGTGCGGCCCAGATGTCAACTCTGGAGCGTCGACTCCAACAGGCATTGAAACGCGTCTCTCGCTATGCCGAAGCGCACAGGTTTTGGTTTTCTTTAGCCAAGACTAAGGTGGTGCACTTCTGCCGCCATCCACGGCTTCACCCCGACCCAGACTTGTTTCTTAATGGGGTGCGCCTGGAAATGGTTGAATCGCACCGTTTCCTCGGTCTTGTATTTGACCGACGCCTTACCTGGGAGGCTCATATTCGCAGCCTTATGGTCTCTTGTACCCGCGTCATGGATATTCTCAGTTCCGTGACGTTCAGCGCTTGCGGCGCTGATAGGGCTACTGCCTTACTTTTTTTATAGATCCTTTGTCCACTCGAAGCTCGACTATGGATGCGAATTTTATGCATCCGCAGCCGAACGTCTATTGTGGAAGGTGGACTCGATCCTCCATACCAGCCTTCGCTTGGCGACCGGTACCTTCCGCACTTTCCTTATTGAGAGCTTTCTTGTCGATGCTTGAGAGATGTCATTATCTTTGCGCCGTGCACAGTGCATTAATCGTCTGTACGCACGAGCGCAGCGTCTCCCTTTGTCGTCAACGGCTCTCAAAGTATCCGAAGCTGATCTCGACGGTGCCTATGCCGCTGAGAGACGCAAGTCCTACCCTAAGCCTTTTGGGTTTAGGGCTAGGAAACTCCTTCGAGAGCTAGATATAGCTCTAGGGCCGGTGGCACCCCTGGTTATGCCCAGAACGCCACCAAAGCTTGTACAGCGCCGGGAGTATTGCGTTTGGCCTTTTTGGAGCATATCTCGTGTCACACTGGAACCATGCCAGTGTATACGGATGGCTCCAAGTCCAAGAGGGGGTCGGCTTCTACGCCGTATCCCCTCTGTTTGAATTCAGCGTGGCTCTACCCGGCGTTGCGTCTGTCCTCACGGCTGAGTTGGTGGCAATACGCTACTCGGTACGGGAGATTACGCGACGTGCCCGGTTCGGAGACCGGATCGTGATTTCTAGCGATTCACAGAGCGCCCTGAGTGCTCTCGGGTCATTGGAATCTCCGCACCCTCTGGTTCGCAATATCCGGGATGCCACGGTTTTAGTGAGCCTGGTGGTAGTCGAGATTATCTTCTGCTGGGTTCCTGGACATGTAGGAATTTCGGTGAATGAGCACGCCGACGAGAGTGCCAAAGAGTCCGCTAGGACTGGGCGACCGGCCTAGCGTTTCGCTCTTCCACACACAGACTACATGGCAGGAACACGGACAGCTCTTCGAACTGCTTGGCAAAAGGAGATGGGAGACGGTCCAGGAGAACTTAAAGTTGCGTGTCATCTCGCCGCGAATGTTCCCATGGACCTATCCCTCAATGCCGCCACGGCTTCAGGTTGCTTTCTGTCGTTTCCGAATCGGGCACACTCGTGTGACGCATCGCCATTTAATTGAGCGCTCGCCTGTGCCCTATTGCCACGACTGCGTCGTCCCCCAGACTGTTCGGCACATTCTTGTCGAATTTCCCAGTCTGGGTGATCTTCGCACACGTTACCTGTTCCGGTACCGAGATGCACGGGGTCGCTACCGCCTGTCCCTTGTACTCGGGACGAGTGCGTGCACATTGACTGGTGGACTTGTAGACCTTTTGGGGGGGAGGCTGGCCTTCTCCCTTTTATTTAACTAGTTTTGTTATTTTTTTCTTTATAGGTTGCACGTTCCTTCGCCAGGGGAACCTCGCCCCGACGCAGGAGCTTGCTTCCTGCTCGTTGCCTTTTCCTTTTTTTTGGGGGGTTTTTTAATCATATTTTAAAGTAGCCTAGTACTAGGCAGTTTTTAATACGGCGAATAATGCACAAGTAGGCAGTCGCCAGATGAGCTCTTAAAAAAAAAATCGCCTCATCGCAAGAAGGTACTTCCTCGAAGTCATCGACACGTAAGACTGAAACCCCCTCCATGATTAGTATTGTCAAGTTCCCCCTTTTGATCTGGAGCCTAGTAACATTAATCAATTAATTCAATTTGAGAATCCCTACTCATAATAATTATCAAGAGACTATTTTACTTTAAATAATTCCCTTTTGCCTATTATTATTCATATTTTGATCTTTGTAAATAAAATTATATTTTGTTGTTTCATCTTTAACTAACCTTGAACGATACTCTCGGCCAATTCAAGTAAATCTCACCAACCAATTATGCACTCTGTCTGATTAGGGCGGGTCATACTTTGGGGCAACCATATATTTTCATTAAATCATTTAATGAGGGGCGCTTAAATGATAGATTTTCGGGTGTAGATTTTGAAAAAGAACTTTATTTTGTTATACAATTGCCCCTACCTACATCAATTTCCATTTAAATAAAAGTCGATTTTTCCCTTTCGCCACGAGCTTATGTAACCTATTTTTATTTAATCCACGTACACACAAACACAAAGTAACCTCAAATTTACATGTTTGTTGAGTGAGAAAAGTGTATACAAAGCTCCACGTATAGCTGCATGGGTCACTTTGGGTCATTCAAAAGTTAAACTTCACCAGAGCACACAAATCTTGCTTTGACTCATTCCTGGACATCAGACGTCTACTTGTCTCTTGTGCCCTGATTCCTACATCCCTCTTTTCACGTGAGAAATACTTGGAAGAAGCCTAAGTCACCATTCTTACAACCCTCTCAATGACCTCTGTGTGACAAGGCCAGTCAGGTACTTTCATAGGAGAGGCAATGAAGTTTTTCAATTCAGAAGTACTTAAAGAGCAAGTGAGAGGTAGCTCAGAGACATCCTCTGACCAATTGATCAGATCTCTAATCCTGGTAGCATCACAATTAATGTCTGATGTCTTTCTAAGCCTTACAAAGGAGTCTCCGAGTTGAGTATCTGGACCCCCTTCTCCCCTGATGGTCTGGATTCTTTTCACCCCTTCAGTTCTCTCTGCCTGATCTTCTGAGCATAGGAGGGTTTGGATGATGACTTCACTGTATGCATAGCAAGCTGATCTCTTAACAGTTGGCAAAGCAATATCCAACACCTCCTTCCTCTGAGATTTAAGGCAGTGAAGTTGATAAAGAATGTACCTAGGTCCCTCGGTCCAAGAGTACTTAATCTTAACGTTAAACTAGCATGGGTAATATACATCAATGATGAACTAAACAATCAGTCGTAGATTCTTAAAGGCTTTTCCTTTGAGCTCATATTTAACAGCCACAGCCGAAGAAGTCTGTTAGCTGTGGTCAGCCAGCGACTGTGGATTACTGGTCTTATTTCCAATAGAGAAAGCCCTATAGGAGCACTCCATCTCTGATTGCCGATACAATTATATAGCTATAGTGTTGATCAGTGGAAAGATCTTGCACCACTTCCTGAGGTATCTTGGTAAGAGGAGGACCTAAAGATATTTAAGTGAAATTTTGGTTGATATCCAAGTCTGTAACAGAGTCAATGAGCTTTCCTATTGGTCCAGAATATCTGTTGACAGATAGTGTTGGGCCATCCAGGTTGATAATTAGATGATGGAGAGCGAGTTCCCCAGTATGCAGGTTACAGACCAACCAAACAAGCTTTCTGCCCAAATGGAGCTCCATTTTTCGCATTACTCCAGCATTTACACTTGTGTTTACATTCGTGGAGTCTCCTCAATGGCCTAAGCTTTGATCCAAACCCCTTTACTTCAGCCATCCAAACATAGCCTTAGCGATCTTCTCTGCATGTGATTCTTCTTTTGTAGCCTTTTCTGGGACAAAATGGAACAGGTAATTGCTTCCAAGCTCACTGATGACAGTGTAATGCTCCTCTTTTGTTTTTGCTGGAAACAATTTTTCACTTCCCTCTGCCTCCATCATAAAATTTGTCACATCAATTCGACCATCAAAGAGGACACAAGAAATTCTCCCATCTTTCCTTAAGTTTTCCTCAAACTCATGTTCAATAACTGTCATTAGCTTTTCCTGTGCTCTCTTGAATTTATTCTTATCAATTACTTTACTTGTATCTTCCACAGTAATGATGAATCCAGCATCTATAAAGTTGTTGTTGCTATAGCTGCAGTTGGTCTCAATCTGACACTATACCTTATACTAGCAAGAGCAATATTTGGAATTTCATCATAATTCTTTCTATTCTTAGTGGAAGATTCCGGCTCTTGGACAGCTTCAAAAGTTACTTCATCACCCAAACTGTTGTCACCATCAGAATTTTATGCCTCCAGATCTTCACCTTCTGCCAAAAATGCTCGATTTCTTTTCTTGCTGCTTTTCCTGCTAAAACAGCGCTTTCCTTCTTACTTTTTCTCTTTCTTTCTGCTGTCCTTTCTTTTTCTTTCCTTTCTGAAGCTCTTAATTTTCTATTATGCTCTGGAATATCAGGACCTCCAATTTGAAAGGTACCTTTACTTCCAACCTTTTCCTATCGTCCTTTAATAAAGGCCAGTTCCCTAGTAGGTATTTTTTACCTTTACTACAACAGCAGTTAATGTGGGCTTCAGTCTCACAGCCATTACAACCTACTTCTCACAACTAGAAATTTGACATTTGCATGTCAATATATCAAATAACTTACCTAGCTTTGCAATGAACCTCTTTTACTTAAATTTTTCCTTTACCAAGGGAAACTTTTACTGCCTCCTTCCACACCTCTTTAAGCTTTGATATTATTGTGACATTTTGATTTATAAGCTCGTTAGAGAATAAGCCCTAACAACAACACATATACAGGAATCTTACGTGAATAAGACAATGGATCAAATAAAAATACTATATTTTAATTCAAACGGTTGGGCCGAGAAAAGTCTGATTTATGGTAACATAATACAACAAATTGATCCAGACTTTGTATTTACCTCAGAACACGGGGTAAATACAGACAGAAACCCAATAAAAAATTTTCCATACCAAGTCAAAACCAGAAATCACCGCGGAGAACGATTTGACCGTTGTGCAATTGCTGTGAAAAAAGGTATTGACTACAGAAAAATAAGTGGGCTTGATGAATCTTACTTAGCTTTGGAGGTACGTACGGCAGTGGGGCCCCTGGTCCTGGCAACAGGGTACCAGCCCCCAAGGAGAGGGTATTTACCCCTCCTTAACTTCCTGCAGCTTTGTGGTCACGGCAGAACCGTTCTTTTTGCTGGCAACCTCAATGCGAGGAGTGCTGCCTCAAACTATAGGTCGACCAACCCAGCAGGCAGGAATCTCAAGACAGGAATCAGTGACCACCAGGATATCCTTATAAAAATCTCCACCGCCCCTATTCAGGTCCCCATCCCAGAACGCAAGAGCTACGCTCGCGCCAACTGTGATACGTATAAACAACTCCTCGAAAGCTACATTCCCGACCCCTTAATTGATGCAAAGTTAGAAGAAATCGACGAGGAGTTGGATAAAATTAATAAATGCCGATAAGGCAGCCATTCTCCGATTAAAGTATAAAACCACTCCCGGCCCCTTCTTGGACCCCTAGAATGAGATCTCTCACGAGGGAATACGGGGAACGGATCAATGAAGTGAACCTCACTGGCCCCAACATCACTACACACAGACGAACACGACAAATACGCGACGAACTAATGGCACTCATTAGGGAACAACAGAATGTACTTTGGGACAATTTAATCGGCAGACTTGACTTAGAAAGCGACTCGCGTACATTCTGGCAGACTGTAAAAAGGCTTAAAGGAGGACAGACACTGACGTCAATAAAAATCACACGAGATAACATGGAAATTACTGAGACTGATAAATTCGAGGAAGAATTCAAACTCTTCTGGGCATTTATTTTTAAGATATCCCCGGAGAAGAATGACAACTTTGATATAGACTTCGAAGACAGAATCATTGACAAACTAAACGACCAGATAAACAGAACCTATCCTCATCATTACGTGACGCAAGAAAGGAATAGGGAGGGATACGGCGGTAAAATTACTGCCGAGGAACTCTCAAAAACTTTAAAATCCTTTCGTCAACGAGCACCATGGCGTACAGGACTGACAAGGGAGAACTTTAGTCGAGCCCCGCCTAACATCCTTTTGGGGGTCATGAATATCATGAATGCGTGCCTGAACGTGGGTTACTTCACTGACCACTGAAAGGTAACAAAAATGATATTCATTCCCAAAGCCAGTAAGCCACCGGACAGTCCAGCTAACTTCAGGCCTATAATATCTCTCTTAGAATTTGCAGGGAAGGTCTTCGAGAAGATATTGGCTAACCGGGTGAATGCGTTCCTCGAAGAAAATAATTTGCATAATGACTTAACGGCAACAACATGACTTCCGAAGGAAGCGATGAACGCACACGGCGCTAGCCGTGATCACCGAGAAGTTAGCAAAAGTAAAACCAGAAAGACGCCACGCAAATCTCGTGCTCCGAGACGTCAAAAAGTCCTTTGACAAAGTATGGAGAAGAGGCCTACAATACGAGATCTTACACCTGGGCCTCGAACCCATACTTGAAAGGATACTCTGCGATGGAAATGAAAGCGTATGTGCACGTAAAAGGCTTCAATGGCCCTGAGTTCGAACTCGAGGCGGGGGTGCCACAAAGCGAGTGTATAATTCCCCTGCTTTATAATATATATACAAATGACCTTCCCTGACAGAAGGCTCGTTGTACACCCACTTTGCGGACGACGTATCAATGATATGTACGACACCTTATCGGAATGTGAATTATATGGCACAGACTACGGTGGTAGAAATCGAAAACATCAACTCTTTCGAGAGTAGATGGAAGATATCTACCAATGCTAAAAAGTTCCAGATAATCCCACTATTCCGACGGACCCTCGCAGACATCCGTGTGGGGGGTGTACGCATCACATATCGCACGGAGAGCACAGTTCTGGGACTCCGGATTACGACTGGTGGGTATGGGAGTCATGTGAAAAGGATCTAGGCACATGCAGGGAGGGATTTGGGTGAATTATACAGATTCATGGACCTAAGATCCTACAACAAACTCAAAATCTATAATGCGTGCATCCGATCCAAACTCCTCTACCACCCGCTCCCCATAAACGCGAGTCCCAAGACCCAGATTCTTAAACTAAAAAGGGTTCAGAAGGCAGAGTGAGCTCCATGGTGAACTGGGGTTGATCCCCATAAACGTGGAGCTTCACAAAAGAGAAATAAACATCTGGGACGCCGTACACCGGCACCTCCCTCCCGAGTTTGTGCTCGACCACATGGACTTTAATGACGCAAGACACAGAAGATCATTTGCAAGTAGCAGATTGCTCGTCAACAACGACATAAACCCATCGTTGACGTAAAATTCCGTTCACGAATCAAACACAAACAAAGCCAACACTTTAAAACACATTATTTTCTTTTTTTCTCTTTTTATTTTTCTTTGAATTAGTAAAACTCTAATTCCCCCCAAATAAAACAATAACAACAAAAATAAATAAACGCAAAGTCAGGACCTAAAGACCCAGATTAAAAACTCTTCACCAGCAGTAAAAACACCTCTGCTATAAAGGCTTGAATGCCTTTCATATATATATATATATATATATATATATATATATATATATATATATATATATATATATATATATATATATATATATATATATATATATATATATATATATATATATATATATTATATTATATATACTCAATACAATAAAAAACAAAAAAACAAAACTCAAAGAAAGCCAGAGCTACCCTTTCACCAGGGATCTGTACTTTCATTCTATTTTCATTTCACTTTCCTATTATTTTACCTAATTTTCTCCACTATTTTTCTCTTACTAAACACCTCTACTACTATATTCCTCACTTATTAGTTTGGGGAATAAGTTCTTGCGTTTTTTTAATGTTGTGTTGATTTAAAGTTTCGTTGACGTGATTTGTGCACATATTAAGAAACAATAATAAATAATGAGGCAAAATTTACAAAGGTTAGGCTACGTCTCTTAACAGCATAGACTATTAGGCTTTTGCTTAGGCTACGTCTTGAAGTTGAGTAATAAGTCATTGCGGTTTATTTAAAAGTTGTGTTAATTTAATTTTGGTTCTGTACCCTCAAAATGGAATGTCAAGTTGAAAGAAATGTGCATTTTCGACACTTGTTGCTATTCATTTTCAATCGAGACGGGAACAATGCAAACGCAGCCAAAGCTCGTCGCGATATTTGTGCTGTGTACGGAGAAAATGCTTTATCAGAAAGGACAGCTCAATGGTGGTTTTCACGTTTCAAAAAAGGTCATTTCAATCTTAATGACGAAGAACGTTCTGGTCGCCCCATTAAGTTGGATAAAGATCGATTGAACGACCTTCTTCATGAAAATCCTCGTCAATCGACTAGAGAATTGGTTGTACAATTGGCGTGTGATCAGAAAACTGTAATGAATCACCTTCATTCGATGGGGAAAGTTCAAAAACTAGATGCCTGGGTTCCGCACGCTTTGAGCGAAAGCAACAAACGTCAACGCTCCACGATTGCCGCATGTTTGCTTGCTCGTCACAAGGCTACTCGTGGATATAAGGACAGATTTCTTCACTGCATCATCACTGGCGACGAAAAGTGGTGTGTTTATGTCAACATGAAACATCGAAAACAATGTCTTAGCAGCCCCAATAAAAACCACTTCCGCGATTAAAGCAAGGACTTCATCCACGAAAGACGATGCTGTGTGTGTGGTGAGATTGTGAAGGCATCATTCTTTATGAGCTCCTTGTGAACAACGAGATTGTCAATGCAAAACTCTACGTTCAACAAATGTATCGACTCGCCGAAGCTATTCGTGAAAAGCGACCTCATCGACGTTATGGACTCCTTCTGCAACATGACAATGCTCGTCCTCACATTGCCAATGTGACAAAAGACGCCATCCAAACGCTTAATTTGGAAATCCTGCCGCATCCTCCATATTCGCCAGACTTGAATCCATCGGATTTCCATCTGTTCCGATCGCTCTCCAGCAATTTGCGCGGCGTTTCGTTCAATACTGATGTGGAATTAAGAACCTGGTTAGACGAATTCTTCGAGTCAAAATCCAGAGATTTTTATTGTAGAGGCATCGAAAAACTAGTTGAACGTTGGGAGGACGTCGTAAATAACAACGGAGAATATATTATTGATTAAATTGCATATTGTTATCAATTAAGAATGAAGTTTTTTCTAAAATTGTAAATGGTAATGATAAATTTGATAAAACCGCAAGAACTTATTCCGCAACCCAATATATATGTACAATGTCCAATTCGAGCTTTTAAACGGCCGAATATTCGATTACTACGCAATGCTGACTACCTCCGGATAAAGCATTTTTACTTGCTTAGTAACGGACTTTGAGCACCGCCTACATAGAAAAGAGCCTATTCTGGAAGTCTTTTGGCGAATTTTGCTTCACCCTTCAAAAAAAGAGAATACCATTTTCCCCCGAGGATCCATAATTCAATGAGGGCTTAAGCACCTTACTGCTCCCGTCTATCGTCCTGCGTGGGAACCTGCTCGGATGTCTGCCATTCATTGATTTCGTCTTAACTTTCGGCCACTTGGTCTCGCATAATAAAGGGCTTATGTGAAAACTGGTTTGAGGCCTAGCCCACAGCGGAAGCATAAGGCAGAAATTTGATCGAAACTGGTGCATAACTGCGAGTTCCTGACGGAGGAGAGATCCTTATTGTCCAGGGGACCCGGCCAGCATCATAAAGACACCCGTCTCTATGTAGTTGGATGCGGTTATGACACAAGTACCCGGGAGAGGGTGGCAAAGATTTAGCGGCCGTTGATTCTACCACTACTGCATCAAGTCCACCATAACTCATTCCTATTGAGATACCCATTCGAGATCCATCCCATCCATCGATCACCCATCATCCTGGCAGCAACCGAGCAGGGGACCAACTGTAAAATGGACGCGGGCGTTTACTCCATTTTTGTGGACTCATTCCCGAACCTACCTTAACTAACCGTTACCTCCTTTACCACTTCATAACTTCCTTTTTTCCCTACAAACACCATAATTTACACTTTGGTTTCAGAAAAGAAGACAACACAAGAGGACATATTAGAAGGACGTGGAAGACTATGGAGACCCTCACTAAAAGGGTTCCCCTACGGACCATCCCTGGAATGAAGAACCCCGAAAAAAGGAATCTCTGCGAAACCCACTACCTCGAATTAAAGGTAGCACTGGTGAAACTGATTAAAGTCTCATCTGGGTTCATCGCCTTATGTGCCGAGACAAAGGACGTGGACCAGCTCCTATCGGAAGAGGGGGCGAGGATCCTCCGGGACACCGGACTTGAAGCAAAGGCCCCTCCACAAGTGGCTGCCAACCGAAATGTGAACTACCGCAAAGTGGAAAGCTGGGTGGGTGAGCATACGCCCGGGGAGCTCAAGGAGGAGATCACCAAGAGCAATCCCTGGGCACAAGTTTGTGAAATAATAAAATTTCGCGAACACACCCACGTATTTAAGATCACTTTTGATACCAACGACATTGCCAAGAAATCGACACAGAACGGAATACTGGTATTTAACATGAGAATACCAGGCGATAACATCCAACAAGAAAAGTTCAGTAGCATTCAGATGTGTTTTGCATGCTACAAACTAGAAGATCATATTACATCGACCTGCCCAGATAAAGAAAAACGGTGGTGCAGTGAATGCGCCACAGAAGGCCACCGTTTTGACAAATGCCAAAACAATAAAAAAAGGTGCCTCAATTGCAAAGGAGAGCACCGAACCATAGCCTTAAATTGCCTTAAAAGACGAGAGATCATTAAGAGGAAAGAAGAACAGAAGAAGGCCAAAGAAATCACTTACGCCAATACCGCCGCGAAAAGAGGTGAGCCTTTAAGAACATCAGCGACTCCACTAAACCTCCCGAGAGACCTAAGCGCTAAGATACGATCTGTATCACACACGCTGACGTCGCTAATGAGGTCAAGCCAGGCTGCTACAACGAGGTTTTAAATTCCTCACTGAAGGAGAACGGTCTACCTTCAGTGAAAATGCCAGACAACCCAGAGTGCTCAGGGATTTTAAAAGAGACAGTTGCCAGGAGCAACAAACAGGTGAAATCTGGCATCGAAAAGGCAATCCAAGAAACTCCTTCATCAGAGGAATCTGAGGATGAGGAGGAGAAAGACGAAGAAGAAGAATCAGTCTTTTCGGACGGTGACGAGGGCCCACGCACTCGCATTCGTGCTACGAAGACCAAATCAAAAACCCCAAGCCCACCACCGAAGAACGAGAGGCCGGGGCACAGTAAAACCGTCCCGCCAGCCCCCAAGAAGAAAAAAAGAATAAGAAGCATAGATAAAAACAATTCACCATGTTACGGAACACACTGAAGATGCTGGGAATAAATACCAACGGTTGGACGACGAAGAGTAAGTACTCTTTACGGAAATGTATTTAGAGAAATCGATGCAGACATCATCTTAATTTCGGGACACGGGATCGACACACGTAATACTTAAATGAAAATCTGGAACTACGATATGTTGATCGCGAATTATTCGCAGGAGCGGTACGACGGTGCCGCTATTGCAATAAATAGAGGGATTAAATACAAGCAAATAAGAATCTAGCAGAATACTATCTCGCGATTGAGGTCGAACTCGACATAGGAAAGTTGGTCATTGCTACCGGATATCAATTGCCAAGGAGAGACGTGATACCAATTCACACTATCACTGGCCTATTTGGCAGAAGAGCCCCCACTATATTAATGGGGGATCTCAATGCCAGATGCCGAGAATCCGGTTACAGGACTTTCAACGATATAGGAAGAAACCTGGACCTATTGCTGGACAGAAACACAGCCCAGCGAATAGGCCCCGACTTCCCCACCTTTGTCAGAGGAGGAAGCGCGACAAAGCCAGACATCTGTCTGGCGAATCGTAAGCTACCGTTCAATTACTACATGGAGCCAGTTTAGGTACCATGTAGTGACCATATAGGGATCCTACACACTATCAACAGGAACCCTATACAAGTTTCAGCTATAGTCAGAAGGAACTACAGAAGATCAGACTGGACACGGTACGAACGCTTTCTCTAGGCCTACGATCCGCCCAACTTGGACGAGGCAATTCTCGAGGAGATTGACGAGGCACTCGACGACCTCAATAACCATCTCATCAACGCAGATAGGGCTTGTATCTCTAAATCCGAGTATTGGATCATCTCTAACTACAGATGGACCGAATACATGAAGGATTTATACCGTGAGCTGAAATTATTGTATGAGATCAACATCAGGAATGCATCAGTTCAATCAATACAACGAAGTAAAGGAATAAAAGAAGAACTCAATCAGTTTATCCTCGAACAACAATGGAGACGATGGGATGATGCGATCGATAGCCTCGATCGCGACGCAACTGTCAAAGAATATTGGAATAAGATCAGAGGTCTCAAAGGATCAACTGGGAAGAAGAAGATCTAACTACAAAAGGACGGAAACAGCGAAACGGAAGAAGGAAGAATTTAAGAGCTATTCCGAAGTTATTGAGAAAAATATCTTCAGTATAACTGAGGAGGAAAGCGAAGACTATGACCTAGAGTTTGAAAGCAACATCATAGACAAGCTTAACGACCAAATACACAAGGTGCACCCTCACCACCAGGTAGATAGACAGCGCGACGGAAACGCCGAGATTACCGAAGAAGAACTACTCGGCGCGCTCCGCTCATTCCGTCAAAAAGCCCCAGGACAATCGGGGCTTGCAAAGTTAAACTTTGCAAAGGCACCAGCTAATGTCATTGAAGGGATGAGAAGGATATTTAACGCCTGTCTGAACGCGGGATACTTTCCAGATGCTTATAAAACGGCCAAGTTGATTTTATTGCCCAAGCATGGAAAGGACCCAATGTTGAAAGAGAGCTACTGGACAATTTAACTTCTAGAATTTGGCGGGAAGCTCTTCGAGAAGATCTTCAACGAAGACTGGTGTTTCACTTGGAGGAGAACTCCCTCTTCAACCCATATCGATTCGGGTTTAGAAGAAAGCGAAGTACGGAGATGGCGATTAATGTCATCACGGAAAAGCTAGCCTAAGAAAAACGGGAAAGAAGTTACGCGGACATTGTTTGTCGGGATGTATAAGGTATGGCAACGGGGAATGCAGTACAAGATCTTACGACTGGGCCTAAGTGAAAACTTAGAAAGAACTCTCTTTTTCTATGTCATTGTCGTGGTACACCATTCTATACCATACACTACTCCTATATTATTTGGAGGGGGGCGACTTAATCACCTATTGCAACGCAAACCGTTGAAAGACTGTTCGCAGGGATTCACGACTGACTAGGAGGTCAAACATAAGGCGTTGGGTTTCAAATCCTTAATAATCAGACAGAATGCATAAATGGTTGGCGACATTTATTTGTATAGGCCGAGAGTATCGTTCAAGGTTAGTTAAAGATGAAACAACAAAAATATAATTTTATTTACACGGAGAAAAATAAGAATAATAATAGGCAAAGGGGAATTATTTAAATTGAAAGAGTCTCTTGATAATTATTATGAGGAGGGATTCTCAAATGGAATTAATTGATTAATGTAACTAGGCTCAGATCAAAAGGGGAAACTTGACAATACTAATCATGGAGGGGATTTCAGTCTTACGGGTCGATAACTTCGAGGAAGGTCCTTCTTGCGATGAGGCGAGTGGGGAACGATCCAATGAGGCAAGTGGGGCACGATCCGAATGAGGCAGGTGGGGCACGATCCGAACCAACCTTCCGATGAAGATAGCCAAACTTCAAAGATGATTCTCGCTCGTAATTCCAATGGAAGAGAAATTTTTTCTTCAAAGGTAATCGATGGAGATTTTCTTCGGTTCGATTAAACGAAGTGAGACTTGCGCAAATTCAAAGGTTTGCCAATCAAAGAAGCTATCAATTGATTAGGGTAGAATCACGGCGGAGAAGGTCTTGCTGCCTGACGAACGCTCACGAGACTTAAGACTTGAGACGATGAGGACGGCCTTGAGGTACGTGCTGGACTCCTCAAACTACAGAATAACCCGAGTATTTGTATGCCCAATTCTGATGGGGAAGGGGAAGTTTCAGGAAACGAGTCACAAGCTTCAAACATCTTAATCCGGAGGCGGAGTCGATTCAACATTTAGCAGCTAGGTGCGAGAAACAGCGGCTCCTCCTCACCTCGTCACGGGAGGGAGGGGGAGGCTTGGGACGAGTTCGTAGGATTGGGAAATGTTTCCTCAATGCGCTCAGGAATAGAAAATTCGTGAATTTTCGAACAGGAAATGACGTTCCTCGTGGCAAGATACACTCGCACGTGGTCTCCAATAAATTATTATTATTATTTTTTTTGGGGGGGAGGGAAACAGAGGTTGTTGTTTTACAGGGAGTTTCTGGCACTAGTCTCGTACTGGGAATTGAGACTAATTTTTATAACCTCCTCGGACTTTAGGTTCTGTGGAAACCACATTTCATTCATGCCATTATGCGTCAGCATTCTATTTAGCTCTTTCGCAAAAGTCTCCGGGAAGGAGAGATTCGCGATGTGAGCATAATAGATGCAACACATAATTTTCGTCGAGTTTTCATTCTCGACGTGCAGGTAAGTCTTGTTTTCCTCAGACTACGCAATCGCAGCTTTTGCAACCTTGACATAGGTGCTATTTACCTTAGCTTCTTCAACTTGTTTTTTATCGTTTGATTTCTTCTTAATCATCTCTTTCTTAACTGGGCAAGCCATGGATATGGTCTTATGCGCTCCTACACAGTTCAGACACTTCAAGGAGGTGCTATTGCAATCCCTCCATGAATGTGTATCTGAAGAACAAATGGAACATAAAAGAGCGTTACCCCTGGGATAGGCGGCTGTGGTGTGTCCCTTGTACTTATAGCACTTGAAGTACATCTGGAGGTCGATAAACTCCTCACGTTCGATCTTCTCAGGGCAGACTCGGACGTTAAAAAGGAGCATACCTCCATCCGTAGCCTTGTTCGCCATTGCGGTATTGCAAAATATAACCTTATATACATGAGTATAATCTTTAAATTTAATTATCTCAACAACCTTAGCCCAAGTGTGATTTTTCTCCACCTCCGCGTGAATTTCTTCCATCGAGTACCTCCCAGCCCAGGGATCGAGGCGGCGAAGGATGACGCTGCGATGACTTTTTATTTGGGGTGGTGTGTTTGGTTTCAAATTTATATTTTTTAAGCATTCTGCTGCTTTAATGGAGGTGAGTGCTTCGCAATCAGCCTCTCTTGAACAGATGCTGCATAGCCATTGTGAATATCAATGAACCTCACAAGTGCGATATTTAGATCCGCATAACCCTCTCACGCTCAGGCTTAGGGCTATCGGAGAGGGTCTTTAGTGCAATTCGCCAAGGTAGACAAAAAGAGAAAAGAGAAAAAAGTTCTTAGAGTATATGTCTCAAAACCAATCCCTCCCAAAATTTCCTCAACAGGCACTTTACCTTAACCGGAGGCGCTTTTCAAAAGTCCGACCAAGGTTTTAGAGTTCTTTAGAAGGTGTCTCATTGAAGATTGTGGGGAGGAGGGCTAGAAAAGCTAGTAAAAAAATTCACGTATTAACACAATTCGTAAATGGCTTAAAAATCTCCCTTATCACTTGCTAATAACTTTAGCGATTGGAATCACTGAACTCGCGAGTACAAGAAACACTAACTCGCTTTTGACTTTATGGAAAGTAAAAATTCTTCACCAGCGTAAGAGAATGCGACATAATTCCGGCAACCACAACAGTCAAAAGCTCAAATGAGTGAAATGAAAGGGAAAGTGGGAGAAAAAGTTTTAGATCCTAGTGCCCCTTCCCCACCCCTGACCAGTCTCTCCCGGCGGAGGGACCCGGTCGGGGTAGCGGGGCGAGGCCCAGTTCCCCAGAGTTTCCCCTGCGCCCTCCTCCCTCTGGGCCTGAATGTACCGAGGGAAAAGATCTCCGAAGAGGGGGAGAGAGGGAAGGGAAGAAGAAAGAAGTAAGGATAGGACAGACTGAAATAAAGTCAAAAGCTTGAAAGTTGATCAAGTTGGCCTGTAGACCTGCTTAACGTGGGATCCGGACCACCCCGGTGTTTTTATGTTTCTTAGCTTTTAATTGTTACTATTTGCTGTACCTGTCCCTGGTGTTAGTGATTGGCCCATCTTTGGATAGCGGTAAAGGACGAAGATGATTGAAGTGGAAGGAAGTTGGTTGGGGGTTTGCAGAAAGGTGAAAGTTGCGTGGAAGTCACGCTAATCTCTGTACTGTAAACTAATTTTAGAGTTAAATTCGAAATAAGTTAGAATGAAAGTGTGTCTGTTTGTTTATTTATGTGGTTGTTTTTTTATTATGTTGTATGTGTATGAGATAGGCGTTCAAACCATTTTTAGCGTTATCTGTTTTCCTTCATGTTAATAACTCGAGTTTCAATGATTTTTGTAGCATAATTCTCGAATCTGTATCTGTTGTGTGAGCTCATGTTCCTTAGTTATTTATTTGGTTAATTCTCTTTTTTATTCATGTTGTTCCTTTTTCGTTCATTTGCACTTTTTGGTTAGTTTTGTCATGCTTTGTGGGTATCAAGTCCAATCCGGTGAGTTTGTCATTATTCGGAAAATTTTGGTCACAGTCGGGTTTCCTTATTTGGTTTACACGTAAATCTCCTCCTCTTCCCTTTGGGCCGCCTTGTTTTTAGCACTAGGAAATAGCATATGTTGTCTCCATCCTACCCCTCGTGCTATTTGATTATTTAGTTCCTCTTCGATTTCTTGTGTTTTTTCTATGAATTTTTTTTGCTCTTTTTTCAATTATTTTGTTTAATGGTTTGATTTTCGCTTCGATGTTTAAGTCTCTTTGTTTTTTCCTCTCTAATCGTCGCGTGTTCGTAATTATGTATACTGCCTTATTCTGTATACGTTGCATTCTTATTAGATTGCTTCTTGAAGCGTATACATAGCAATTGTTGTATATATAAAAGTAGGCTCTATCATGGCCTGGTAGATCTTTTTCTTATTTTTCATGTTTAGATTTCTTAATCTGTAGAGTAAAGTTAGCATGCCTCGTGCTTTGTTTATTCTTTCGGTCACGTGTTTCTTGTAACCATTTTTGGTAATAGTTAGGCCTAAAATTATGCCTTCCCCGTTATACCTGTATCGCTCTCCATCTACGTAAACGTCGGATAGTTTTCTGCGATACATAGGTATAATTTTAAATTTATCTTTATTCGTTTTAATTTTCCATTTGCGTTAATACTCGTTTAGATTTTCTATTTCTGTTGCCGTTACTCTGTCCTGCATCTGAGGGTACCGATAAACACAGGGAATTAATTGAATGAAATCATCTGCGTATTGTATGTTCACACAGCCCTCGTTCCTGGGTGGGGGAATGTCCGAGGTATACACTGAATATAGCGAAGGACTTAAACACCCTCCATGAGCGAGGCCCGCATTAAGCTTGCATCTTTCACCTTGGTAATTCACCGTGTCTATGTATGCATATCTTTCCATGACGTAGTCGCATAAAATTCTTTCCAAATAGTTGTTCATTTCAAGATTTAGAATTTTATGTTGTATGTCTCTTTGCCAGACTTTATCGAATGCCTTCGATACGTCCCGGCATACAATGTCCATACTGGATTTCTCTCCTTTTACTTCTTTGCTTATTTTTTCTGTAATCACGCTGAGGGCCATCTCCATATTTCTGTTCTTTCTGAAGCCGAATTGTTGATTATTTTCGGTGAGATATTCTTTTAATCTTGTATTCAAGATTTTTTCAAACACCTGCCCGATGAAGTCGAGAAGGGATATAGGTCGGAAGTTTTCGACCTCCGAAGGTGGTTTTTCCGGCTTCAGTATTAATATCATCTTGGCTATCTTTAACTCATCAGGGCAGTATCCTGTATTTATACAGGCATTAAACACGTTCCTTATCCCTTCTAGTATATTATCCGGTGCTTCTATATACTTTTTTCTGGTGAGGCCCGATTTCCCAGGGGCCTTTTGTTTAAAATTTGAGATGGTATTCTTTAATTCTTCAATTATGATTTTGGCGTTAAATCCATCGTTCGCATACCGTTCCTCTTCTACGTAGTGATATAGGAAAGTCCTTTCAATCCGTTCATTTATTTCGTGAATAATTTGGTTTTCGAAGTCTATATCCTAGTTTTCGTTTTCCTCTTCGCCTTTCCAGTGTTCCCTGAACAATTTTTCAATCTCGCGTTTATCTTCGATTAATTTCCCGTTTCTGTCCCTAATCTTTATTTTCTCTTTACATTTAGTATTTCCCATTATTTTTATCTTTTTCCAAAATTCTCGGGGCAATAGCTCGCTGTCGATATTTTGAACTGCCATGTCCCAGTATTCTCTTTGTTTGTCTGTTCTTACGCTTAGTAGTTCCCTCTTCTTCGTTTTCAGATTGCGGTATTTTCCCCTTGACGTTCCGTTTATTATTATGTTCTCGTTTATCGTTTTTATTTCTGCATTCTTAGTCTTCATTTCGTCTGTCCATATTTACCATTTAACTGTTTTGTGTGTGTTTTGGGGTATTGCATTCTCGTCAGCTGTTTGTATTCGCGTCCTTATTTTTTCCAGCTCGCCGTCGATTTCTTCTAAAGTAGCTTCATTTAGTCTGTTTGGTGCGTAGTCATTCAATTCTTGTTTGTATTTTTCCCAGTCTTCTCTATGGTATGCCTTCCATTTTTTAGCGGGTATTTGTATTGGTTGCTGATTCACGGTGAGTAGTGTTGTTGTGTGGTCACTGCAGATAGCATCTACAAGTTCATCTGGTAGTTAAAAGGAATGTTATTATTTGCTAGGTAGATGTCTGGAGTTGTCGCTGTTCTCTCTTTAATTAGGGTTGGGTACTCTGGTCTTAGTCTTCTTATTATCCGTCTGTCTATTAGAGCTTGTAGGTCTTTTCATGTTTGGTTTCTGTTCCTATATCCTGTGTACGTGTATCTTGGGGTCAGGTCTCCCCAAAACAAAGTCGGAAGTTTGTTGTTAAATATTCTCACAAAGTTATTTATTGTGAGTCCCGGTCGTCGCGGTGGTTGGTATCCCGTAGCCATTATTATATTGGTTAATTCTATTTTGACCTCAATTGCGAAGTAAAATTCGGTTAGTCCTTGTTTTGTTTTGTACTCTCTTCCTTTCTTTATTGTTATTGCTACTCCGTCATGTGTTTCGTTTGTGTGATTAGTCTCTATTACGTCGTAGTTCCATATTTTTAGTTCGTGAGTCTCAAGGTTAATCCCGTGATCTGAAATTAGAACGATGTCGGGATCTATTTCTCTAAAAATATTTCCGTATGTGTTTTCTTTATCCTTCCAGCCATTCGTATTTATCTGTAGAATTATTAATTTTCTATTATCCATCTTGTTTGTATGTTCTTAAGCGGTTCTTCTTTTTAGAAGAGTGGAGATATTACGTAAATTTATTTGTATCTTTTCCTGGTATTTCTGCCTTTCATCTCTGTCCTTGCTGATGTCTTGACTCTTATCAGTTTCACATTTTGTGGTTGGTATTTCCAGTCTTTGCTCGCCTGGCGAGGAGTCCCTAGTTGATTTTGTTTTTGTTTTGTTTTTATTTTTGCGTGTGTTTTTTTTACGTTTTTCTTATTATTCTCGTCGGTGCTGCTCTCAGATTCTGTTTCCTCGTTTTCTGTGTCTTCCTTTTGTTCAGATTCGCTTTCCTTTCTTTGTGTTTCTTCCAAGAGTTTCTTTTTTGTATCTTCTGAAATTTTTATGTTAAGTATAGCCGATGAATCAATATTTTGTGGGAATTTCATTGACTCAAGCCCATTTTTCTTGAGAACGAATTTCAACATGGTGGCATATATTTCTGTTTGGGCGATGTTTAAGACGTGTGAGTGTAGAATGCATGTCAGTATTCTGAACATATTTGTCCTTCCTTTCTTGGGCAGTTTGCGGTGATGTGGTCTTCCATTTTGTAGCATCTAAAACGGATTTGTATATTGTGATACTGATCTCTTTGAATGTTACAAGCCAGGATTCTCATAATGTCTGCGAGGATTCCCTTTTGTAGTGCATTTGTTGCAATCTCAATTGACTCGCACACTATTTTGAACACATGTGTATGTTCCTTAAATTTGGTTATGTCGTGCATCTTCATCCAGGGTTGTTGTTCCATTATTTCATGTTTTATTTCATCTGGAGAGTGTTCCCCCACTCATGATTCTACCTTACGGCATACGATGTTTCGGTTGGCAATAATCTGGGGTGGTACTTTAGCCTCTAAGTCGATTTTCCTTAAAGTGATGGTTCCTGCCGATGAAAGTAGCAGTTCGACATCGTTGTTTCCGCACAGATGACAACAAATCCATTAGCTGTTTCTATGCATTTGATCAGGGCGATTTGTAAGTCCTTGAAAATGCTTTGTTCTACATCCTGTGGTCTCCGTTTTATCCCATTCTGAATTAGCCGAAGTGGGAGCCTTTTGGTGAAGCCGTGTAGATTTATGTTCAATTTTTCCTGCCCCTCCCTCCCTAAGGGATTCTCTGGAAAAAATAAGGTAGTAGATTATTCAACCCACTCAACTATTGGAAAAAGCCCCCTATCTGTTCCTAATACTATCTCGCCTGCTGCTCTGGAGCGCACACTCCCTGACCACCCTACCTAATTAGGCCTAGCCCCACTACTGACTGCTTATGAGACCTTGCTGGTGTTCAGGTTATACTGTGCTAGATGGAAATAAAGTAGGAGAGTTTCAGGTATAAAAAGATATAGTATGAGATAGGGAAATTTAAGGAGATCACCGCTTTGTGGGGATTCCACGTGAATCAGAAACAGGAGGTCTCTCCAATCAGTCCGATTCGCTTCTATTTCTTCTTTCTTCTTTTTGGTATATACTTAAACGTATATAGAAAATGCTCTCTTCGCAAAGTTATTTCAAGTCAAAAGATTGATGCAACTTAGCAGTGCGTAGATCACTGTGAGTTGTCAGATGAACTGAGCCGTCCGAAGCTCGAAATGGATTTCTGCCGTGTTTATATGCAAAACGGTTTGAGCGTTATTCATTCTCTAAAATCTATTTATGCTGATTGGTCAATTCTGGCAGCGCTTATGTGTAAAATATAAAATTTGTTTTAAAGCTGAATGAATAAATTAATCCTGATTGGTTGAATTTTGTATAATTATGACTAGATTGAATAACTATTTATATTGCTGTATTTTGTGGTTTAGGGCTGAACGAAGAAATAGAACGGACATATCCGTTCAATAACGCTACAGCGGAAAGACCCATGGTAGGCCTCGGGAAAAAGATCTTCCTACAAGAGTTAAACGAAACGCTAAAAAATTTTAAACAACGTGCGCCAGGACACTCAGGCTTAACGAAAGCAAACTTCAGTAATGCTCCACCCAACATAAAACAAGGGTTAACTAATATCATGAACGTGGCCCTCAATACACGATACTTTTCCAATGCCTGCAAACTATAAAAAATGATATTCTTCCTGAGTCGAAGAAGTCCCCAATCTCTCAAGCAGACTACTGCCCGGTCTCTCTCCTCGAATTTGGAGCGGAAATTTTCGAAAAAATCATCGCCAAGTGACAGAAGAACAAATACACTAACGAAAAGACACTCTCAAATCTTTTACCACTTAACCCTTCTACTAACTAACTATTTCTCTATCTATCTAGTTTTTCCATTTTTATGTCCAATGTCCAATGGTTTAGAATTAGTATGAGCAGTCATTAGCAGTCATTACCGTTCACCTTTTCGAGACGTGTTCGCATTATTTGCGACGAAATAAAGAATCCAGCTGAATAATTTCCTCTATCAGAAGGAAGCTCGTTTGATCACTTAACCCATCCTGCTACACGAGAAGAGCTCCCCTTTTCGCTCTTTACATAAAAGGGCATCTAATGTATGAATGGTCATACCTATATTTTTTTATCCTGCGATCGTGTGGTCACTGGGTTTGATTTTGTTGATGACTTGGAAATTATTGATAGTGATTTTTCTTGTCAATCAGCATATATTCAATTTCATTATAGTTTGGGCTTGTCCAAGTCCATCTTGGCTGTTTTTTTTTTTAGCAGAATGTTAACAATTTTTTAGGAGTGGCCCCTGTAAAGTCAACTGGATCTTGCCCCCTTTCATTTCATTCTCCCTTAACAACTTTCTCATACATTACCCGACTTTTGCATCAAAGTCTTCCATGATGATGATAAATGGGCTTTATTTTTGTTTAAGTTTGTCTCGATATCATTATAGAATCTATCTAATTTCCCCTCCCTACTAGCAGAGGTCGGTGCGGACACTTAGACTATTTTGAGATTGTACTTCCTAGAGACTCACGTTTACGTAAGTTACTCTTTCCGATATGAAACTCTATTATCATTTCTTGGAGCTCTTTATGGATCAAGATTGCAACTTCACGCTGCCTTTTGGTAATCTTTGTGGTACAGTAGGTGATGGTCATTTGTTTCAGTGATAGCTTTCCCGTATCCTCGGGTTTCACACAGACCAATTATATTTCATTAAATATCACTGACTTCAGTCAGACACGAAGTCATGTGGGGGGGGAGAGGCCCCCCTCCCCATTTCTTTTTTAATCCATACTTGTATTCTGCTATTCAGAAAGAGTTGTGTAAAATATATATATATATATATATATATATATATATATATATATATATATATATATATATATATAGTAATGTGCAAGTTAGTCCGGACAGTGGTGAAATAATACAATTATTTGATAATTCTTGTTTAAATTTGAAAAGATTACGTCAATGATAAGATAAATGGTACATTAAATATGAAATATGACCACCCTTTTCTTTTAGAACCTGCTTCACTCACTCTGGAATAGATTCAACCAAATTTGAATACATTTCTGCCAGTTATCCGTTATGGTACCAGGCATTGATAACAGCACAGATCATTTTCTGCATCGTCGAACAATCGGTTTTCTCGATTCTACGTTTAATTATAGCCCATAGATTCTCGATGGTGTTTAGGTCAGGAAAATTCCCAGGACAATCTATAATGGTAAGTCCACTTTTTTCGAAGAATGTGCTCATTATTTGGGAAGTATGGCACGGAGCCAGATCCTGCTGTAAAATGCCGCCTCCATCAGGAAAGTCTTTCTGCATCGCGGGAAGCAAGTGAATCTGCATGATTGCCTTGTATTTAACGCTGTTCATCATTTCCCCAATAGTAACAAGCTGCCTTAGGCTTTTAGCGCTGAAACAACCCCAAAACATCTTCTTAGGTGAGTATTTTGGCTCCTGTTGAATGTGTCCTGGCTGAAGTGATTCATCTTTGCTTCGTGTTACTACCACTGACCTATGCCCATGTGCTTCAAAATGCAATTCGTCTGAAAACATAACTTTCTTCCAGTCAGCTGCCTTCCACCCAGCATACTTGCTTGCTCAGCGAAGACGTTTTGTCTTCATAGAAGAAGTCAATAACTGTTTACGCACCGGTTTTCTAGCAAATCTGCCAACTTCAATGAGCCTTTCCCGGACGGTTAAAGAAGAAAAATTTACACCAGCTAAAGACAAATCTCTCTGAAGGTCTTTACTGGCCTTCTTGGGAACCCTTCACACTATTTCTGATGAGAGCCTTGTCATTGTGAAGTGTTGTCTTTCGTTTTCTTCCACATTTTCCTTGTCTCAGTGTTGAATGTTCACCAGTGTCTTCAGCTCTTTTCACAATGTCGCCAACAGTTGACTTTGCTACTTTCATTTCCACCGAAATCCGTCTGATGCTAAAGCCAGCCTGTTTTCTAAGAGCTATAATACTTGCACTCTTCTTGGGTGTGATATCCATAGTAAATTTATAGTCTAATAATGATTGGAAAGGGAATATTCCGACAGAACCAAGTACACCACCGAGCATGCTCCCAGCAATAATCATCCACGACAAGCTCTGGTGTAGCATTGTTGGGCTTAGTGTAGCTAGGGCACAACAAAACAGTAGCCAGATGTTACCAGTACACTTTTCTGCGCGGAAAACCAAAAAAACTTCATTAGTGTTACCAAAAATTAAGACATATTATGAATTAGTACAAAAATTTGGTACCGTCCAAACTAATTCGCACACTACTGTATATATATATATATATATATATATATATATATATATATATATATATATATATATATATATATATATATATATATATATATATATATATATATAGCAGGAATATGAAGACATATGCGATGGTTACGAACATTTAATTTTCCGGACGTTTCGGTCATTAACGATGACCATCATCAGCGAATTCTAAATACAAAGAATTATTTTTATAAGAATAACTAAACACAACAATAAAAAACATGACAGGATTCAAAAATGATAACCGAAAGCAAGTAGTTAAAATGAAATATATAATCCTAAACCATTGAAAGCAAAGGGGTGAAAATCTATTAATAAGAAATTGATTAATATCGTAAAAAATAACTAAATTAAATAATAATCCCATGAGTTTAAAATATGCATAATAAACATTAATTAAATTCCTATTGAAATACAAAAATTGTAAACTATAGCAATAAAGTCGAAAGCAAGGGATGAAGAAATCGATTAATAAGACTGAGAATTTAGAATTCGCTGATGATGGTCATCGTTAATGACCGACACGTCCTGAAAATGAAATGTTCGTACCATAGCATATGTCTTCATATTCCTGGTACGAATAAGGTTCCCAAGGAACGACTTCACCACCAATATATATATATATATATATATATATATATATATATATATATATATATATATATATATATATATATATATATATATATATATATGTAACGAGAGGGGTCTGTTCCTTCTTGTGGATGTCCGACCAAATAAATTCGTACTTGGATTTCTATAAACAACTTGATGGAAGTATTTCTTTATTTCGGAATTCGAGGTTCTTATAATGAATGGCTGGAGCTTGGTGAATCCATCCACCGAAGTGGAACGGATCACAAAGATGAAGAAGTGTCCTCGAATGTTTCTAAGGCTGATCTGGGTTCCTGAGCATAATCTCTCTTGTTTTATACAAGGTGAGAGCGACCATGGGAGAGAGAGATAGATAGAGAGAGAGAGAGAGAGAGAGAGAGAGAGAGAGAGAGAGAGAGAGAGAGAGAGAGAGAGAGAGGAGCGAGGTCGTGTGAACCTCGAGGTCGTGTTACTCTCGAGGGAAATTGAAAAACAGAATTATTAGTGTTAGAGGTCAAGGGACAATAAATACTGGTTACAGGGCCTGCGCTGACAGAGCTACAAAGAGACATGAATGAAGGCTCACACCGTCGTTAGGCGATACCTAAATGTAGTACTCGTATATATATATATATATATATATATATATATATATATATATATATATATATATATATATATATATATATATATATATATATATATATATATATTAACTACAATCATCCCAAACGATTGTCATGATTCAATTCCAATGAAAAAGATACTGTATATATGTGTCCATTTTAATTACCATCATCGTTAATATACAAATATTGCAAATACTTATAAATGAGTATAAATGATAGAACCAACATCGTTTTTCCATCTTCTTGTGCAGAGTTTCATTAGAGCCGGCTATCATCTCAAGTGTTTCTATTAGCAGATGTTCCAATCTCACCTTGGCCATGAAATTGTACTCCTTGTCTATCAAGTGAACTTTTGACACAAGCAAGCATTTCACATGTTCCCGGTTATCTTTTATTTCATTCGCTCTTGATAGAAGTGCCTTGTTTACTAATTACAGCTTTCACGTTTAACCATCCTTCCATTTGCAAAATCCTACATCAATAAATGTTTGCTTACCATAAACCTCACCTTTCCTTACTAGTTTACTGTCAAAATGTCTAAATGCAAAATAAAAGACACTATCCTGTTGTCGTGAATATTAAACCCATTCATACTTTTTGTAGTATCCTACAATGAACTTTCTGTTCTTCCTTAGAGGAAAAACCTTAAGATGGGGCTGGACGGAATTTTCAATTTCTGATGTATCGATGTCCAGCCCATAAGTACAACTATCAGGGTTACATGCAGGAGGTACGAGTAGAAGAGGCTTCCTGCAACAGAAGTACAAGTTTGCAGATTACCAGTAGAGCTCATAGTGAAAATAAACAACACTGCAATTTCCGCAAAGTTTCATGAAAATCGGTCCTTCCATTTACGAGATATTTTGTACACACACACAGATACACGCACACATACACACAGCCCTGCCTAATAGTGGGAGCCATACGTGTTTTTAGTCATTTGGGAAAATAATAACTGTACTATTGGTTTTTCCCCAACTCAATAGTAACTATTGTATCTAGAACTAGGCCTATTGATTTATGTTAAAAAAGTAAATAACAAAACTGCGAATAAGCTACATTGAACATATATCTATTTATCTCTGCCTAACTATTTGTTTATAATCCCCTCTCTCTCTATTTATATTAAGTATATAAGTAGAACTACTCTAGTAATAATTATAAACTTAATGAAATTTACGTCTCTCTCTTGCTGGCTATCCCTGATGTTGATGAAGTAGGAGCAGTAGGTAGGACACCTACTATTTGCTCCTAGTTAGGCTTAGAGTGAAGCTGGTTGATACTCTCTTTCGGGGTTCTGCTGGACCTTTTTCACAATCTCAGACGCAGAACATTCAGATTCTTTCTTCTTTTCGGTAAAAAAGCTAGCGATACTTTGCCGTGATCGCTTCATTATGGTAGGCCAGTGTACAGTATACTATACATAACCAGACCTGGCAGAAAAGTGAGGATGCACTTCTACCTCACTTTGTCACATGCGCTCGTGACAAGCTGAAACGCGATCAAGTCTCGTTCGTTTCAACCAGAGCCCACTCCCGCCATCACAAACACACACCTTGGAGTGAATTTTACTGTTTACTATTATTATTATAAAGGCTTGGGGGAGGCATCAGTGTCTTGAGGGGTGCCCCCCTCCAGCCCCTCCAAATGATGCCCCTTGAATGCACCTTATGATACATGTGTAAAATACAGGTAAATCTAAAAAATAATGATTAAATTCAGAATTATACCTTAGCTGATGTCCCCAAAACTACAATTCATAATTTTCTGATGTGTGGAAAAGATTTCGGATCTAAGAGAGTTCGTGCTCACCCCTTTATGAGACGCTGTTATTTATTATCAATACTGTCTATTATAACCCTTATTAATGATCAATGCCCTTTTTGCAGACTCCTCAGAGGGAGGAATTCAGGTTAGGTCCCCTCTCAAAATTTTTATCCTGAATCAGTGAGGAATTATGTCAGATGTACCACCCCAGATAGTGTTCTGCAGTTGTAGGTTGTAATGTACAGGTCTTTATATAGGTTTTTGATGTCGTCGTTGTGAGTAAGATTGTAAACTGCCGCATTTTGACTAACAGAATCCTTGTCTACAAATGCGCTGTGGTTGGACCTTATTTTAAATCCGATGATCCAACAGGAACGGCATCATTTTCTTAGGATATGTTTCATCATTAGAAGTTTGGGGCCATAAACTACCATGCTGGCCTAATGCAGATTGGTAGCTAGGGGTAGTTAGCGAAAGTACTCGACACTGGATTTTTTCCCCGCGTCTAGAATCGAACCTTGGATTTTTTTTTTGTTTTAAAATCCAGCACGCTAGCCACGACGCTACAATAGCAACTAATATTTCGAAGAGTTAATTGCGAATCACATGACACGTGATATATAATAAATGTATTTTAAAGGCCCAAAGAAATGAAAACTGGTAACACAACCCAGAAAAAAGCTAAGGAAATTATTATTAAGTGTACCATTAAAGCTTAAGAGAGAAAATGGCAGATATAGTAACATAAAAATGTGGGCAAACTATTTTAACCGTTATAATAAAATGAATAAAGGAGTTGGATTTGAACCTGTGTCATTAAGCGCTCTTCGCTAAAATGACCACGATGCTCATCGCCAGAGCTACGATCGTAGTTCTGGCGATGAGCGCTTAATGGCACAGCGCAGACATCGTCACTCCTCACGGATATAAGCATTCGTCACATATGGCATCAAGAGATTATAAGCATCCAACAGACTCATTTTTCTATGTTTGCAGCGAATTTATTAGGACAAGATCTAAAAAGTATTCTGTAGAGAGATCTACTAAAATGTGTGAGGCCTACAAGGTATATTTTGGCATGCCAGTCGGAGATCAAAACAAACCTTGGGCATCTCATTTCGTAAACCTGCGAGCTCTGCATAAGAATTCTGGAAGGTAATATATATATATATATATATATATATATATATATATATATATATATATATATATATATATATATATATATATATATATATATATATATATATATATATATATATATATATATATATATATATATATATATATATATATATATATATATATATATATATATATATATATATATATATATATTACCTTCCAGAATTCTTATGCAGAGCTCGCAGGTTATAAGGAAATAAGGAAACGAAATATGAGGAAAAGTGTTTTATTATTTTTCAATATAACTACCCTCGACTTCAATGCACTTGCGCCACTTGTCCCTGAGGCTTCGAATTCCCGACAACCAGAAATCTCCGGACTGCTGTCCAATCCACTCCTGGACGGCGAGCTGGACATCTTCATCGTCCCAAACCGGCGTTCACGCAGTGCAGCCTTGAGCTGGCGGAATAAAAAGTAGTCGCTAGGGGCCAGATCTGGACTGTAGGGGGGATTGTTGAGCTCCTCGAATCTCAACTCGCGCAGGAAAGCTTGTGCAACTCTGGCCTTGTGGACAGGCGCATTGTCGTGGAGGAGCAGGACACCGCGAGTCAACTTGCCGCGCCGCTTCTGACGGATGCACTTCTTCAACCCAGCCAGTTCCTCGGCGTAATATTGGCCTGTGATGGTCCTTCCACGAGGCGCATAGTCCAACATCAACACTCCATCAGAATCCCAGAAGATAGTGGCCATGATCTTCCCGGCTGAGGGTTGGGTCCGGAACTTGATGGGGGTCGGAGAGCCCCTGTGCTTCCAGGCCATGCTTTCGAGCTTGGTCTCGGGATCCCAGTGATGGACCCACGTTTCATCACCTGTCACTATGCATGACTCGAATCCCGACGGGTCTTGGTTGTACAGGAGCAGCAGCTCCTCCGAACTTTTACGACGTTGAAGTCGATCATGGGGCGTGAGGTTTCTAGGGACCCAATGGGCAAAGACCTTGGTCATGGCCAAATTGTCGTGGATCATGTTGATAACACTTACATGTGATATTCCAAGTTCTCGCTCGATTTCTTCGACATTCACCATTTGATTTTCGAGGATCATCCTCTCCACACGGGTCACATTGTCCTCGTTGGTCACGTCTGACGGGCGTCCTAGACGGGGGTCATCTTCAAGGGACTCACGACCATGGCGGAACTCCCTATTCCAGCGAGCAATGGTTACATAGGAAGGGGCGGTGTCGGTGTACACTGAAACCATGCGTTCATGGATCTCTTTTGCATTCTTGCCTTCCTTGGTCAAAAATTTGATCACTGCGCGGTGCTCAACCTTCTCCATTGTTGAAAAAATTGTGACTGACGATCTGCGATCAGCTACTGCTTCTTAAATAGACGAGGCAGGATCGTGCGGCTGCAGGTCCTGACTTGCCATAACTTGTCCTAACACCCCCCACAAACATCCATCCCCCTTCCTGTGTTTTGCCCTACCGATTCGCAAAATATATTGACCGCCCATCGTATATATCTATATATCTCTCTCTCTCTCTCTCTCTCTCTCTCTCTCTCTCTCTCTTTATATATATATATATATATATATATAATGTGTTTTGTTTATTTGGATACTGGATTTTTTTAACATTTTTAATAACACTAAGTTAAAAGTATTTGTATATTTATACTTATGTTTTCATTTTGGTTTTTTTTTAGAGGATGGTACAGAGGAAAAAAAGAGAGCCATGAATTTCGCAATCCCATGAATTTGGAAGGAACTAAATGACCACTCAAGCAATTGTTTCCTCTGCATGGTGAACCATTCCAAACGTCGAACAGGCAAATATGCACCTGTTATCATATATCCAGACCTTCAGTCATTCAATGCGCCAGTGCCACACAGTTCTGAGCTCCCCATATCCACCCCTCCAAAAAGAGAGCAGTAGTTTTTAGAAAGGAAAAGCAGTTCAGAAGGAGAGGAAGTCATTGATCCAGATTATAGAGGTGCAACTGAGGAGAGAACCCTATACTACCCCAACCCAAAAGATCTCAACGACCTTCTCAGAGATCTTGGTCTCACAAAGTCCAATGCCGAGCTTTTAACTTTGAGACTCAAGCAGTGAGATTTGTAAGATGAGTGTGCAAATATCAGGTCAGAGAAAGCGTCATCAGTGTTTTTCAAGTTTTTTTTTACACGTCAAGATGATCTTTGCTTTTGTCACAATGTAACCGGTCTGTTTGATCAGAATCGCCTGTAACCACAACGAGTGGCGCCTCTTCATTAACAGCTCGTCCAGGAGATTCAAAGCAGGACTGCTTCATAACGAGAACATGTATCCACCTTTTCCCCTTGCTTACTCGGTCCAGCTCAAAGACGAGTACAACAGTGTCAAAATCTTGCTAGATGCATTGAAATGTGAAGAGTAGGGTTGAGAGGTTATCGGAGACTTCAAAATGATGGCCTTCGTGATGAGTCTCCAAGGCGGCTTTACCAAGTTTCCTTGTTATCTTTGCCACAAGATAACAACCGACCGAGTTTAGTGTGGGGATAAACAACGTCAAATGGGAGCCTTTGTTGGGTCCCCGAAAAGTACTGTTTCCTCCTCTGCACTTAAAATTGGGCCTTCTGAAACAATTCTTCAGAACTCTAGATAAGGAGGTTGCAGCTTTCAAGTATCTCCAAGATTTTTTTCCTAAGCTAACTCCGGCAAAAGTGGAAGCCGGGATCTTCGTCACTCCATAAATAAAAAAGATCATGGAGTGCAAGGAGTTCCTGAGAAGCTCACTAGGACGAAAAAAAACACCGCGGGACAGCTTTATCACAGTGGTTCTGGGCTTCCTAGATAATCACAAAGCCGAAAACTATCTAGAGTTTGGTGAGAACCTACGGCAAGATGGGTCGCAGGATGTCCCTGAAAGTCCATATTCTTGACGCTCATCTTGATAAAGTTAAGGAGAACATGGGACCGTACTCCTAGGAGCATGGCGAGCGCTTTCACCAGGATCTACTGGACTTTGAACACCGCTATCAAGGATCGTATAGTGAAAAGCTGATGGGAGACTATATTTGGGGGCTGATTCGTAAAGGTAATTTATAGTATAAGCCTAAATCATGGAAAACTACTCATTTCTAATATTTTAATTGTCTCACTTATCTAATTCTAGAATAAATAAAGGCTATTTCTGTATCATGTCGTTTTGTTTCTACTTTATGCAAATGAAAGTTCAAATTCGCCATTTCCTTCCAGAGGGAATAGGTAAATTTCATATAAATATCATTATCGTGGACACAAAAGCAAAGTTTGAAATAAATAACAATGTTTTTTCATGTATTCTAGACACAAGCAAATAGAAAATAACAGTTGCTACCCGAAGACAAAAATCGTGTTACAGTGTTATTTGACCTAGATAACTGATTGTTTTTTCAAAGAAAATGAAAATAAAATTATTGGAAGACTCCTTCTGTGCTACTTGTTATAATTCGAACTTTGGAGAAGATTCAGAACTAGGCCTTTCAGATAATGAATATTTAGTAGTGTCACCTGAATCCTTCCCCGACGTAAATTTCCAAGATGATGACACTATTCCAATCATTGAATTTTGAGTAGAGGACAATGTTGAGATTATTTTAGATAGGCCTACCCAAACTGTTCCTACTGTAGAAAAAATAAATAAAATGAAGGTGGATAAAGAAAAGTTTTGTTCCTCCGCCTGTTGAGTAGTGGGAAGAATTACAATAGCATGGAGAACAAAAGTCCCCTTTTCAATATTTCGACGATTTATTAGAGGAAATTATTGAAGAATTTCAGGAGAATGGGTTTACCTCAATTAAAACTATTGGAGTAAGTCTCGCAGGTTTGGCTATATTGCAGACTCACCGACTTTAATAGTTTTTTGTACTAGGAAAGCATCTACATATTGCAGATAACTTAGAACATGATACCTCATATGACGATAAATTCTGGAAGGTTAGACCTCTAATGGATATCTTTTTGAAAAAGATAAAATTACGGGACAAAGAAAAGAGAGTATGTGTAGATGAACAACTAATTTCATTCAAAGGAGTAAAAGGAAAGACATCGCCTTGCGGAATCAAGTTATTTTTCTCTGTGGGGAGTCTGATGTGCCATAGAGTAGCAGTCGGCAAGATAAGGCCCCAGGGCCGCCAACAGCATAAATAGTACTCGGTACAACATAAAATTTGGGCGCTTCTCAGGTTTAACAAAAAGGGCACATATATACTTTATTTTATAGTGTGGACAATATTTATTTCTTTTTGCAGGTGTTCATACTGTATATTAGGAACCTGTTTCTTTACTTTAAAAAAAATCATATAAAATGCAGAACGAAAAATATAATTAGTAGCATCCTGTACAATGGACAATAGAATATATTAAAAAATAGTCATATACTGAATAATGCTTTTTGAGCTTTCATGGCAGCAAACTTTTGATGACGTCATGAAATTGTATTTTTGCCTGCAAGTTTACATTCGATGCTAAGTTTCTTCACATTCAGATTCACCTCATTCCCTATGCTTGATGAAACATGTTTTGCTTCATTCCAAATTTTCTTCCAGTTCCTACGAAGATCTTTAAAACTTTCTATCAACTCGTTGACATTTGTGACTTCAACATCAACTGTAGCATGTCTTGCTTGCAGAATTTTGTTGCAGATGTCAATTGTCTTGAACTAAATTGCTGACATAATCACACAAGTAAACAATGATACATACTTAATAGCGCCATGTATTTCAGTCCTTGTTTTATGTGTCAGATTCAATGTTAAGAGTTCTTCAAGTGCAACCCGAATATTGGTAACGTTTGCGTCAAATGGTTTTGCACAATCTATTCTCGAAGACTATCTTGCATCGGCCTTGTTGCGAAGTGACTGATTTCCTGTCTTGTTCAGAAGAATATCCCAACGTCGTCCCTTTGCGGTGTGGAGATAGCATAAAAGTTTTTTTGTGTTTTCTATGCTATCTCCACACCGCGAAGGGACGAATTTAAAAAATGAATTAGTTTCCCATATGCTCTAGCTTTGGCCCTCTCAAAATCGTATACAAACGGAAATGACATAAATATTATATTTAAATATTCTAATACCATACAAAAATCCTTGACTAGACTGCGTCAAATCAATCACGACGCTGGCGTATACAATATACCATGCAATAATTGCAATTTGGCATATATCAGAGATTCGAGCCACTTTAATAAGATGAGAAAAGAACATCAAGCTGATATACGAAGAGGTGCAAGTTCTTCAAGTCTCTTTATGCACATGCAAAATTACTACCATAGAATCGATTTCAACCAAGCAAAAATCATTTATAAATCAAACAATTATATTGAGAAGAGAATTGCAGAATCTATCGTCATTAACAAAGTCGATAACTTGAATTCATCCGGAGGGCAATACAAATTCAACAAATATATTTCTAATAAAGTCACCAATCGTATTTGTAAACCCCGGGAACAATTGTTCTCGGAGATTATTAACTTCCCCTGAATCCACCGAAATACTTATGTTTTTCCAGCTTGTTTCCTGCGTTATCATTTTGTTAAGTATTTTGTTTGCCTTATATATATACTGAGCTCCTTGCTTGGCTTTTCATTACTCAGTTGAAAATAGCATCAATTATAACTTTTCTGAAACAAGTTTTGTGGTTATAAATAAATTTTGATTCAAATATTGTGGTTTACTATTATTTTCTCACTGATATATTTCACGTTAATGTGATATCTTCTAGTCATATATATATATATATATATATATATATATATATATATATATATATATATATATATATATATATATATATATATACAGTGGACCTCGTTGTCGAACGGCTCCCTTTTCGAGCAAATCGGTTGTCGAACAAAACTTTGAACTAAAAATTGCCCTAGTTGTCGTACCATAACTCGGTTGCCAAACAAGCCAACAATACCACGCGTAATTTGGTGCGTTTCCATCGATAATTTCTGGTCGAAATTATCGATTAAAAAAATTGGCCCAAATTTCAGCGAATATCTCGGGAACTAACCTGCCGATTTGAACGAAACAAAGGTCACTCGAAAGGGGAAAAAATTTCACATCCAGCTTATCAAAGTTATCTCATAATCCTGTTTTTTATTCGGGGTTTTATGTTTTTTTCGAGTTTTCGGCGATATCTCGCAAAAAAAAAGGCCGAGAGAAGAAATTGGAAATTTTATATTTTCGCATATAACGCTTATTTTCCACCCGAGCGGCCACGCGATGGATAATGTGTTATACACTGTTAAATAGCATGTTCTAATCTCTATTTAATGTATAAATCCCTTACGCGTCCGATGAAACCTTCCGGGAGAAAATTAGGTTTAAGTGGATTAGGTGCTAAAATGTTCGACCCGATTTTTGAGCTTCGAGGCAAGGTTTGTCCTGTAAAATAAAACTAAATTTTAGAGTATTAGATATCGTTAGACGCGGGGTGGGTACTTACGTTCTTCAGGCTGGTGTATGGAAATCCACTCTTTCCCGAAGATTACGAAAGTTATTGACGCTGAACCTCCGCTTAAGGGCCCAAAATCGAGAAAACGACCCTTACCCGGTAGACATAATTGAATATATAATCGCTACTACTTATCTTCCGGAAAAGATTTAGATATGAATTTCAAGGTAATATGATCTCCCATACGCACGAACCGGAACTTTCGGCCAAACGTAGTGATGTAAAAGTTTGAATAAGCAATCATTTGGCGTCCAGGAACGGATTAATCCAATTGTTTCAGTTTTCCAACTTTTCGGTTCTCGAACAGCCTTCAGGAACGAATTAAATTCGAATCGGTGTATGATGGGAGTAGCTTCTCTTCTATGCATATTTTGTTAAAGACCAGGTTGTATTTCGACTATAATAATTTTATTTTAGCACGTTCTAACTGTCGAATGCAGTTTTTATATGAGGCTGAAGATTAAAAATCAATTGAGGAAGATCCATTATATTTTTTACAAATTTTGGACGTGAGCTTTCGCCTTTCTTCAGTCATCTTCAGACAAAAGTCTTGGTTTTTGTTGAAGCGTCATTGATGGAAAATTTCTTTTCTCGTTACCCCCTTTAGCGGCGGGTTAATTGATTGAAGAGCAGCAAATAATTAATTTAGTTTGCCCGGTAAACAGCAAACCAAAGAAAACTGCTACAAATTCCCTTTTCTTAAATATTTCTCAGAAAAAAATGCTTCCGAATTAGATATAAAATCAAAATCCTTGTCTGTTTGCCATCATACACCTCCGTGCCACTCACTTTTCAACATAGGGTAAAAAAAGTGTACGCCCCCCCTCTTCAACCGGTCGTAAATGGCACAAATCTATAGGTAATGTTGAAAACTGATCTATCAATTTGAGAGTATAATTGGTAAACTCTCTTCCAAACCTGTAAAACCTCCTCCTGCCAAACATAGGATTGGAAAACTTTCATTAACTTAGTTAATAGCTCCATCTAAGTAACATTCTATTGGTAAACCCTTTTCGAGATGATCCCGAGCTCCTTCCATATGTCTTGTATAAAAACTTTGTAAAAAACCGAGGGTGGGAGACAATTTAACCAAATCATGTAATCTGAATAAAATTTAAACCATACAGCTTTTTTTGTTCTTCGTCACTGTGTCGTACGGGGTCTTCATCAGAGAAGCGACGGGCACTACCTCGAGTCGCTGTGACCACTTAAGGTCACACGGTCCCTCTAATACGATCGAAGCCCCTGTAAGAAGTGCTATTCCACGTCAGATTGCATCGTGCACAATGCACCAGGCAATCCTTCAGTAGCAAGAAAAATTCGGTTGCGTCGAATGCCTGATCACATTGACTGCGTGCCCCATCTAGCGACTAGGGGTCTCGGGTGCCACCACGTGCCTTTGGTGCCACAGCACATACGAGTCAAGAATAGGCCACGCTAACACTGGCGACCCTTCTGTACCAATTCTCTCTACCACGGACTCCCCCCCCCCCTCCTTCCGTTACCAGTGTAGGAATTTTTTTTCTTGAGGTACAGCTTAGATTAAAATGTAAATATGTAACACTATAAGTACAATCTCTGGCTCAGCTGCTTCGGAGCTGAGATAAACTCCTGTACGAAAAAAATTTTGTTAATGTGAAAATAGAATATTTACCTTTGGTTTCCGAGGGATCAATGCGAAACCCCTCCTCACTTGCTCTTTCTCCCTTTCACTCAGATTAGCCTCTCCCGAACCGTGCACTGTACCACAACATCCGAAATAGTGCCACCGAATTAGCCTTATACCCTACGGCCCCCTTCCTACCTGCACACTTCACTCCAACAGCCTGGTAAGACGAGGTGACCAGGTCTTTCTCGTTTCACGGTCACCCAACCAAATGACCATTAAATCCCTAAGAAATTTCCGATGCAATAAAAAATATGCTTCTTTCGCCTTGATTAAATCGATATTGAAGACACGTCAAATACCTTTCACCCCCCTTCCCCATTTCCGAAGGGGGGGGAAGATTTGTTTGTTTCGTGTAGGAAAACGACAAAGATTATGTGAAGAATATCGAATTCTATTTCACCATGTCGAGAATAGCGAACTCCAAATTACTCATGTCACGGATAACGAACTTAATGTAAATATCATGGAATGGGAAAAGTTAACCAATGTTCACTTCCTTAATGAAAGAATAAATCAATTTACTGAAATAAAAATGCATAATAGCAATTGAGGGGTAATTGCTCCATAAAAATGGCTTAACCTATTTGCTCTATTTCTTAATTATCAACCACATTATGTAAATAAAATAACCTGGTAGTAATTTGCGTTTACAGCCTCGCATCTTCTTAATTTCTACTTTGTATCTTCTCCAATACGAGTCAACATTGTATGGACACATGTTTGTGGATTAACAAAGTACAAAGAGTGGCTGACTGATCTGTGCTGGTATTTGGATTAAAGAATAGATTTCTGTGGCTTCGCCATTCATCAGTAGGAATACAAACTGATCCTTCTCTCGTCACTCTTTTAATTATCAGTAAAGGTTTAGTTTTATCTTTGTGTTCCATATAATTATCATGAATCGCATTATAATTTACGTTTAATAAGTCCATTTTGCCTTATCCAGTTGACCTCTGGTAAGGTTTCTTTAATAAATAATGACTGTAGTGTGTCTGCAAATATAGATCTATCCAACTCGAAGTCTAGTATAGTGGTTAGCGCGTTTTCCCGGCAATTGCTGGGTTGGCAGTTCGAATCTCCGTCCGGATTCTTTTTAAGCTAACTCTATTTACTATGGGAAGTTAACGCCGTGACTGGGCACCACGGTGGGGAGTTGAAGCCTGCCCTGGCTGAGGTCCGCTTGAGAAGCTACATAGCTTGATATGAGGACTAAAACCAGCAAACTTTAACTTTTTAATAAATTAATATAAATTGTCTGGCTTTTTCCACTAAACCACTGTTATCTTAGGATTCCATGCCAAGAATAGCGAAGAATAAACGTATTGGATTCGCTATTCTTGGCATGATCCAGCAACACCATTAAGTAGTCCATTGGCCTAGTAGTAAGCTCAGAGAGAAATAGACGTAGAAGAGAATATCAACTGGTGAGTTTGGTCTTCCAAAAAATACCACACAGCATAGTGGATACAGTACCTTAAAAAAAAATCAAAACGCCTGAATTTCTATCATAAAATCTTCCATAACCTTTGCCAAAGAAAATCCAAAATTTCCAAAACTCGTGTAAGATAACCCCAAAGTATAAACAGCATATTGGTAATAGTTATGTAAATTTGGATGAATAAAACGAAAGTTATCAGTAGCTAAGCAATTTAGTAGAAAACTTGAAGTGTCCAAAATGATCCGAATGAGAGCGGAAACAAATTTCCTTTGGAAAATAGCAATTGAGTTATCAGTGGAAAACATTTGTACACGTTATAAGTAATTAGCATTTAGTGTTGAAGTCTTTGTTCTTGATGATGCTTTAACATCTACAACAGGAATGAACCAACTGTTGATACTCGTGCGCAGCAATCTGGCTCCATTTATCTTGAAGAATTTTGAACTGGTTCCGGATTACTCGCTTTAGACTTCTCCCCAAGTGTCTTCCAAACATATTTAGGGGTATTCAAGTCTTGACTCTAAGCAGGCCAGTTCTTAAGAGTGATGTGCTCGACATTCAGTAAGGTCTTTACCCACTTGACCGCGTAGCAGGGGGCGTTATCATGCATGAAAACTACAGCTTAGTCTTCGGGGACTGGTAGATGGGGCAAAGCATGCTGTCGCAGTAATACCTTGTATGCCTGTGCATTCACTATGCCCCGTAAACGCACGTGGCCCAGTGCCCTGTACTGAAATCACACCCCAGACGATCACACTTCCTTTGCACAACTTCATACTCTGTTTGGTGCGAGTGACAGGCAATCTTTCGCCTGCTCTGCGACGAACAAAGTGAAGTTAGATTCATCACTGAAGTTCACTTGGCTTCATTAGTCATCCGTCTATGGAACGTGCTTAGTGGCGAATACAAGACGAGCCTTTTTTGTTTTTCGGACTGATCAATGATTTGACCACAGGTATACGAGCGTGAAGATTGACTTCCTCCAGCCGTCGTGACAGTTTGCCTGGAGACAATGACAGCCAAAATCTCACTAATCTCTCGAGTAACTGCTGCAGGTATCTTGAAATGGCCCTTCTTTACAATTTGGGTAATGGCTCGGTCTTCCCCTATTGAGGTTTCCCTTGGCCTACCGTTTTATTTATTAGCCCTATGTCGTGGTATAGGAAGGACCGAGTGATGGAAGGAGTTGGTACGTATGGATTGTTTACGTACTACAAAAAAAGACTCCTTGACTACCGTTATACCTCTCTAAGAGTGCTATAGATGTTTGATTATTATTATATTGATTATTGACTTCTTTATACCTTAAGGGTTCTTTGTGCCATGCGTAGCGATTCGAGGATAGAATAAAAAAAATGTTAAAACAAACTAAAACTTTAATTAAAACACAAAAGAAAAATAAACATGAACCACAGAAATATTACGAACTAAATACACGGTAAGGACTTCAATAATTTCTAAGTAAGGCTTTCGAGCTTGACCTACTTGACATTATAGTGATGGTTGACCCACTACTCACTTCAATTTAAAAAAAAAACCCAATAGCTAACAGCCTTTACCGGTCGCAAATACCTTTGTGGATACCCCTCGGAACGGGTTTGAGTCTGACCTTGAACTCAATGAGTTACTTTACCTCGGGAATGTTATTGTCTCGAAGACGCGTGCCGGCCAGTCAGATGGAGGTTGTGGGCGAATAACTTGAAAGCCACAAGGGACTTTGGCGAGTGTGTCAGATAGGGAGCCACACGGGACTCGGAGGGGTCTTCTTCAAGGGCGAGGACTATCACTGTGTTTTAGGATGCACCAGGATAGGGGGGAGGGGTCTCTCGGACGAGTGTAAGTTGAACTTGGTTCTTAAACCAAGTTAGCTTAGAGTTCGGTGTGACCCCCGGGGAACGGGCTCGAGAGGAGGAGCTTTTTCTTCTTCGTTTCGGAATTCCTCAAGGGCGAGGAATATCTCGGTGCTTTTTTGTACTACACCAGAATAGGGGGGAGCGGGGTTCTCTGACGAGACTAAGTTGAACTTGGACAAGTTAACTTAAAGTTCGGTTTGGTAACCAGGAACTAGCTCGAAGATGAGCTTCTTCTTAGTTATAGTCTTCCTCAAGAGTGAAGCCTATCTCGGTGCTTTGTGATACACCAGGATAGAGGGGAAGGGGAGGGGGGGTTCTGACGAGAATAAGTTGAACTTGAACAAGTTAACTTAAAATTCGGTTTGATAACCAGGAACTAGCTCGAGGATGAGCTGCTTCTTAGTCCTTTCTCTTGGTAGCCCGGCCTCTCTTTCCGGGGACTACGTAGCCTGGCTGACTCACGTATTATATCACGTTTTTCCCAAGTTTTTGGTATATATACCGTCACCCCACTGGGGTAGGGATAGGAGGGGGGTGGCTTGTGGACGGGCCGCAGGAGGGTTCTTACTTCAACGGTTTTTCTCAGCAAGTCTTACCTCTGGTCCTACTGGGCCTTCGAGCTTGAGAGAAACGCGTCTCCAATTTTGCACTTAAGGTGAAATTGAATACACTCTTAGGGGAAATCTTGCAGTTTTAACCGTTCTGTTTTTCTTAGGGACGAGGGGCGAGGGGCTATGGTTACGAGATTGACACAAGGTGCCTACACGGCCCGGATGGTTTTGCGGCCAATGTCCCGTGTCTCAACTGAGAGAAAAGGGAGAGGGTTGATTTCTCTACACCCTACAACAAGCTATTTTGTCATAGATTGACAGGATATTATAGAATACAATATTGGAAAGTTTAACAGTCTCTGCAATGACGACGACAATTAGAAGAACAAAGGACGGCGTGACAGATTTCTTAGACATGTTACCTGGACGACAGCTGGCAACAGAATGACCTAATATACACGAGATTAAACCGAAGTTAGGTTATATGTAAACAATGCCGGCTCTTTCTACAAGACACCTAAACGTTAAGATCATTTTGGACATTTTCAAGTTTTCTACTAAATTGCTTAGCTGCTGATAACTTTCTTTTTATTCATCCAAATTCACATAACTATTACTAATATGTTGTTTAGACTTTGGGGTTATCGTACACGAATTTTGGAAATTTTGGAAATTATGGATTTTCTCTCCCAAAAGTCAAGGAAGAAGCTATGATAGAAATACAGGCATTCAGATCTTTTTGGACGGTACTGTATACATTTCTAACTGTAATATTTCGTTGGGTCGACAACCAAAGATGACTTCGGCACCGCATCTAGTACAGGAATTGGATCGGAGACTTGATGACCTAGAGCAACCTGGTGTTTTGTGAAGTAAATGAATAGGGTGTGGATAAGCCCCCCCTCCCAAATTGAGGGATAACTAGCGGTGGGTAATAAAAGAGCAACGAAAAGGGTTGTATCGGAATCACAAACCTCGTTAACTCAGATACAAGGCCTGAAGGGGTATATACAATGCCTCCCGAATTTAGTTTCCACGAAAGAGGACAAGACTTACAATAATAATAAATTTATTATAATGCGCTCTTCAAGGCCAGAGGCCTTCACAGAGCGCACATTCGGCTGTGGGCTAAAACCAGGTGAGTGGGTAGGCAATCCTGAACAGATGCGTTTTCAGGAGTCGCTTGAAAGTGGTAAGTGGGGCAGCAGATCTAATTTCGGCTGGGAACCGGAACAAGGAAGGCCTTGGATGGGTTTTGTATACACAACTTTAGGCTTTGTATTTATCTGAGTTCAGGTTTTTCAGTCCCCTTTAGCCATCTCCAATTCTCTTTCATTACTCCCCCTATCAATCCCTCAGTTTGGGAGACTTATTACACCTCCCCCCTGTTCTTTTAAATGAAAACCATTAGGAACTTAAATTAACAGAGTACTTAACATCATTATTATTAACGTTTAGCTAGGCGGTGGATTGTTACAGCGACCGAAATAACTTATAATCAGATGGTGTAAGATATAGAAAGTGTGGGATAACCTCCAATACTTAATCCGTGGTTACACAACTCTATCCCTACTATCTGAAAGAGAAACTAACATTATTCCCATTCCTAAACCCACAAACTCCCTAAAGAACCATTATCCTACATACCCACATCTCTTCTCTCAACACTTTCCAAAACATTAGAGAAACGAATACAAAATCAAATCCCAATACTGATCCCACTCGACCGCCTACAACACGGTTTCCCTAAATACCACCACAACAACACTACTGACAAACCTAACACAACACATAAGAGAAGGTTTTAACAGATTTACCAACACAAAGAACCACACTAGTAGCCATAAACATAAACAATAAGGCACAGTCCCCAGACAAACCCTTATTAAAAAATACTAACACGCATACATCAATCAACACGACGAGAAATGGCTCACCAACTTCCTGCCAAACAGTGTAGCATGAGTTATTCCAAACCAGACAAACTCAAAATACATCGCCACTAAACAATGGTCTCCCTCAAGGGACCAGCCAACTATAGTCAACACCCTTTTCATGCCCGACAGATCCAGCCCCAACATACCTCTCGCAAGCGTTAATCTCTCTCTCTCTCTCTCTCTCTCTCTCTCTCTCTCTCTCTCGTACCATCATGTCCTCCCAATAACCCCTCAATTCAGCAACATAGACAGAGCCAAAGAATACACATCCCACAATTAGAACTCCGGCTCCTATACAACCGAACATCTCCCCACAAAAAGTCGCAGTAATATTATTCACCTTACACAGGCACGAATCAAACCACTACACTAACATTACACTGCAAACTCACCTCATCCCACGTAAACAACAACATTAGGCATCACCTACGATACTCACATGACCTTCACACACTAAGTCGAAAACATATGCTGCAAAACTAACCAAAGCCTCAATGCCTTACGCGCTCTAACAAACACGAAATTCGTACAACAAAAGAAAACACTAACCACCACACTTAATTATGCATCACTACCTCGTACTACTGACTACACCAATAAGCAACCTAACACACATACACACCACCATTCACACCCATGTCACAGTACCATAACAAACACACTCGCCCCCTCAGTACACTACAAAAAAAGAAACCAATCACATCCACATAGTCAGCCATCAATTCCACAACCTTCATACAACCTCATACTGCAGTCACCTCTCTCAGACAAAGCAAAGGAAGAATCTCTCTCCAGACTCAGAGCCTGCCACCGCACAAACCTACAATACTACAAAGACCTGATAAACCAATCGGACAATCATCAATGCACACCCTGTAACCACCCCTCAGAAAACAGTGAACACGTTGTATCGCCATTGCCTAACCCTCGGACCCCACAGACCCAATCACAACATATGTTCAGTCCGAGACTTGTGGGCTCGGCCATCTGCAGTGGCAGCCATAGTAGACAGCTTGCAGGTCTACCAACTAAGTAAGCTGATCAAACTTGTTAATCACTGGTAGTTTGCCGTAAATGGAAATTAATCTTACTTCCTGCCATCATTAATAAAGGGTTCAAACCGTTTACAGTTTCAAATTTTGAATTAAATAAAAATAAGCCATCTTAAAAATAAAAAGATACCTCTTGTTCACTAGGCGACCATAGAAATGGCTTATATTTCCTCGTGATTGAGCTAAGTCGTTTGTGATTCATCTCTATTTGCGTTTCAGTGATCTTATAATATTTTCCTCACTTGCACTGTGGAAAATTGTGTTAGGTTAGTAAAGATAAATCATCTCTAAGATGATCCTGCACAGATAAGCAATCTTTCAACTGACCGAGTAAAGATTTACGCGCAAATTAGAAAAAAGAAAACCTAACCAAACTCACTTTTGTGGGTAATTTGTTTTTCTTTTCCTAATTTACACGTAAATATTTACTTGGTAAGTTTATAGACGAGTTATTTTTGCTAGGTTATTTTAGAGATGGGTTAGCATTACTAGCTCAATTTAGTGATGGGTTATCATTACTAAGTCATCACTGGGATGTAGCGAACCCACTTTTACCATGTCAAAAATAGCGAATCCGAAGTTATTGGGTTCGCTATTCTTGAACCGGTTTATCTTTACTTGATCCAAAATCTTATCTAACCTTAGGTCATAAGAATATAGTTAGATAATGCGAAAATGATTTAAACGTGATGGAGCAACTAATCCCTAAATATGAAGCTCAATTAAACCTTCCGCGGTTCGTTCACTTGTCAATGATGTTAAGATCACTCGTAGAATGCCAAAGCATTGGTAGACTGCATACTATATCATACTATATGCATAATATACCTTGATAAAACGCATACTATACCAGGGTATACCGCATACTAAACCATGCTAGACCACATACCGTGGTAGCCCGCATACTATATCAACACCGTTAAAATTCCTCTAAATACGAAGCGCCCGTGTGAAGCTGCATTGCGGTGGGACTACATACATATGTAGTTCAGAGAATCAAATTCTAAAAGGTTATGTCGTTGCATCGTGGTCACCTCGAAATCCACCTGTGCAGCTTGGTAATGGTGCAGTAGGCGTATATTCTGTGAATGTCCCCGGATATAATGGCTCCTAGTACTTTATGGCTCTAAGAGTTCCATTTATTATCATGGTTCTTTGAAATAGTTCATTTATTAGTTGTGGGACAGTTGCCAGAATTATAGTTAATTAGTTCAGTATTCTATTTGGTCGTGAATAAATTAAAGCCGTATTTAAAATGAAAGTAAAATATTTTTTAATAAAAACATTTCTTCTCCCATCGAATAACTAAACTTGGGATACCTTTTTTGATTCGATTTTGTTGAAATATAGGATTTTATATTCTTTTCCAGGTCTTTCATATCAGGATAAACTTTGTCACTGTTCATAAGTTTAAATAAATTGGTAATCATTAGGTGGAAGAGTCGGTGAATATAGAAGATGAGGAAAAACTACCTAACATAATATAATTATTTTTTCCTAAACCCTAGAACGCTAATCATGGGTAGGAGGTACCCAGAGCAATGGCGTCATTGTCAGTTTTTCTTAATGTTAAGTCAAAGTTCAAAGTTTGAAGTGCCTTCGTGTAAATCTATTCCATTAAAGCTTTACATTTAATATTTTTTTTTTCTTCAAATCGCGTATGATATACCCATGGTTAGTAGTAGTGTATAGTGAACTGATAGTTAGTGTTCCAGGGTTAAGCCAAACGGCCCACATCCGGGCTTGTATTGCCATGAAAGAAGAGGAAAAACTTTTCGGTTGACTAGTGAAGAGCTTCATTTAAACGTTGCAGTTGTTAAACATATTTAACCGTTGCAATTATTAAACATATATGTAGGTTAGGTTAGAGATGAAGCAATATTCACAATTGTGTAAACATTGTCTTTCAGATAATTCATGTAGAACTACAAAACTATTTTGTAGCAAATTTGGAACAATACTTTCATGGCAACAAGTCTCTTTTATACTTCTAAAAGACGGATTTCTTGACGTCCTAATTTAAAGCAATGACGCTGTTTCACTGATCTGGATTAACTGAGACTCACTTGACCCTGAAAAATGTAACCTTCAACCCGTTGGTCACGCGAGCGGTGCCCAGCCTGTCTCCCCCTCACCCCCTTGTTCTTCCTCCCTCTTTATCTCCCCCCCCCCCCCCCTCGAGAGCGGGAAAGGACAGAGGAAGCGCGGGAATTTTATTTACACCTTTAAAGTCAACTTTCCCACGAAATCTGTGGAGTGGAACAGAGAGGAGAAAGATCTTTTTCTTATTTATATTTTTAAGATAAACACCGGGAGGTCTTTTAAAAGTAAAAACCAACAAGGGAGCTTCGTGCAGAAAGTTTGTAGTGATTGTAGAGGACGTCAAATGCATGCAAGGGATATATAGCTTTAGATTTCCCTGCAGGGATTGGGACCGGGAGGGAAAACTCTGTAGGGTTCACTCTGTTGCCCGACCAACCGAGGGTGATGGGGTAGGGAGTGCACACAATTCTCCAGATGTCAGCTGCAGTAGGATTGCCCATACTACATCTGTCACACCTTAGTGGGATCACCAAATTGAGAAATCAGTTTGAGAAGACATTCGTAAAGAAGGTAGTGAAGTTAAATGAGGTAAAGATGCGTGGGAGGCAAGTAGCCCCGAGCAGTTAAAAGAAGAATAACCTGGGAGTTAATGAGTAGAAGGGCTCGCAACTCTCCCGTGCTTGTTAGGTCTCTGTATGCGGCCGTCTCGACAGACCTTGGAGTCTACTGATGGCAAAATGGCTTGGCTGATTGGAACACACGGATCGGAGATTTACGAAATCGTATTAAAATCTTTGCTACACGACACAATCACACATCTCAACTACACATGTCTACTACACAACCCATTCACGCAGAGCAGAAAGCCCTCTCATCTCCTGGTCTAAATCGTCGGCCCAAAACCATTGAACCAGAAAATCGATCGACTCGCGTGAAATATCCTTCCTTTCTTACACACTAAATTGGGGCAGATATTGTCGCTAATGCGAGTGCGTGTTTGAGGGGCGGGGGGGTTATACGAAACCCGTCGTGTCTCCTTCTTCAACATACATATAGGGATTTTCCTACACTGTTCTGCTCATAAGTGGTCTCGAAGTATCCTTTGGGGAGGGGGGGTAGATGGTAGCCTAGTGGTTAGTAACAGTTGATCATTTTAATTGAATACAGTGTAAAATATCCTTTAAAAAATGTTAATTTTGATCTAAAAACCGAGTAACCCCGGCGCCAAATTGCGTGGCGTGGCGAAGGGCGTCTCTCCGTAAGTTGGGGAAGGAGAAAACACGTGTCCTTGGGCAACCTCAAACTAAGGTAATGGGTAGAAGGCAGCAGCTGCGCCACATACCAATAATAAGCTTATCTCCCTTCCCACCCCACCCCCCGCAGTCTCTGCAACGGGATTTTGTGCGGGGGAGGATCACCTGTAAAAAGTGGTTAAGTTAGGAGATATGGAAATCTGTGGGAGGTTACTTAAGTTAACCCTTTACCACCCGATCGCTCTTTGCCTCTCGCGTGACACCAGTTGTAAATTTTCTTAGTAGGGAAACTCTGGCAAATTGAGAGTTAGCAACTCAGTGACGGTTCATATTACGTCAATGAATTGCCCGAAATTGTTCACTTTGGCACAAAGAAGAAATTTAAGCTAATAAGCGAACACGAAGCAATAAATTCAGGTGGACAAAAAAGTCCAGCAAGGCGATAAATGTTAATTATACATCAGTCCCTTTTCAGTCGTAGATGAGATCCCTGAACTGGATTATGAAATTCGCAAAAAAATCAGAATGAAAATCGCTGACAAGCCCAAGGGCATCAAGGGTCCGTCCTGGTTGAAGGAAGAGTGGGGTGGGGGTGAGATCAGTGTGTTTTGATACTAACCTGCGAGTAAGGAGCCATTCGTGGTCTAGGGGAGTGCCACCCATTTCTGCGTCAGGAGAGTGTGGAGATGAAAACCAATTGAGCGGATTCCAGGACGGAAGAGGGATGTGTTGTGTGTCCGAATAGATGTGTAGGAAGAGAGAAGGCGGTGATATGATTGGCTCTCTGTGTGACGACATAAGTGGCCAGAGCTGTCTACGAGTATGCTCAGACTCGACTTCCACCACAATGGCGGCTGCCCCATGCGAGCTCTTGTGTGGAAGGTGCATATAATTGCTCTACCGATCTAGACATGAGACTTCTCGAGTGCTCAGGAGTGGGAGGTGGGTAACTCTCCCAGCCCTACTGTTCGGCAACGAGGTTCAAATGGGTTTGAGTCTGTATATTTGAATGCCTGTTCTTAGTGTACGAACCTAAGCATTCAAAAGTAAAACCTTAAATTTTAGTTTAGGATCGATCTCGGCCTCCTCTCCCACTCCCCATACTTAGCATTGCCTTGGTTTGCCTCCTTTATCTTCACGTCCATAAATAATGGCAGAGATGTTGATGAGTGGTGGATTCAACTATTGTTTCGACTATATAATAATAATATTAATAATAATAATAATAATAATAATAATAATAATGTCTTTTGTAATGCGCTCTTCAAGGCCTAAGGCCTTCCCAGAGCGCAACGTTGTGCTGAGATGAGAATGGAAATTCACTGGTAATTCAAGAGGGGGAGAAGGCAATTCTGAAAAGATGCTTATTATCATTATTTACTTAATGATAGGAAACGAAACCAATGAATGGGAATTTCTTCCAAAAAGTTGTGAAGAAGGAACTGAAAAAAAGTGTGGAAGATATATAGTCACAGATCATGAGGCGGACATTGAGGTCGGGAGGGCATGTAATTATCTAGATGTACAGGTGAAAGATAGAATCCCACACGCATGAAAAAAGTGGTTAAATGTAGAGATGTTAGCTTTATGATGGGAGGCATGTTGACAAGCGCTAGAGTATGTCCGTTGGTTCGTTCACGCTGCAAAAGTAAACACTGTGGGGGAGAAAAATCTGCTTCGGGAACATGTGATCCCCTCTCTCCGAATATCGGGGCACGTGAGCCTGTTTCCACACCTGTTTCCGTTCGTTCGTTTGTGTCGACCGCTCGAGTGTATCGTTGAATTGTCTTTCCCCTAATCTGTGATGTGTGCTCGATCTGCTGTGCATGTTCATCTTATCAGTAAGTAACTCTTTGTCATTTATCTATTTTTTTCCTTTCCTTGCCTCTCTTCTTCTCTCTGCTTCTTTCGCACCCACGTGTTTTTTTTTCAAGCCGCCTCGTTGTTACCTCCGCTCTGTCTTCCCGCCCACGCGTCCTCCCCCCGTCCCTCACCGGCCGCTAATTCTGATTCGTCACTATTTTTTCCCCCTCGTTTCTTGTTTCTATCGTAATTTTATTTGTTCCCACTATTCGATTACTCTTTATTTTGTCTCGATTGTTGTTTCTCCCGTTATTGTGTCGCTTAAGCCACTCTACTTATATAGTTAACTAATTTGTGTTATGATTGATAGGTAAGCGATTCTTGCCCTCAATGGAACTGCTACCAGTGTTTCTCAAAACACCCTTACTCACATTAATGCATTGGGAATTTCTCGTTCCCGCCGCCAGACTAAACGTGGTTTCCGTTTAGCTCCTGCTCTTAGAAAACTTTCTTACTTGAATCTAGCCCCCTCTTCCCCCCACTTAGCCCTGATTCTTCTTCACCTGCCCCTTCACCCGTTCTCTCAGCGTCTCTCCTCAATGTCAGAAGCCTCTCGAAGAAGGCTGAGAACATTCATGACCTGCTCGTTAACATTCGAGTCACTCTCCTTGGACTCACGGAAACTTGGCTTGCCCCTTCTGTTTGCTGTTTAAATCTCGCTACCCCTGATGGTCACGTCCACTCCCATACCTCCCGTAACTCTCGCGGTGGTGGAGTTGCTCTCATTCACAGTGCCTCCTTCCCTCTGAATTATCTTCCCTCTCCCAATCTTCTTTCTTTTGAGGTGCTCATCAATGTCTCTGATTCCACCCCCTCCCTAACTATCTTAGTCCTCTACCGCCCCCCCCCCCAGCTTCTCCATCGAGCTTTTTCTTGATGAATTTAGTAACCTCCTCGCTGGCCTCTCCCCCACTGGTTCTCTGCTAATCCTTGGTGATTCTAACCTTCCTGGCCACAATCCTAACTTCAAAGCCTTTTCTGAAATCCTTGATCTCTTCTCCCTCACCCAACACGTTTCTTCCCCCACCCACTCTCACGGTAACATTTTAGACCTTGTAATCTCTGACTGTCTTATTTCCAACCTGACGACTACAAATTTGTCCAATGCTATATCTGATCACTTCCTTATCAACTTCAACTTCTCTATCCCATTCCATATACCTCCCCAGCTGTCTCATAATCCTAAGCCTTTCCGTCGACTAGCCTCGATTGATATTCCCTCCCTATCTAATGGTGTGGCCTCCAAACTTCCTCCCATTGATGCTTCTGCCTCTCCTGACCAGATTCTTTCTTCTTTGGAGCAACCCCTTCTGACTTGTCTTGATGCCCACTCTCCCCTTGTCAACCCTTCGAACTCCCGTTGTCACCGTGCCCCTTGGTACTTTATGGAACTCCTCCGTGCTAGGCAGTCCATGCGTGACAATGAAAGAGTCCTTATAAAGGCTCGCACCCGAGGGCAAGACACGACCCCTCTCTCGCTGGCGTTCCGACTTGCGACAGCTTCCTACGTGGCGAAATTAAAATCTGCTCGTGAAGCCTACTCACGTAATCTGCTTACTGATAATAGGAATGATCCCCGTACCGTCTTCCGCCTGCTCTCCCGTCTTACTTCCCCAGCCCAGATCTCCCCACCCATTAGCCCTGCTACTCTCTCGAATTTCTTCGCAGATAAGGTCACTAACCTCCGTGCCTCCCTCCCTCAGCCTTCTGTCCTGGCTCCTGCCATTCTCCCTGACTTCCCGCCTCAGCCACTTATCATTTTCCCCGCTGTGACCGCGTTGGAGCTTACAGCCCTGCTCTCGCGTTCTAAGAAATCGGGCTCCCCAAAGGACATTTTTCCGCCTAAACTGTTATGTAAAATTCTGCCTACTATCCTCCCAACGGTTCTTCACCTGTTCAACACTTCACTTGCAACTGGTCTTGTTCCCTCTTCCTTCAAACGTGCCCACATCCGTCCGATTCTTAAAAAGCCTCAACTGAACCCCAATGACCCTTCCAATTATCGCCCGATTTCGCAACTTCCTTTCCTCTCTAAGGTTCTGGAGAGAGTGGTTGCTTCACGCATCAACAGTCACATGGTGGCCGGTAACTCACTTCAAGATACTTCTCTTCACATTTAAGGCCCTAAACAACAAGGCCCCGTCTTACCTCTCTTCTGCCCTCTCGCCACGCCATGTCCCTCGGGCCCTTCGGTCATCACATGCTCCTCTTTTGAATATTCCTCGTTCATCCCTCTGCTCAATGGGGGACTGCTCCTTCTCAATCTGCGCCCCTAAGTTGTGGAATGCTCTTCCTGCTGAAATCAGGTCTTTTTCCTCTCTTACCACATTTAAGCGTCTCCTGAAAACGCATCTTTTCAGATTTGCCTTCTCCCCCTCTTGAATTTCCATTGAATATCCATTCTCATCTCAGCACAACGTGCGCTCTGAGAAGGCCTCAGGCCTTGAAGAGCGCATTACAAAAGACTTATTTTATTATTCGCAGAGCTCTGATTTATTAAACCACCAGGCAATGGCTTCGCCACTCCCCACTACGGGGCAGCTTGCGCTTCGCTGCTAAGATTAAAATTTTAAATCTAAAAAAAGCAGCCATGGTTAAATTGTTATAAATTTTCTGAACTTCGCCAATTCTAATAATAAGGAACTCTAAACTAAATTTTCCCCCTTTCAAAATATCACATTGCTAAAATATAGTTATAGACTAAGATATAAAAATATAAATTTTCTGAACTTCACCATTTGTAATTCTTTGGGTTTTAAAAAATTAAGAAAATTTCGATAATTATATTTATTTCTGAACTTCACCATTTTGTTTTTTGATATTATAAAAGAATTATTAGAAATAACTTTGATAAAAAACATAAGTCATAACCAAACTAAGATGAAATTATTATTCAAATACTCAAAAAAATCTCCTTCTTAAATTATAGAGTTAGTGATGATGATGATGATGATATAGAAAACCTATGGAATATACTAGGTGAGTAGGGTATGGCTAGGAAACCGACGCATGTTGAAGATCTCTGCCCAAGATTGGAGGAAGAATGAAATGAGATGACGTCCGAAAAGCGTGACAAAGTCCTTTGACATTTACACTATCGTCCTCTAAATTTGGTCGCATCCTTTCTTCAAATCTGCGATACCTCCATCAAACTTCTTTTGTTTTGTTTACTCTTCAATAAAATGAAGTTTGGACTGTCAGAAGCAAAATTTCAAAGAATATTTTCTGCAATATTTATGGAAATTAAACGAGTATTGTTAAGAAAATGCAGATTTTTGTAATTCATTTCTAGTTTTAGCTCGAATTCGATCGCTACCATCAAACCAATCCAAACCTAACTTAGAAAAATAAAATTATTTTACTTTTTCAATTTTTATTTTCATATTTCCTGTTTTGGGACCTCTATTATTCATATTTACAGAAACTTGGCCCCTATATTATATTGTGGGGGACTTTGATTTTGTCTTTCCCTGGTGATGGTGCTTTTTGTGGGTGGGTTTTGACGGACGCGGATGACCTTTGATAGGCCCTTGTGGCTTTTGTCATCCGTGAAATTATGTTATGTTATGTTATGTTATTCCTTAAATGTTCATTCTTCTTCAAATGAGTTAATTGGGACCGCTATTCTTCAAAAGTTCCACTCAATTCACTAAACAACTGACACTAAATATATCTTTATTATAATAGTTAGTCGTGTGTGATCTTCCGAGACGGGCGAGAAGAGGGAGGGGGGGGGAGTGTGTGTGTTTGAGAGAGAGAGAGAGAGGAGTGAGGAAAGGAGGAATGGAGAGAGAAAGAGAGAGATGGCAAGTATGAGAGAGGTAGAATTTAGTGAATATCTCTCGACGGCGTCAGGTAACAGTCTCTCGTAGAATGAAGGCCTTGATGATCTGACAAGGTTCTTGGCACCTAGAAAAGTTAACACTTCGTTATTTATGAGTACAGAATTGCTGCTGCTTCTACGCTGAAAAGGTTCAACCGTGTTTTGATGTCTTCTCTTGGGTAAAAGATTATATGAATTAGGAGCCAATAGAAACCAATTGGGCCAATCATGACCAACTACCTGGTTTTTTTTATGTTTAATCTCCTCAAATGATTACTCAGCTGACTTTTAAAACGTTTGTCCGATTTGCTGTTAGCACTTTCTGCGGGAAGACGATTCCAAAAGTTCTCAACTTTCTAGGGTTAAAAAAACTTGATTTGAATCTCAATGCGCGAATGGTACCTTGGATTTTTTTTTTCTTCTCCCATGCTAAAGTTACACTCGCTTTCATTAAAATGGGAATATAAATTCTTACATATGACCCCCTACAATTTTTATACCCTCCCATACTTTATACGACAATTCAGCTTCATCCGTTTCCATGCAATTCACCCTATTCACGCACTCCCCTTTCGCTATATCCATAGATACATAACAGCGGCACTTCCTCCCTGCCTGAGTGCAAATTAAAGGAATCCCCGTCACTGTGTTGATTTGAGCTCTCTGATGGCGACTGAGAAAGGTGTTGGTGCGCTTTGCCTTCGCCTCCAATCAGCATTTCCTCTTCTCTATCATTATCCTCTCAACCCTCTGTCTAGTGTCGATGCTTAAGGACCTGACCAGCTACCTCATGCTGTGCCAGAAGAAAGGCTCTGGAACCTTTATATACACTTGCCTTTAACCTCGGCATGTCGGAAGAGACCAAGGCTTGAGGGGATCTGGAAGTTAGAACGCAGATAATGGTAAGATCGGTTTATGCCCCAATAACCACTTCCCTGTGTGTATTGGGCTGACCACCTCCCTGTGGACATTCTCAGGCGCATTAGACTGTACTGATTGTGCAATATTTCTTATCTCGTTAAAAGATCTGGCCAAGGCCGGTGCCGGGACCCAAGTGGCGAGAGGGGCCCTTGTTTTCGTATGTATACAGAGCACAGCTAAAATGTTATATGATAAAGAAAAAATTATCACGATAACCGATAAATCGATAACGATAACCTTATCGGCGATAATCGATAACTGGCGATAAATTTATCGCCCGATAAGGTGAAAACCGATAAATCCAAAATTATAATACAATGTTAATTATTGACTATATATAGCGTTATTTTATAATGCAATAGTAAGAATATTTAAATACTGTTTCTTACCTGGTGAGGCTCTCCTTCATCTCCTCATAGGTTTTGAGGATCCTCCGCCCAGCTCGGACCTACCTATTTCTGCCTCCAAGGCATACGCGGCTCGTCCCTGTACTAAACTGGAACCAAAAACTGAAATTATCGATTATCGCTAGTTTGGAACCAAAAGTATCGGCGATACCGATGAATCGATAACGCGGGAAAAAATCGGATAACCGATAACCCGATATCGTTATCGCGATAACGCCCACCTATGATGTAGGAAGTAAATTCTAGTGGAAAAAAATATTCTCTAGTTTACATCGGAACGAGAGTGCAATTAAAACTCGCTCTTGATCTCGCGATGTTGATAATAATATTTTGTCAATATGTAAAAGAAGAAGAGGACGAAGAAGGAGAGTGATTGACGCTCGAAAATTGGCATTGCTGTAAGTGTTCTGTCGAAATGACATAATTGTAGTGATTTGGGGGATGGCGTTCCCATTAATTTTCTACAAATCAAAATTTTTAAGATTTTTTTCTTTCTTTTAGGTATTAAAATAAAATAAACTCTAATATATATATATATATATATATATCTATATATATATATATATATATTATGTATTAGATATATCATTGTTATATAATCTGAGAAGTGGAGCAAAAATACCCGAAATTACGGAACAAAATAAGGGTGAATGTATACTGGTTGTTATTAAGTTGTTAATTGTCATGGTGATAGTTGTAACAAGTTGTTAATATTGTCTCATTTTCTGAGGAACAGACTACTGAAATGCTTTTAAGTTTAGATAAACATAAAAGAGCAGTGAGTCAGATAACTGAAGATGATCAAAGAACAGAAGTGGCACCTGCTGCTACGGTATTCAGAAAAGGGACAAATAATGCTGCGCTTCCTGTTGCAAGTACAATGACAGGCTGTATGCCAGATGTGGGTGTCGATGTTGGTGTTCATGATGAAATTAACGGCGGAGAGAGTCGAAGAATGTGTTAGAAAGTGCTATCTTAATTGCCCGACTTCATTTCCAAGTCCCTGAGTCTATTCTCAGTACGAAATCAAAATGGTGAGATTTTAAAACGAGATTGGCTGGTATGGAGTCCATCCCAACAAGCCCTCTATTATTTTCCGTGGCGTCTCTTTCAAAACGAAACTGAAACATCAAAATCGCATTCGCGTCCTGCAACATCACAGGGCTACGTTGCAAGCGGAAAATGGAGAAAACTAGATAAAAGAATTCCTTAACACGAAAGATGCAATGCCCATAGGGAGTTTTATTTGGCCTGGCGTGATTTGAAAGACGATTGAAATCAAACAACTGCATTGAAAATCCTTTGGAAACCGCCATTGAATCTGAAGCAGCAAGATGGCACTATCTTTTGAGGCGGATCATAGACATTGTTCTTTTTCTGGGGGAGAGAGGCATAGCATTTAGAGGATCTTCACAAAGATTTAGAGATGAAGGAAATGTAAACTTTTGGGGCTTGGTAGAACTGTTGTCTCGGTGGGATCCTGTTCTGAAAGAACATGTGCTAAAGGTGAAGGAATTGTAGCATAAAGGAGGGAGTACTACAGGTACACTATCTCAGCAGACTCAACACGAATTAGTTTCTCTTTGCTTAGAACTTGTTGCAAAACAAATTCTCTTTGAAAGAAGTTTCTCGAAATACTTTTCAATTATGGTGGAGTCAACACCAGACTCCTCTCATGTTGAGCAAACCGCCTTTATCCTACGATATCTTGTGAAAGAGGATTTTGCATATGTTTTATAAGAGCGATTTTCGAAGTTTATTGATTGCAGTAACAAAACTGGAAACGATATTGCGAAAATGGTATTGGAAACATTGAAAGAAAACAACATCTCATTCTTAGATTGGAGGGGGCAAAGCTACGACAATGGAACTACTATGGCGGAAAATACAAAGGGCTACAGGCACGTCTTCTGTTTGAAAATGCTTTGGCACTCTTTTTATCTTGTGGATGCCATACTTTAAATTTAGGTTGAACAGAGTCTGCTGAATGCTACCCTAAAGCCATCACCTTTTTCGGAAAAATTTGGACAACATACACCCTCTTCAGCTCCAGTCTACGACGTTGGGATATTCTTCTGAACAAGACGGAAAATCAGTCACTTCACAACAAGTCCGCTACAAGATGGTCTTCTAGAATAGATTGTGCAAAACCATTTGACGCAAGCGTTACCAGTATTCGGGTTGCACTTGAAGAACTCTTAACAATGAATCTGATACCTAAAACAAGGACTGAAATACATGGCGCTATTAAGTATGTATCATCGTTTACTTGTCAGCAATTAAGTTCAAGATTTTGGTACCAATTGACATCTGCAACAAAATTCTGCAAGCAAGACATGCTACAGTTGATGTTAAAGTCACAAATGCCAACGAGTTGATAGCAAGTTTGAAGTTTTCTTCATGGGGACTGGAAGAAAATTTGGAATGAAGCAAAACATGTTTCATCAAGCATAGGGAATGAGGTGAATCTGAATGTGAAGAAACTTAGCATCGATTGTAAACTTGCACGAAAAATACAATTTGATGATGTCATCAAAAATTTTGCTGCCATGAAAGCTCAAAAAGCATTATTCAGTATATGATTATTTTTTAATATATTTTATTGTCCATTGTACAGGATGCTACTAATGATACTTTTCATTCTGCATTTTATATGTTTTTTTTAAAGTAAAGAAACTGGTTGCCAATGTACAGTATGAACACCTGCGAAAAGAAATAAATATTGTCCACACTATAAAATAAAGTATATATGTGACTTTTTTGGGGGGGAACTTGGAGAGGTCGTCCAAATTTTGTCTTGTACCGAGTACTATTTATCCTCTTGGCGGCCCTGCTTGGGGCCCCTTCCGAGCGAGAGAAGCGGGTTCACGCCCCGTTCTCCTCCCCTTAAAGAAAAGAAAAGGAAATAAGAAATCAAAGAGGCGGACGGGCAAGTCTAATGCCGTTTCGACAAGCAATCAGGCCAAGACCGGCACGTCCGGCCTTGAGGCGACTTCAGAAAGGGAAGGGGGGGCGGGCTTCATTCAGGAATAACCTGGTCTCATTAAGGCCGCTGACATCAGGCGCTTTTTAATTATTCGCTCCAGTGATGGCAGAAATTTGGAAAAAGGCCATATGCTCCATCGGAGGCTAGCTTTAGCTAGATTGACTGGTAGAGATCCTAAGATGGTCCCTGTCTGGCACGGGAGCCTTCTGGTGAATGCGGGGGACCCTTCCTAGTAGCGGGACATTATTAGTGCCCTTAAGACACTGGATGGCTCGCTAGTGAGTGTGACTGCGTTCTCTACCATGAATTTTAGAAGACATCACCGAATAGCTGGCTGACCAATGAACAGTCAAGATCGAGCGTGTGATAAGAAAACAGGGAGGGGCATTGAGATCCACTACTACCCCCTTCGTCACGTTCGATCGTCACTGCATAACATAACATAACATTATTTTACGGATGACAAAAGCATGTCGAGTGGTATCGCTATCGCGTGAAAGCATTCGTGCCACTGCCGTAGAGGTGCCACTATTGTCACCGCTTTGGCCATACTAATCACTCTTGTAGACGTGCAAAGTCGGGGTTACCCGAAGTCTGTAAGTTGCTCCAAGGCCGCACACGATAAGTCCAAATCGTGTATGGCCAAGTGTGTCAATTGTGGAGACCGCACCCCGTTTCTTCGAAGCAACGTGGTGGGTATCTCCTGGAGGAACTCTTGACCCGTTAGGCTACGGATCTTTTCATTTCACGAGGCTAAGGACTTTGTCCCGTCGCGCCCAATGATACTTGCAACGTTGTGTGTCTCAATTGTTAAAAAGCACCCTCTCCTCCTGGCCCCACCATGACTACAATCACGGTCACTTCACCGCTAATCAGAACCCTTCTGCGGGTTCTACCCACTCCGGGCGCTCTCCTAGTAGAGCTGGCACCACAACGGCTTCACACTCAGCCTCAGCTAAAACCAGCCCCATCCCCCACCCCCCCGCGTGACCGTTTCCCTTAAGATGAAACGGCCGAGCGTCTACACCGAGTCGTTAGATTCTCAGATTCAAACTCCCCGAAGGTAGTCATGAGGCGGTTTTCAGGAACTCTTAAGGCTATCTCTCGAAGGGAAGACAGCACCAAAGGTTTCGAGAGGGACGGAGGTAAAGATTCGCATAACGAGCCCAACCTACACCGATAAGTCCTCGAAGGCGACAATGCCATCAGCACCTTGTACGGCCAACAACACCCGGAATTCTACCTCAGTGAAGCGCACTGTCATTCCCGAGAGGGTCTTTCATTAGAAAAGATCCATCGCATCTCCTCCGAGTGAGGCCTGTAGGGCATTTTCCTTCAATTGAATTGCCATGGATTCCGAAAAAATTGGGACGACCTGCGAAGGCTCGTCTCCCCCAGTTCGCCTTTACCCATTTTGGGAGGGCTTGAGACCATACTTGGCACATGGCCCTTCCCACTCTCTCGTCGTATAAGAGTTTGGCGACCCTACTACTAGGGGATGGAGGCCAAGCAAGAAGATGCGCGATTTACACTCTGCATGATGTCTCCATTCTTCTATTTGCTATAAATACCTTGTTTCAGGCAGTGGCATTGAAGCTGCACCTGGATAGGAAGTATATTGTTATTTCTTCGTACATTCCACCGTCAGTCGATTTCGACGCAGTGGACTTCGGCGGCGTCGAACGCTTGCTGAAGTCTTTTCTACTGGTTGGGGATTTGAATGGCAGACATCCCCTCTGGAGAGACTACTCGGTCAAATCTTATGGTTAGGTCCTTGCCGACTTCATCGACGGGGTGGAAATCTGTGTCCTAAATGTGGAAGAGTTTATGCAAGCACTACCCGAGAACTGCTTCATTTTCTTGCCTCGACCTGTGCCTTCTGGATTCACAGCATTATTTATGGTGGGAAGTAGTCTAAGTTAGTGGTTTACTTTCCCATTAAACTATCATTTTCTGGTCTGCTGCCGCCTAAAAAGGGAAACGGCCGTGGCAGTGTGAACATCAGAAAATGACTGATTTCTCTGTCCCAGTCGAGGATGAGGCTGGTGAGCTTTCTCCAGTTAACTCATCGCCATGGGCTAAACTACTTTTACTAGAACATCTGGTGGTTTTGCACACCATTCTCTTCCTTGGTGGTCGGCCGAGTGTGAAATGGCCCGCAGAAAGAAGTGATACGCTTACATGCGCTAGGTTCCATTTTATTTCGAACCACACCCGCTTTCTTCTTGGATGGTATAAGTGTCTACAGTTAATTGGAAGACCCATCTGCCGAGATGTGGAAGCAATTCAAATGGATACGGGGCAAGTTCTTACAGGACCCCCTCCCGTTCTCCAGGAGAATGGGACCTCAATTTCGCACCTCACGTCTGTGGCGGAAGCGTTTGCGACCGCTTTTTCAGCATTCTCTAGCTGGGATGCTGCTTCACCAGGATTCAATGAACGTCGTGATATCGTTGAAGGCCACTGACTAAACTTTACCCCCAGAGGCGGATAACTCTTCAACGACAGGCTTAGGTTGAGTGAGTTACGTTCCGCTGTCGCGTTGTGCGTGGATACCGTTCCTAGTCTGGACGATGTCCCGTATGCCATGCTTCGTAACTTAGGTGAGCGGAGCACGTCATTTCTGCTAGATTTGTTTAATAGGATCTGGACAGAGAGTAAACTCATAGCGAATAATAATAATAATAATAATAGGTATTTATAATGCGCCCTTCAGGGATGTTAACCCTCCCAAAGCGCAGGTGGTTTAGCGAGTTTAGAGAAAGTTTACAGGGAAGAGAAGGCAATTCTAAAGAGATGAGTCTTCAGGAGACGTTTAAAAGCAGCAAAGGAGGAAGAGGATCGGACTTCGGCAGGAAGAGCATTCCAGAGTCTAGGAGCACAAACTGAGAAGGAACGGTCACCCATCAAGAAGAGGACAGAACGAGGAGTGTTCAGGAGGGAAGCGAGGTTAGACCGGAGTTCCCGAGGAGGGTCAACTCCAACAGGCACTCAACCGCATCTCTCGCTATGTCGGTTTTCCATGGCTAAGATGAGTTGGTGCACCTCGGCCGCCCTCCACGGCTACACCCCGACCAGGCCTTCTTCCTAAACCGGATTCGCCTGTAGGTTGTGGATTTGCACAGTTTCCTTGGTCTTGTTTTCAACCGAGGCCCCACCTAGGGTGCTGATAAGGTTACTGACTTACTTTTCTTCCAAATTTTTCTAAGTTCGAAATTTGACTACAGAGGCGAGTTTTAACTATCTACAGCTGAGCGCGCATAGCGGAAGATGGACTCTATCCAACATATCAGCCTCCGCCTGGCGACCGGTGCCTTCCACGCGTCCCCCATTGAGATTATACTAGGAGATAATACTCGCTCTGCGCCGAATATAGTGCATTTTGCGCTTGGACGCGCGAGCTCGACGCCTCCTTCATTCTTCAAAAGCTCTCACTGCATCCACGGGCCATCTGGTCAGTACCTATGCCGCTGAGAGACATCAGTCACACCCTAAGCCCTTTGGGTTTAGGGCTTGTAAACTCCTTCGAGAGCTCGGTGTAGCTCTCGGGCTGGTGCCGCCTGTGATTCTGTCCAAGACGCTACTCTGGAGGGTATCAACTCTGTTAATTTGTCGCCACACCTTTAATCCCAAATTTTCTACACCGCCGGGAGTATTGCATTCGACCTTTTGGGAGCACACTTCGTATCAAACTGGGTCGTGCCAGTGTACATGGATAGTGCCAAGCTTCAGGAGGTGGTTGGCTTCCACGCCGTATTTCGTCAGCTTGAAGTCAACGGGGCTGTACCAGGCACTGCGTCGTCTTCACGGCCGAGCTTGTTGCCATGACAGTCAGTCCACCTAAGAGAAGGATAACTCTGATTTCAAAACCCTGACGTCACAGGCATAATTGCTTCTTCCAAAAAGATCCTCTGTGAGTAATACACAGTTCGGTACGGGAGATAAGATGTCGTGCCCGGTTCGGAGACCAGATTGTTATCTTTAACTACTTACAAATCGTTCTGAGGGCTCCCCGGGCATTAGAATCTCCACACTCCCTGGTTCGTGGTATCCGTTACGCCACGGTCGCCACTAGTCGGGTGGATGTCGAGATTATTTTATGCTGGGTTCTTGTACATGTGTGAATTGCGAGGAATTTGCGCACATATGAGTGTGCGAAAGAGTCCGCGAGGACTGGGCAACCAGACCAGCGTTTCACTCTTCCTCACACCGACTACATGACAGGAATCAGAGCAAACCTCCTGGCAAAGAAGATAGGAGGCGGACGAGGGGGACTTAAAGTTGTGTGTCATTGTGCCGCAACTGGACCTACCCCCCATTGCTGCGACGGCTTCATATGGCTTTCTGTTGTGTTCGAATTGGGCACACTGCTCGGGGGACGCACCGCCATTTGGTGAAGCACTTCCCTGTACCTTACTGCGACGACTGCGTTGTCCCCCAGACTGTTCGGCACATTCTTGTTGAATGTCACAGGCTGGGTGATCTTCGCGTACGTTACCTGTCCAGGTACCAGGACGAGCGAGGTCGCTACCGCATGTACCTTGTACTCTGGACGAGTTCATGTAAATAGACTTGTGGACTATCCAACTTTTTGGAGGAGGGTGGCCTCTTTCATTTTATTTGACTCTCTTTGATGCTTCCTTATTCTTGCTTTTGCTTTGTTTCTTGTATTTTTATTTGTCTGGGGTTTTGTTGTGTTTTGGGTTTTGTTTTATTTTAATGTAGCCTCGCAGTAGGCTCGAAATTAAGTAGGGCGAACTTCACCGTTGTAGGCAGTCGCTAGATGATGGACGCTATAGATATTTTTTAGTCCGCATTTCCCTTCAGGGGTCTCCCACAACACACATTTGTATTTGCTTCACTCATTAACATCATTTCCCTTTCCGATTCAGATAGCAACCCATTGCGACCCGTTCACAGCCAGACTTTGATTATTCAAGGCTTCCTCCCTCTAACCAAATTCATAGTTTTGCTACCAATTTGAGTTTATTCTTTTCACTACACTTTCCATCAAATCTTAGGGTGATATTCCACATCCTTCATGCTCTGCACACTCTATATAAATCAGTCACAGAACTTCTATTCTTACAAAATACACTGTCCTCATAGATACTCTTGACAAAATGACAGCCATCGAAATTGATCCTAAAAACACCGCACAGATGCGGTCGTATTAACCCCATTATATGGGTTTCTAGATCAATAAAAACAGAGCGAGGCGGATCTCTCAGGGGCATTTGGAACAGCTAGTGTGCGACTAATATCTGATCTACACAGCCTCTTCCCGATATAAAAACTCCTTGCTCATCTCCAATCAAATCATCGAGTTGTTATTTGGTTCTCTTAATCAATATCATATTATATATTTTCCATCTACACTGAGAAAGCTAATTACCTTTCCAAACTTAACTTTGAAGATTACTAGACTAAAATCACTGCTCTTCTCACTCTGAAAGTACTATACCACTATAGTGCTATCGGGACGCAGACCAATTACGGAGGACAGGCCTAAGTGGGGTTCCATCAGGTTAAAAGTCAACCAGAAGAACCTGCTTTGCCACGCACATCGATGGTGGAATGTTCTTAAGCCTCGCCAAGTTCGGCGATAAGGAACGATCACCATAATTTCCGACTTGCGCACAAGTTCGAATGTTTCATCTACGCATGGAGTTTATCATCCTCAAAACCCTACGAGGACGCGCACAAAAAACCTTGAGAGAGGATGACTGTAGCTGATACATCTTTCACATCGTCTTAGATCAGCTCCGACGACTACATCTTTAGTGAACTAGGGCCTCGTTCGTAGGTGCGCCGCACATACATGGGGTATTTTGATATTTAGTCAATTTCTTTCAAAAATAAGGTATATCTAGCTATCAATGAAAGCAAATTAACTATATTAAGGTGACCAATAATTATGAATGTGTGATTTAGTCGGTTCGGATAGATCATTATATAAATCTGAAACCAGGATAATTCTGGATTCAAATAGATCGGATTATTTGGATCCGAAATTAACATTTTAATTTGATGTTAGTAAGTTCAGTCACTCACATGCGCGTGCTAGAACTTAATAATTTATAGCCTATAGCAGTTTAGACCAAGGACATCAAATTTAAAATAGGCCTAATCAAATAGTTGTCGGAGCATCTGAGTCTAGGTTTTGACGTCTTTTCATTAGATTTGAAAATGCATTCACAGGGATACATCGGTATGGATTTGGGCGTTGATCCACTGTCATTTTAGCTCTATTCCTGCATAAGTTAGGCTTATCTGACGACAACGTTGGGCCGCTTATAAATGAGGCAAACCCGCCATTTCCAAACATGACTTACCCTACCGATTACATTAGGTAGCGACCTTTCAGTCATTCTTTATAAGTTTTTGACTTGGTTTGATCTGGAAAATATTTCATGATTGTTCGAGTCTTAATAACAATGGAGTCGACGGAGATACGCAAGCGCTCTCAAGAGTGCTTTTTGTTTTACTGTGATTGTCGAGCTTTTTCATGAATAGATTGTACACAAGGGATTAATAAAAGAAACGATTTTAAGCCTGGGAATTTTCAGTTAAGGAAGAAAATTTGCCAAAGATAAACTTTATTTTATGATTGCTGTATTAGGTCATTTTTACGTGGTTTTTACAATATAAATTACCACTTTCCGGTTTGTGAATAAATGATAGCATAAAAAAATAATGACCTCGTCAAATTCAAAATACTCAGAGATGGAGAATATATGCCGTTCTATCAAGATAGACAATTATATCCGGATCATTTGTGAATACTTGCGATAAAACCGTGTATGGCACAGAGATGGAGTATTTGCATTGTGTGCACAGATCTTCGAATGAATTCAAATATGTTTATTTGTGTTCCAATTATTCCTATATTATCGTATGTGCATTTAAATTCTGATTAAATATAAATATTTAATTTAAAGAATGGCGGCAGATTTGATATCAAATAACATCTGGGCTGCTAATTCAGTATGCATTTATCATTCTTATTATCATTATCAGCACAATCAATCCCTTTCTCATTAATTGAGGAATTTGCTCATCAACTTTACTAATTGTGTATTGCGTTCTTGTCCCCAAGGGAGTGGATGTGCAGCAGTAGTAAAATCACTACGACCCAGCTCAAAAATACCCGCCCTTTTGTCTGTGCCATCGACCTACATAGCCTCGCTGTGTAATGTGTTGTAGTATCTTGTTTAGTAATGACTAGACACGACTTAAGATATAACGATGATCTGTACGACACCTTATCGGATGTGACTTACATGGCATAGAGTACACCGGTAGAAATCGAAAGCATCAACTCTTTCGAGAGAAGATGGAAGATATCTACCAATGCCCAAAAGTTCCATGTAATTCGACTATTCCGACGGACCCTCGCAGACATCCATGTGGGGGTGCTCGTATCCCATACCGCACGGAGGGCACGGTTCTGGGACTCCGGATATGGACTTCTGGATATGGGAGTCATGTAGCTAAAACTACATCAAATGCACTGAGGGACTTGGGGAAACTTTTCAAGTTCCTAAACCTGAGTACCTCCAACAAACTAAAGATCTATAATGGAGGCATTCGATCAAAACTCCTGTATCCGCCGGTCCCTATAAACGCGATTCCCAAGACCCAAGTCCATAAACTGCAAAAGGTCCAAAATAAAGCGGTCTCTATCAAAACAGGAACCCGAAGGAGAGAGCGGAGAAGGCAGAGTGAGCTCCATGGTGAACTGGGGATAACTTCCATTAACGTAGAGCTTCACCTGAAAGCAAGCAAGATCTGGGACAAAGTACACCGGCACCTCCCTCCCGAGTTTGTACTCGAGCACATGAACTTTGATGACATTGGACACGCAAAACCTTTTAAAAGCAGCAGACTACTCATTGAAAACGACGTAGACCCAAGGTTCACTTAGATTTTCACAAAACCCAAACAACACAAAACCAAACAAAATCCCTTTTCACTAAATGAATCAAGCGCTAATTTTTTAAATTTCACCCCCAAATTTTAGCGCGATTCACTCGCCAAAAATATCAAAAACAACAAAAAAGTAAAAAATAAACAAAATAATAAAAAAAACAACTGAAATTCAGGGTGTAAACAACCCAGATAAGAACATAAAATGTCTTCACCAAAAGCAGTAGGGATCAAAAAACCCGCTGCTACAAAGGCTTGAATGCCTTTTATATATATAACATAAAATATATTCCAAAGCACAAAGAAAGCCAGAGATGCCCTATCACCAGGGACCTGTTTTTCATTCTACTTTACATTTTCGCTTTTCTATCAATTTTCCCATTTTTCCCCACTATTTCTCCTACTAAAATCCTCTACTGCTATATTCCCCACTTTATATGTCCAATGTCCAATAAGGAGCTTCATTGTGGAGGTCATCCACAATCAGGCGGCAAGATAAAAGGAAAATGGGAAGGACTAAAAAGGAGGGAGGGCGAGAATGAGCCAGGAGAGACAAGCTCGAAAGAGAGCCGCGGTAAGAGTCGGGTAGACACGGGCACATCATGACCCACTCTTTCAAAGACGGGCACCGCCCTTTTTTACCCTTATCGTCTCTCTTATCCTGGTGTGTCGCAACCTAGGTGGAACCGAAGTTAGGTTGTAAGTGAAAGTGAAACGCCATATTGGGAAAAATAATATTTTAGCCAACCCCAGATATAGTGCACCACTCGTCCCTTTGTGGGATTTGAGAACCCCCCGACCGGATAATGAAATTCACATATGAAGCTCAATTAATAATAACGGATTTTTTGTATGGCCTTCTGCAAGGCATTGGGCCTTCACAAAGCGCCCATCTATCGACTAGGGGGTAGTTTGATAGAAGAGGTGGGTCTTCAAGGCACGCTTGAAGGCGCCAAGGGAGGGGGGGGGGTGGATTAGCGTATCGCAACAGGGAGATCATTCCACATTCTCAGAGCAAATATCGAGAAAGCACGATCGCACAGGCAGGACAGAGCGTTAACTACAGGAAACAAGTTATTTGGAGGAGGGGGCGAAAAGCCCGAGTGAAGAGTTTCAGGGTGGATGGATATGGTCAGTGAAGAGTTTCAGGGTAGATGGATAGGGTCAGTGAAGAATACAAGTAGGATAATGTAGAGATCGTGTCGTGGGAGAGTTGCGCGAGAGAAACGTCACTGACGGAGGAGAACCCCACGCCCTGCAAAGGTTTTGAACCAGTCGGAGAGGTCGAAGAGTTGAATTGTGTGATCCACAGCAAGAAGGACGTTGCAGTAGTCAAGGCGGGAGGTGATGTGTGAATAGTAATCACGAAGCTGTTATGGACGAAGTGGGAACGCGGATGCGGCTGAGATTCAAGAAAGGCAGAGAGAGGATTTACATACAGCAAAATAAATTTTCAGGGAGAACTATCAAAAGGGACGCCCAGAACTTCCAGTCTTTGGTTGTCAGAACTCCAAATTTCTTCTACGCGTCGGTCGATTCTAACTTTTGGCCCTTTAACGTCTAATTGTACTCGGGATTCGCATCATTTTGATTTTTCCAAGGTCAAGGGGATCGACCACGAGTCTGAACAGCCGACTACTCGACGTAGGACAGCTTAAATTCTATCTAAGTCTTCGAGCGATGTTACTCACCCCAATGAGTTCGGCGGCGTCCGCAAACTTGGAGATTTTGCTCACTAATCTTGAAAAGCAAAGAGCACTCCATGCCATATGGAGGATAAAAGTTTATATTATTTTATTCCGTTCTCTCTCTCTCTCTCTCTCTCTCTCTCTCTCTCTCTCTCTCTCTCTCTCTCTCTCTCTCTCTGTCTGTCTGTCTGTTTGTCTCTCTCTCTCTCTCTCTCTCTCTCTCTCTCTCTCTCTCTCTCTCTCTATCTCTATCTCTCTCTCTCTCTCTCTCTTTCGCCAGATAGCCCCTTGAAAAAAAATCTCTCTCTCTCTCTCTCTCTCTCTGTCTGTCTGTCTGTCTGTCTCTCTCTCTTTCTCGTCCTTCTTTCTTAATCAATATTGGATTTTGATTGGTCTTAATAAAAGATAAAATCGCTAGGTAAGGGTATTAGTAAGAATTCTTTAATACGCAAGTTCCTCAACCTTATTCAGGAACGCCACCCATACGAATGGGCAACCGGTTATCCATTTCCCTAAGAAGACTTCTTGAATTTCTCTTTTTAGAGAAATAGATATGTAAAAAAGTTGAATTTTTCCTCGCCGATTTTCTATTTGTTTATCCATGTTGTTCATCGAGACTCAAGCTTAAGTCTAACTTGTCACGTTCTGTGAATCCTAACGATGCCCTCCCCCCCACCGTCCACCAATAGCGCCTATGAAATTTATTCCAATCAAAATAACCCGAATCCATAAATCCACTAACATGTGCATCCATTGGATTGCGTTATCAGTCATAAACAGGTAGCATCGTCATATGAATTTATAAGACAAAGACACCGAGCATAAAGTACTAAATCAAAACATATACATTATATAAGCCTGCAAATTAGGCCTCTTTGTATGCAAATGCTCTTCCCACATATACTTGTCTAGCTTTCCTTTGAAAAATGTTAAACTAAAGCTATTTAAAACATCGTTAAGAATCCATGAGTCTATTACTGACAAAATTATTTCCTCAAATCTACCCTAATCTAGATTTTTCCAATTTTCAAACATTGACCCCATGTCCTATCATGACGTCAGCTCCTAAAACTTCCTTATTTATAATTTATCAATCTCCGTAAACATTTTAAAAGCTGAATCATATCACCCCTTCAGCACCTGCTTTCAAATGAAAAGATAGTAATTAACATAACATAATTCAACGAAAGACAAAAGCCGCAAGCGCCTATCAGATGTCACCTGCTTCTTAAACTGCTTCCACAAGATTGCATCCAAAACACTGCTTAAAAAACCAACACCATCGTGGATTATCAAAAACTAAATCCTGCAGCTACAATACACAATATCAATAATATAATATACACAATTTATTTAAAACAATAACAAACAAAAACCCCTTCCCCCTCTAAATTCCAAAAATCTGCATCCACAGGAATTGTGGATGGTCCAATGTGTAATTTGGAGCAATACGACTCAAAAACCATATACTCATCTAACCTGCGATTGAAAACATTTCAGTCATTGCTGCCGCCTACACAGGCATTTTAGAGAAGTTTGTGATGCCATGGATAGACGGATTACGCAATGGATTTCTTTATATCTTCGAACAGGACTCTGCACCATATCATGAGGCTAGAACAACCCAAGCTTGGATGCGTGCCAATTTCCACGACCATGTTCTCCTAGACACATGGTCTTCTAGCTCACCCGGCCTTAATCCACTGGCCTATTATGCAATGGGCGTCGTTGAGAGAGAGAGAGAGAGAGAGAGAGAGAGAGAGAGAGAGAGAGAGAGAGAGAGAGAGAGAGAGAGAGAGAGAGAGAGAGAGAGAGAGAGAGAGAGAGAGAGAGAGAGAGAGAGAGAGAGAGAGAGAAGTCAGCACTCCCATAGTACCAGTCAATCTCTCATGTCCGCTATAACAAAGACTATGTCCTAAATTGATAAAGATCATCTCATTTGGGCATAACAATGCTTCAGACCCCAAATTGAGGCAGTCATTTAAGCTAATGGTGGATTCATTGAATTTTCGTGTTAAAGGATTCTCAATATAATTTGTACCGATTTTCATTTAAATAGAGCTTTGCTATTGTGTTTATGGCATCTTTTTTACCTTCCTACAAATGACCTCAAAATTTTGACGCACTATGTGATAGAGTAGACCGCAAAAGTTTACAACACACTGTTAGAAATGCAAATTTACGTAATTTTACTTAACGCAGGTTAATGAAATTTAAAACTTACATGAACAACGCATTCACATAAATGTGGCGAGAGAAGGTAATTGTGGTGATTGGGGCGGAGACACTAGTTCCTTAGGAACAAATATTTCTTGTCTTGCGTAAGAATCCAAATTTGGGATTTGAGGTCGTTTCTGAAGCCATCGTGGGACATAATGGCCTTCTACCTGAGCACGACACGAGTGTGGACTGCGAGACACACCTTTAAAAGACTCCCCGAGGCCTAAAGATTAACGAAATCAAATGATCACGAAAACACAGTGATTGAATACGTCGAGAAAATAACGCAACTTGCAGGTACGACCTTTGGGCGTAAAGGGCATTTAGGCTGTTGTGGCGCCAACTTAGTATTTCATATTGACGAACTTTTCATTTACTTTTCAATTATTAGTGAGTTTAGACGAAGTTACTTTTGGATTGGTTTGTACTTAAGATCAAAACCTTATGGTTAGGGTACGATATTGGTCAGGCACTTAGTGGTTTTAATAAATCAGCTTGAGCTTCCCCCTCAGGTAGTCTTAGTAATCATAGTAACAGTGACGATACCATAGTAGCATTTTCCCCTAACATCCTCTTCTTCTGACACCACAGATTCAAACCCCTTTTTGAGATGATGGTCTAAGTTCCTACAAACCCACCAAATCCAACACTTCCACCCAACTAATCTAACACGTGTACCCACACACTTTGAACATAACACGTCTACTATCATTACCAAATCCAAACTAAAAGGTACAGTTAAGGGCATATGGGTAGAACCTCACTTAAACACATGGTTTAATAAGCTAGAAGTATAGTTCTGCCGGGAGCCCACATTAGTTCCAACTGACCAAGACAAAATCACAGATGCAAAACGGTTTGTACACGAATCAGAGAGAAATACCCATCTGGTTGTTGAATACCAACCTAGTTTAAAAAATACCACAACATGGCAAGCTTTCAAAGAGGCGTCCGCCATCATTACAAACAAATTAATGAAGAACAGCCCTTGGCTGGATTAGCTGCGGTATTTGCTCTGAAGTGGAATAAAGACAAGAAGGAGGATATACACACTTTTACATGCAGGGCACATAAAACAGTCGGGAAACCCCTTAAAGCCATAGGAACTCCTTAAACCTCTGGTGTAGTAATATGAAGGAGCTATGGAATCTAGTAGGTACAACTGCAATTTACGCAAACATTTCATCTGCTGCATAAAAGAAATTCCAGAATGAAATTAAGTTAAATGAGGATGTTAACATTGCCTTAAGCAAAACGAGAGAGGATAAACCAGAGGCCTTTGGCCAATGACCACAGGAACCAAACAGCCCTATCTGCCTAGCTCCAAGTACTCGATATATACCTGCGCAAACTCATACGCCCGCTCAACGAACCCAAACCAGATACGAACCACGGTATGCGAACGATACATGGGAATGATAAGCGTACCAACTCTCCCAGTGTAGAGAGGTGTTTGAACTGTAATCGAGTTGGACACTGGATGATAGAATGCAGAGAAAGTCCTAGGTCAGTGGTCGGCAACCTAAGGCCCGCGGGGCTGATCCGGCTTGTAACCTGAAATCATTCGGCCCGCAGTACTCAAGAAAAATATTCAGTCAATCTGGCCAGTAGCGAGGTCTTTTTGAGCACTATCTCGTCTTTTGGAATTCCAGAACAAGCATAGACAAAACTCGATCCAATGTGGCGGGAAGCGACTCTCGATTCTTTTTTTTTATATATATCATCGATTTAACTGTCAATGTCTTGATATATATTTACAAATTGAAAACGAAGAAATATCCAAAACAAAAATAAAACTAAACAGAATTATAATATATTTTAATTACTAATTATTTGTTATCTTTATTATTTTAGATATTCAATAATTCCTGTTTTCTGTACGCGATACAGCGACTGACGACAGATGATGGCCCGCTTGACGATAAATTTGGCCCGACATCCACTCACAAACATATGCACTGCCCCCTATGCGGAACAAGAGTGCCGACCCCTGTCCTAGGTGTCGTAATTGTGAGGTCAAAGGACACTATGCTGCTGAAGGTAGGAATCCCCCATACTGTGCTGTATGCCGTGAAGACGGACACAAGAGAGGTGAGACCCCAAAATGTAAAAGTTACAGACGAGCACCTGTAGCACTAAGGAATGCAATGGTGTTTCCATGGAAATCACCACAACGAAACAGTACCGATCGAGCAGGGATTTGTAAGGTTGAGTACAAATAACATTCGTGTAGTTGGGTCCGAACGAGACGATATCCCCACTACTTATGAAGAACAATTGTGGTATCTTGAGCTTTACCCGGAGGTTGAGAGCCCGTACTATACATAACCTTTTTTGGGGAGAGGCCTTCCGCCAGACAAGAGACCTCTTCAGTACTAAGTAAATCCATCTCAATTAGGCCAGTACCAATAAACCCATTGCAAGAACTAGTAGTAGGGGGACGAGTAAGGCAATTGCCGTCTACCACTATGTTGGATACCAGAGCGGCAAGTTCTTTAGTAAAACAAGCTTTTGTGAATAAATTGCTAACCTAGTACACCAAATCTCGTGTTAGATACCGCCGCGCAAAGAAGTGAAATCCCTACTTTTGGTGAACTAGAATTCTCTTTACGTACCCAATGCGTACCCAATCCTTGTTCAAATTGTATTTTCAACTGATTTTTTTTTATTACGGACGGAGTTTATGAATCAAAATGCTTAAGAAATATAATCAGCCGGTAAGCGAGTTCGAGGTAGAAGAAATACACATGCGTTGACCGACGGCAATGGCCATGCACAATGTTTACGCGAGTCAAGGGCATTAAACCCCGGGGAGGAGGATACACCCACAGAGCTATTAGAGGGCACAGAGGCACCTGAGTTGAGTGACGCCTTTTCAGACAGTTTGCCGGATAAAGATGTCCCGCAAATGTCTAAGGAAGAAACTAGCAGTCGTGTGTGACGACTAAACGAGATGAATGTGTTGCATGATGAGCTAAGAGAACCATTAACCTGTTCTATAAGTGAGGGCTACGAGAACCATCGACGAGCCATGCTGAACCTACGGAACAAATTAGAGTTCAGGAGTTGAGTCACAGAGGAAATTAAGGGTCACATTTCCAGTTAGGGCTGAATCAAGGGAGTCGTGAGGTAACTCATGTTAATGCGAGTATACAAAGTTACGATCGCGTGACGAGCTGTGACAAAGTAGATACTGTGTTTAAAAATAATTTAGCTGCTAGTTGGGTGCAAGTACCAGTAGAGTTCATAGTGAACTGTGTCCCAGAAAATGTAGAAATACAGCCCAAGAAAGAGTTCGTTTTAGTGTAAAAGCAAACGGATTAAATGGAGGAAATACTGAACCTGAAGATGGGTTATATGCTATAGAAAAAGTGAAGCATGAAAGTGGACTATTTATCGGAGAGACTATTCGTAATAGCAAAGGTGGGTCAATTCTTGCTAAGCTGTTAAATAGCGGATCGCATATAATTGAGTTAATTAATTGTCAGAGGGTGAGCTATGTGACCAGAGAAACCATATTGGAGAACCAGGAAAGGTCTCTCCCAAGAATCCTCAGTTTAAGGATGGAGAGCCCAGAAAGAGTTGCCCCAAAGATTCCTAGTTTGAAAGAGGAAAGCCAAATGAATCCTGCTCCAGGAGATTTAAATATGTTAGGGATCGGCGAAATCAGTGCTCCTGAAAAAGATTTATTGGTCTCTAAGCCGGTGATGACGACGAACGCTTTGATTCAGAGACAAGATACGCCAAAATCTATGAAACTGATGCTCTCTTCGATGGTGTAAACAGTAGTTTGGATGTTTGCAATCATAGATATGTCCCCCTAAATGATTCAGAATTAACCTCCTTTCGTTCAATGTGTAATGACATTTTTGTTTATGAACGGCTGGCACTCGTTGTTCCTATAGACAAGAGACTTGTACACCGTATGAAAGAAATTCTTTTCCCGAAAAATTAGATGTTTCTGACTGTCTATTATTTTATTTGTTCGACCTTCTCATAGTTTTGGCTAGGCTAAGTAATCTCTCTTACGCGATATGTTCTTTCGAATGTTTATTCTAAGTTTCAAAGCTGAGTCTTTTCCTATTTTAAAAAGGAGTCCCTGCGTGAGCACTGACTCCTTCATTCGTCTTTATTCGTCTGTTCTCCTCGCTTTAAGAACAATTTACGTCATTCTGCCCGAGATAATCTCCCGTGACTATCTTCTTTTACTACCTTGTTTCCAAAACTAATAGTCATCTTAGTTTTTTTATTATTATTCCAACGAACACGGTTGCTGATAATTAATTTTTCCTAGCTAATGGCATATTTTATTGGTAATACTTCAGTTTAGGGGTGCGCGATAGGGGGCGCTGTTTCTGGGCTAATATTTGGGCCTTATGACGTCAGACGTCAAAAGGCGAAGCCCCTCATTTTGAAAGTAACTAAAAATGTTAATTTAGGGGCGAAAATAGCCGAAAGTAGGCGACACTATCGTTTTTATTATTTCGATAAACGTGCAGAGCCGATAGCACGTTTATCAAAATAACAAAGACGATAGCGCCGCCTAATTTAGGCTATTGCCGTCAAAAATTAAAAAATTTTGTTACTTTGGAAATATATTTCAGCCGAAATCTATCAGGACCAAGTTGCCTTTTGTTTCGTTCAGACGCGCAGAAACGATTTGTTAAAAAAAAACAAAAACGTGAGAACATTATTCTATATACAATTACAATTATATACTGCGGGCGCAGCCCCCCAGACCCCCCCCCCCCTCTCAATTGATTGAAATCTCAGGGTCATCGCAGGGCGATCTCCTTCACGAGCTCTAACTCGAAATTAGTCAAAAAAGGTGAAACATATTGGAACATGGACGAAATATTGTGCGGCCAGGACCGGGGAACAGCGGAGGCGAGCGCGTGACGCAGATGTTCAAGTTTTCACTATTATAATTGAGCCGAGTTTCTTTCAAATGAGACCACGATCTATAGAAAAGTCTATTAAATTGACCGAGGAATTAACACAAGTCGTATTAAAGTTGAACAAACCGTATTCACAGGAATCGCGCTCTTTTAACTGCTCGGTTTCAGGTTGCCAATGTTTGAAATAAGGTTGAATTAAGGGTTGCCAGTGTGTGAAATTAATGGTTTAGTTTCACAAAAATAGTTAAGCGAAACATACAAAGTTTAATACATTAGTAATTATAAAAAAATCAATGCATTAATAAATAATATAATTAAGTAGAAGTACAAGCAATTACTAAATAATAAAGAAGAAAGGAAAAAACAAAATAACAAAAAAATACAACGCCGTGATGGGCTCCTTTTAAAGCTACCGTCTGAGGTCATAAGGCCTAGATTGTAGCCGAAAATTGTAGCCAAGAAACAGCATCCCCTACCGAACGACCCTAAACTGAAGTATTACCATTTTATTTTCCCGTTGTCTTTGTTTATTTTTGTTAGTCAGTTCGTTCTCTAATACTTGCCTTTCATGTTTGTTTTAACATATTTTATTTCAACCACGATGTTAACTCCAACTCCTATTATTCGAAGTTTGTCAGTAGAGTTCTTTTGTACTTGAAGTCAACATTTTAGCTACCTTGAGGCATTCTATTACCGTTAATTTCGTTCGATTTTTCTTAATATTTATGTTATTGACCTTCTAAGTTCAAAGCCTTCGTTCACTTCCCACTACTTGCATCCTACATACATATTTACTCTATGCATATTATTTTCAATAAATGAATTTTTGGTAATACTTCAGATTAGGGGCGCACGGTAGGTGGCGCTGTTAGTAGGCTACAATTTTGGGCTACAATATATCTCTTATGACGTCAGACGGTTGCTTCAGATATGACTAATCACGGCGTTATATTTTTTTGTTGTTTTGGGGCTTTGTAACCTTTATTCTGTATTATTTACTAAATATCTGCGCCTCTTCTCGTTTATATTTTTTTCGGTAATACTTCAGATTTGGGGCGCACGGTAGGTGGCGTTGTTAGTAGGCTACAATTTTGGGCTACAACATATCTCTTATGACCTCAGACGGTAGCTTCCGATGTGACCAATCACGGCGTTATATATATTTTTTTTGTTTTGGGGCTTTGTAACCTTTATTCTGTATTATTTACTAAATATCTGCGCCTCTGCTCGTTTATAGTTTTTTTCTAAGTTAGGTAAGGTTTCTTGATGTCTTTATTGTTTTGTTTTTTGTTTTCGTATTTTTTGTTCCGCAGTGAACGATAACAGCTTCTTAATGGCAACGTCGTAGCTATAAATAGAACCCGCTTAGCATTTGCTTCTGTTTCGTCATGGCTTTTTCGTGCTCTAGTTGTGCTTCTTCGTTATTCGAATTTGGGTTTATTTTGCAGGACCACGAAAAAGTTTTAGATTATTTAGAGGCGCATAAACTAATCAAGAAACCTATAAAAGTAATTATTGTTTGTCATTAGGTTAGGTTTTTCTGCCAGTAAAAAACTGTTGGGAAAAAACCCCCAGTAAATATTCAAGGGGACTGCTCGTGAGGGAGATATCACTGCGGGGAACCACCCTGCGATGATCCTCCCTGCGATGATCCTGAGTTTCAATCAATTGGGGGGGGGGGCTGGGGGCGCATCCCCCCAGTATATACTCATATACAAAAAAATGTAACGCCGTAATTGTTGACATCTGACGCTACCGTCTGACGTCTTGAGACATATATTGTAGCCCAAAATTGTAGCCTATAAACAGCGCCACCTACCGTGTGTCCCGAAACTGAAGTGTTACCGAATTTTTTTATATAACATTTAAACTTTGTTGTTTGGCACCAGCAGCTAAATTTTTAGGTATGGCTATTTCATTTATGTATTTTTCTCGGATGAATTACACAAATTCCGTTCCTCGGTTAGACTAGATGACCTAAAATAACCCCTACGACGAAACCTACCTGTTGACACAACCGAAACGTCAAAATCCTAGTACCTCAAATCACTAGATAATCATACAACCCGAATCCAGCCAATCAATCCGGAAATAGTATTACCACCTTTCAACTTTATAGGAAGAACATATCGGAGCAGTAGGTCTACCGCTAAGTGAAACATGTCCACGAACGCCGAACCTCTCGAAGTTCGAGAACTGTCTCCCCCCATCACCTCCATACCCGATCGACGACCGAAAAGCCGATCCCACATACAAACCATCATTACCCGCTAAGACTGATAAATTCCCCCAAAATATGTTCCCCGAAGGCATAAACCCTATTAAGATAACTATCATTATTTTATTCTTGATTTTAAATGTTTCACCCTCGCCAAATCCAAATTGACCCCAAATACCACTTCCAATCGAAAGCAAAGTTCAGTATTAGAATATCATTTAAACAATTATTTTTTAATTACTCCCAAATTATCATTTTGTTCAATTAATTTGTAGGAAAACTGGTAAATCATAGGATATAGAAATTTCTATTATTAAATCAATAATATGGAAGTGCGACGCGGAACAAAGAACCCGGGTTTGCACACTTCCTTTGAAAGCAAAGTGTTAAGTGCCCTGGCAACAAAGTGACTATAGGATAGTTGGGTGAAACGGGAAAAGCCAGCCTCTCACTTTTATACTTAGCAAACATACATTTGCATATAATTAGATACCTCCTTACCTCTCTGGAACCTTTTCTTTCTTCAGGGGTTGGTCCCAGAGACACTCTGGCCTTTTCGTGGTGAGGGAAGGTCAGCCCTGGGACCCTTAGGGGTCCCTTGGTGCTGCCAACTAGACTTTTAATATACCCCCTATTACTTTCTTTAACTGCCCTTTATTTCCCCCTCTTCTTTCTCCTATCCAGTGGCCCTGAGGGTTAACTGACCTCTGCTTGTTTTTTTGGACTGATTATGAATTGTTCTTTTATGAAGGTCGGAGGAGGTTGGGCATCTCCACCGCCTTCGTCTGCCGCCGATGCCCAAGATAAACCCATCATTGGCCCGATTTCTCTGCACGTAGGAGAACTCGGGCAGCCTCTTCGGTCTATAAAGATGGTGGATCCGTATACATTCTCCAAGGGAACATACCAGACGCAACCGAATTGAGAGTTGCAGTAGCGCCGGGCTCTTGTAGAGCTCCGCGAAGGGAAGTCCCGAGGAAGAATGTGAAGTTATTTATATTTGAAATGAACAGCCAGAAATATAAAACTTCCCTTTCGTTAGGATTCTCGTGCCAAACGTTCTTCAGCCCCCACTTTCAGCCTTCCTTTGCTCGTTGGATTCCTATGCCAACAATGTGGGCCCAGATTTAGACTATCTCCGCTTTCTGGTCATGATTTCGTCATCTGACACCCCACTTGCAAAAGTGGATGTGTTCGACATTAATGAATCATTTATGGACCGCTGTGGTGAACCCCGCCGGATGTGGTCAAGTGGTAAAGGTGATATAGTAGTCTAGGTGTCATCTCACTTTCAACATAATCTTGTGCAAAATCTGTCTTCGATAGCCGACGTTCCCGTAGCCGTTTCGCCCCATCGACGTCTGAATTTTGTCAAAGGTGTCATCCGTTCAAAAGAATTAAGAGACTACGACCTCACCCTTCTTCAAAGCAAGCTTAGTGCCCGACTCGTAACACATGTACACAGGGTGACTAAAACTGTAGGGTCTACTAGAGTCCCAACTGCCACATTGATTTTAGCTTTTGAACCTCAGGAACTGCCGCAGTTTATTAAAGCTGGGTACATTCGTGTTCCGGTAAGTTGCTATGTCGAACTACCCAGACGTTGCTTCAATTGTAATCAATTTAGATATGTTGGTCGTGCCTGTCGGTACTCCCGTTCCTGCGTGAATTGCAGTTCAGATTACCATGGCTCTGAATACGCCAAAACACCGTGCTGTGCCAACTGCGGTGGTGACCACAGTGCCGCATCAACCATCTGCCCAAAATTCTTTTATGAAAAGGAGGTTCTCGCTTTGAGCGACTCTCTGCGTCTGGACGTAAGAGAGGCTTGCCAACGTGCAGGAGCACAAACCTCACCTCTTGGCCGTCTCTTCTCAGACGTTTTACGTGACGCTGGACGAAACCGACTATCAAGCTCGAGTTCCGACACGCCTGAAGCATTTCATCGCCCATCTACCGTTAGTGTCAGAAGCATTCCCAATAAACCATCAAAGCATCGCTCTCACTCAAAGATACCTATTGTTGCCTCCCTCTCTCTGGTAGCGCTAGCCGAGACCGACGCTCAGGGTGAGACACTTGAAGACATCAGACATAATAGAAAGAATCTCCATATCGATCAGTGGAGGATCTTTTACCCCGCCCCGGGACCCAAAGTCCCGTGGTAAGAGGAAGGACTCCTCACCTGGGTCATCGATTACCAATAACTTGGGAGCCTCTGGAGCTGACTCGGCCGAGCCTCAAGAATCTTCAGTGGATTCTTCTCCTGTTGCTGAATATTCTCTGTCCTTAAGCTCATCCCACCCTTCACAGGATTTAGGCCCCTTATCGCTCCAAACGGTAGCAGAAATCCACCCAGTTCCTTTAACTTTGTCCAGATAACCTGTCTCACCCACTCAACCTCCTACTCATGATCCGATGGAAGCAGATGATATTCCAATACCAGGAGCTGCCGTTGTTGGATCAACACTTCAGACATCGAAAGCGCCCTCGAGTCATCAATCCGGATCTACCGTCTGAATATCTCTTCTCATTCTTCCGTTTCTTACTGGCTGTGTGCCCCAATTACAGGCAGGGGCCTCGATCGGTTCATCGAAACCATCGGACATATCCCCTGTCAGTTCTCCTTCCAGGATCTCTTCCCCTACAATAGCAGGCTCTTCAAAGTCTGTTCTTCGTCCCCTAAGCTTTTTGTGACGCACTTTAAACATAATATCAGCCACAAAGGAGAAAAAAATATCTACTGTGGTATCTAATCGTTCCACATAATATCCTCCATTTTACAATGGAATTTTCAAGGCGTTCTTCTCAAGTGGGAAGAACTCAAAGTTCTTTTGACGACTCTTCACCCAGCTGTTTGTTATTTGTCTTCAAGAGAACAAACTGGGTGCACAGCCTTTTCTGGCTGTACCCGGCTTTCCTATTTTCAACTCTATTGCCCCTTTCGGGGACTCGTCTCAGCGGGGTGTCAGTTATGGTTTCGTCATCACTCCATGTGTCTCCTCTCCCCTTCACACTAGCTTCCAATCTGTTGCCATGAGTGATTTTCTTACAATGATTTTTACTGTTTTCTCTATTTACCTCCCTCCTTCCTTACCATTATCAAGACCCGACCTTTTAGAACTTGTAGATCAGTTGCTCTTCCCGTTTTTATTACTCGGAGATTTTAATGCCCGTCACCCAGATTGAGGTGACATCACTCGGAATGCCAAAGGCAGGGTTTTAGTCTCTTTCATTATCTGACTTTATTTGCGTTTTAAACACGGGCGATTTTGTCTCTTATCATGTCCAGACGGATTATTTTAGTTGTGTTCACCTGTCTCTCTGTTCTCCGGATTGCCTCACTGATTTTTTATGGTCAGCCCTTAATGACCTCCATGGGAATGACCACTTCCCTATTGTCTTATCGGCCGTTCATCCTAGCCCTCATACAACCATGCCTCTCAAGTCGGACTTAGGCCATGCCGATTGGGAAGGTTTCCGAGAGGCGTCCTTCACAAGTGCCTCCTCACCTTCAAGGATGTCGACGCGGCAGTAGCGTACTTCACATCGATTATTTACAACACGGCCACACAGACCATTCCACGGAGGAGACCGGTAACGGGTCGCTCAACCGTGCCCTGGTGGACCTCGGAGTGTGCGAGAGCCGTCAAAAACTACAAGTTAGCTCATGCCCGATTCCAGCGGAACCCATCCTTGTGCAATATGGTTGGCATGAAACAAGAACAAGGCTCAGCGCTTCGCCAAAGAACCCATCGTCAGTTTCGCCGAACTTCATGGCGCAGATCGTTTCATCAATTTCCTCTATGACCCGTACCGCAAAGATCTGGAAGAGGATTAACGAGATCCGGGGTTGTTATGCCGGCCATAATACCCCCACACTAAACTTACAGAGATCATTAGTGAATCACAGCCTGGTGGTCAGCAATGGCTTGGCCGACAACCCCTGTTCCGTCAGCATTGTCAGCCGTTACAATAAGGCTTTTCTAGCCTATAAATCAAACGAAGAGTCTCATCCTCTTAATTTTAAGAAGAACTCCAACCTTCCGTTTAATCCCTCATTCTCCCCCCAGGAGTTGCGCGCTGCATTTTCCCTTTGTAGATCCACTTCTCCTGGCCTTGACTGGATCCATTTTTATATGATTCTGCACCTCCATCCACACTCTGTCATTTTCTTACTTGACTTGTACAACCTTATATGAGTGAAGGGTTCTTACCCATCATCATGGCGCGTTGAGATTGTCCTTCCCTTTGTCAAACCTGGCAGAGAGAGGTTGGACGCAGATCACTACCGCCCTCAAGCTCTTACCAGCTGTTTGAGTAAGTTGCTAGAAAAGATGTTGGTGCGCCTGAACTGGTTCCTAGAAACCAATCACTTACTGTCACCATTTCACTGTGGTTTTCGCAAGGGTCATAGTACCCTTGATCTCTTAGTACGGTTCGAGTAATCAGTCTGCAAAGCTTTTTCGTTAAAACACTGAGTCTTGGTGGCCATATTTTTTGACATTGAGAAAGCCTACGATACAACAAGCAGCTATACGTTTGCGATATGAGAGGTCTTTTACCGTCTTCTATTCAACGTTACTTAGCATCTCGATCCTTTATGGTGCATGTTGGAGACACATACTTTGACCTGCAACCCCAATAGGAGGGGGTTCCTCAGGGCAGCGATTTAAGTGTTTTATGTTTCGTAATTGCGATCAATGATATCATTTCCACTCTCCCAGAGGGTGTATCGGCGACCCTGTTCGTCGATGATGGGCCTTATATGGTTCTTCGCCTTGCCTTCCATCAGCAGCGCGTCGGCTGCGGTCTCGAAAAGTGCACCACTTAGGATATTCCGCTTTTCCACGAGCAAAACTAAGGCAATGTATTTTCGCCGGGGTAGAGGGGCTCTTGTTCCGCCACCTATCTCTCTACAAGGTAGAGATATAGAGTTCGTCTCTGAGTTTCGATTTCTGGGCGTAACTCTTCATCCCAAGCTATCTTGGTTACCACAACTACATTTTGAAAGTCCTCTTCCACACGTCATGGGGCAGTGATCGTCAAATACTCTGGTCACTATATACTGCCCTCGTCCAATCCAAATTGGACTATGGATGCCAAATTAATTCTTCGGGTTCCCCCCTCAACCTTTAAAATGCTGAACCTGATTCGCAACTTCAGAGTTCATATCTCCAGTGGAGCTTTCCGCACTTCTCCCGTCAACAGCCTCTACTATGAGAGTGGATGCTCCCCTTGCCCTATCATCGACTCCATAATTATCTACATTCAGGGGTGAATTAAAGTTGCATGGGGCCACCTGGCTATAATTCAAACCGGGGCCCTTCCATCAAAATGACTGCTAGCGTAAGACAAGGCCTTGTTAACAGGCAACCTTTCGATGTATTTGATGTACTTGCCAACGATGGGTAGATGTAACAAGCCAGGCATAAAGGCTTTGCAGAAAATAAAAAAATCTGGCTACAGTCTGACAACCTTCTGCTGCACTTTTTCCCGACACGGCACATAATGAGCAAACCTGAATTTCTCACGAATGATATCTTGGACGCCGTTGTATATCCCGCTCATATTTGCAACGTTGTCGTATGACTGACCACGGCAATCTTGAATGTTTATGCCATTTTCTTTTAAGAAAATAATAATAATTTGGGCGATTTCTGATCAAGTGTTAGAAAACATTGGTATGAATTTTATAAATCACTCAACATGCCAGATTGTAGAACATAGCGGACAATCACAGTCAGCTGGTCCACATGCATGGCATCGGGCGTGGAGTCTACAGATATCAAGAAGTACTTTGCCGATTTGATTTCATCAACAATCATAGACAGTATCTTCTCACCCATAAGCTCAATGACCTCTTCACAGATAGTTGATAAGCAGTGGTTGGCAGTCCGTCAGTACCGACGGAAGGTCCGTCACTGACGGACTCCCGTTTCGCTGGCGGACCGACGACTGGCGGAAACTTTGAAACACTAACGGAATAAGCGCCGACGGAAGCGATTTTCGGCCGTCAACCGAACCGTCACTAACCCGAAAAGCAAAGACGACCTTCGGCAAATAATGTTTTGCGGCACACGTTGGCGCGTTAGCGCATTTTGTTGCATATAAAGTGGAGTTGAATTTGTTCATGTGTGCTGTAAAACTTTGTTGAATTTTGTTCATGTGTAGCTGGTTTGTTTTTGTATACCCAATTTTTATCTAATTCTGTTTTCACTGGCTTAAACAATATATTTTGTGCAATAACTTATTGATGGAGGTGCGCCACGTCATTATTTTGCCTAGGGCCGGCTCTGTATATATATATATATATATATATATATATATATATATATGTATATATATATATATATATATATATATATATATTGGGCTTCTGCGGTGCAGTTATAACTTGTTTCAAAAGTTTCAACTTGTTAAAAAGAAATTTCTGTAGTGTGGATGGGGATTTAGTTTTTCAACCCGCGTTTGATCAAGTGAAGTAACATTGTTTAAATTGTTTTTCACCCCATTTCTCGACTTTTATAGATCATGGATAGATATCTTAGCAGAGATAGGAGCAGGAGTGTGTCTACTGATAGTGATAGACCTGATAGTATGCTAAGTAGCGTGAGCTTCAGAGCTAGCACACCTGTGATTTCCAGAGACAGTGAAATGGACCAGAGCCGACACAGTGATGCCAGCATGTCGCTTGGTGCCGAGTCTCTGCGTGACACCCAACCCCTGGAGGAGCCTGAGGAGGTGGAGGAGACAGGTGACGCTGGGGATCAGGACAACGCCGAGGCCATCAGGGAACTCAAAGGATACCTCCAGAACTGCGAAATGTAAGAAAATTTAATATTTAATTTGATCTGGTCGCGTTACTTAATAAAGTTTGTTTATTGGAAAAAAATTATTTCACCACTCACCAGTTCATCACGTATTTAACTATTTATTGAATTTCTTTTCTTTTAGGCTTTATATCTTTTCAAAGTTCCTGAAAACTGAAGGCAAGGGCAAGAAGAAAGTGTACACTGGCTCGGCCAAGTGCATGCAGCCTAGGTGAAAAAACAAGGGTGTGACCTACACCTCAGTTTCCAGGGCCCATCTTAGTACGCACTATCAAACCGTGAGTTAAAACTTAAAAGTTTATCATTTATTTTAATTAAAACAATTAGACTTTCCTACTTAGGTACAGAATAAATATAAAGTATAAAATAAGTTATACAATTAATTCTGAAAAGAATAATAATTTAATAAACATTATTTTTACAATTTTTTTTTTCAAATAGGTGCACCCTGGAAAGAAGCTTTGCTGGCTGGAAACAGCAAGCGTGGCCGACCCATGGAGCGTCCCTCCAAGAAACCCCAGCTCTCCATGGAGGAATCTTTCAGGGACAAGTTCAGCCAGGACAAGGCCGGGCAGATGTTCAAAAGGTGAGGAAAAATAAAATAGAAAAATACTGGTATCAATTATCTTTTAGTTTTGTTTAAGTTTCAAATTTGTTTAAATTTTTTAAGTATTTAAAATTGACGATTTTATTTATTCATAATGCCGCTAATCTAATTAATCGGTAATGTTTATTAGCAACTGTATGAAATTATTTTAAATTTTCATTTACAGGTAGTTTGCGGAGACACTTTACCCCCTCAGCCTTTGTGAACACCCCTACACCAGAGAGCTGTTTGCCTACCTCAGTCCTGAGTTCCAGTTCATGTCCAGGAGGACCCCGGGGAGGGACCTGGATGAGCTAATGGACAAGGCCAAGCTGGAAGTCAACAACCTGCTGTTCAAGCAGAAGTAGGTGGCGACCACTCCTGACAGCCTGACGGTGCACAGCCGGTAAAACTATAAATTACAAAAATATTTATATTCAATATAATATTATACTTTACAAATTTAAAATATGCTGATAATAAATAAAATATTAAATATACATATATCTATTAAATTATTAATATTTTCTAATTTTTCCACAGTTCCTTCCTTGGCATGACTTTGCACTGGATAGACCGACCCAGCATGAAGAGGAAGAAGGCAACCTTGGAATGCAGGGAGTTGAAGGTAAAATGAAAAGATGTTTGAATTTAAAAATTAATATTTAACTATTATTGTTATATTGATTTGAATGATTTCACTTAGGCCCTAGTGTAAAATTTAAAAAGCCTTTAGTTGTCTGAGAACCTTCTTGGCGAGTGGATCGATGCGCTTATCTGTGGCTCTTTCTACGGTTCAAGTTATCTTTTTTACATAACGCCTGGCACATTTGTACTGTGTTTTAATTTTGTTTTTGCAGTGTTATTGTCTGTGCTTTCACCATTTGCTGTGTTGCTTTTTTGTGCTTTTAGGTATTGTTTACTAGCCTGCCCGCCTTAGCACCCACGTGTTTTTTTTCAAGCCGCCTCGTTGTTACCTCCGCTCTGTCTTCCCGCACCCACGTGTTTTTTTTCAAGCCGCCTCGTTGTTACCTCCGCTCTGTCTTCCCGCCCACGCCCCCTTCCCCTCACCAACCGCTAAGTCGGATTCGTCACTATTTTTTCCCCCTCGTTTCTTGTTTCTATCGTAATTTTATTTGTTCCCACTATTCGATTACTCTTTATTTTGTCTCGATTGTTGTTTCTCTCGTTATTGTGTCGCTTAAGTCACTCTACTTATATAGTTAATTAGCTTTCCTCCCATTATTGTGTCGCTTAGCCACTATGATTGATAGGTTAACGATTCTTGACCTCAATGGAACTGCTACCAGTGTTTCTCAAAACACTCTTACTCCCATTAATGCATTGGGAATTTCTCGTTCCCACCGCCAGACTAAACGTGGTCGTAACTCTCGCGGTGGTGGAGTTGCTCTCATTCACAGTGCCTCCTTCCCTCGGAATAATCTGCCCTCTCCCCCTCTTCTTTCTTTTGAGGCGCTCATCAATGTCTCTGGATCCACCCCCTCTCTAACTATCTTAGTCCTCTACAGCCCCCCCCCCATCTCCTCCCTCGAGCTTTTTCTTGATGAACTTAGTAACCTCCTCGCTGGCCTCTCCCCCACTGGTTCTCTGCTAATCCTCGGTGATTTCAACCTTCCTGGCCCCAATCCTAATTTCAAAGCCTTTCCTGAAATCCTTGATCTCTTCTCCCTCACCCAACACGTTTCTTCCCCTACCCACTCTCACGGTAACATTTTAGACCTTGTAATCTCTGACTGTCTTATTTCCAACCTGACGACTACAAATTTGTCCAATGCTATATCTGATCACTTCCTTATCAACTTCAACTTCTCTATCCCATTCCATATACCTCCCCAGCTCTCTCATAATCCTAAGCCTTTCCGTCGACTAGCTTCCATTGATATTCCCTCCCTATCTAATGATGTGGCCTCCAAACTTCCTCCCATTGATGCTTCTGCCTCTCCTGACCAGATTATCTTTTCTTTGGAGCAACCCCTTCTCACTTGTCTTGATGTCCACTCTCTGCTTGTCACCCCTTCGAACTCCCGTTGTCACCGTGCCCCTTGGTACTCTCTGGAACTCCTCCATGCTAGGCAGTCCATGCGTGCCCATGAAAGAGTCCTTAGAAAGGCTCGCACCCGTGGGCAAGACACGACCCCTCTCTCGCTGGCGTTCCGACTTGCGACAGCTTCCTACGTGGCGAAATTAAAATCTGCTCGTGAAGACTACTCACGTAATCTGCTTACTGATAATAGGAATGATCCCCGTACCGTCTTCCGCCTGCTCTCCCGTCTTACTTTCCCAGCCCAGATCTCCCCACCCATTAGCCCTGCTACTCTCTCGAATTTCTTCGCAGATAAGGTCACTAACCTCCGTGCCTCCCTCCCTCAGCCTTCTGTCCCGGCTCCTGCCATTCTCCCTGACTTCCCGCCTCAGCCGCTTATCGTTTTCCCCGCTGTGACCGCGTTGGAGCTTACAGCCCTGCTCTCGCGTTCTAAAAAATCGGGCTCCCCAAAGGACATTTTTCCGCCTAAACTGTTATGTAAAATTCTGCCTGCTATCCTCCCAACGCTTCTTCACCTGTTCAACACTTCACTTGCAACTGGTCTTGTTCCCTCTTCCTTCAAACGGGCCCACGTCCGTCTGATTCTTAAAAAGCCTCAACTGAACCCCACTGACCCTTCCAATTATCGCTTGATTTCGCAACTTCCTTTCCTCTCTAAGGTTCTGGAGAGAGTGGTTACTTCACGCATCAACAGTCACATGGTGGCCTGTAACAATGATGAAACCTATCAATCTGGTTTCAAGTCAGGTCACTTCACAGAAACCGCCCTTCTCAATGTGTCCGCTTGCTTACGAAGAGCCGCGGACAGAGGTTGTGCCTCCATCCTCGTTTTACTTGACCTCTCCTCTGCCTTCGATACTATTGACCATACCGTCCTACTTGATCATCTCCACTCTTTCCTCGGCATATCAGGCACCGTGCTTGACTGGTTCAGCTCTTACCTCTCGTCTCGTACCCAATCCGTTGTGATTGACGACGTTTCATCCGACTCTACCCCCATTCGCTTTGGAGTGCCACAAGGCTCTGTCCTTGGTCCTCTACCATTTCGTATCTACCTTTCCCCTCTTAGTTCCCTTCCCCGTAATCTCAGTCTATCCTTCCACCTCTATGCTGATGACACTCAAATTTTCGTTTCCTCATCCCCCACGTATCTTGCCTACTCTATCACTGACCTCCTGGCTGCCTACTCCTACATTTCTGACTGGCTCTCTACCAACTTCCTCAGGTAATCACTCCGAAACTGATGTCCTCCTCATCGGCACCCCTGCTCTTGTCAAAAAATCTAAATCTTTCTTTCCCTCGCTTACTCTGGGCGGTAATACTATCATTTTCTCTGACTGCGTTAGGAATCTGGGTGTTTTTTTTGATGAGCATCTCTCTTTTAAGCCTCATATCCGCAATGTCAGCAAATCCTCTCTATGTTTCCTTCGTAATTTCTCTCGCATTCGGTCTCACTTTGATCACCAAAGTCTTGAGACTGCTGTTCATGCCTTCATCACCTCACGCCTTGACTACTGAAACTCTCTGCTTGTGAATCTGCCATCCTCCTCTCTCCGCCCCCTTCAACTTGTACAGAACTATGTCGCCCGGCTTCTCCTCCATCGCCCTAGCTTCTCTCCCTCGAAACCCTTGCTGAATTTACTGCACTGGCTCCCTGTCAGATACCGTACTCGCTTCAAGATACTTCTCTTCACATTTAAGGCCCTAAACAACAAGGCCCCGTCTTACCTCTCTTATGCCCTCTCGCCACGCCATGTCCCTCGGGCCCTTCGGTCATCACATGCACCTCTTTTGAATATTCCTCGTTCATCCCTCTGCTCAATAGGGGACTGCTCCTTCTCAATCTGCGCCCCTAAGTTGTGGAATGCTCTTCCTGCTGAAATCAGTTCTTCTCCCTTTCTTACCACATTTAAGCGTCTCCTGAAAACGCATCTTTTCAGTATTGCCTTCTCCCCCCTCTGGAATTTCCATTGAATTTCCATTCTCATCTTAGCACAACTTGCGCTCTGGAAAGGCCTCAGGCCTTGAAGAGCGCATTACAAAAGACATTATTATTATTATTATTATTTAGAACAAAAGCAACAAATATTTTTCTCAGGTCAGCCAGACACATCAGCTCCTGGAGGAAGTCATCCATGATGTTTACCAGGAGTTTGGCATTGTCAAGAAGGTGGTAGCTACCACCATAGACAACGGCGCAAACTACGTCGTGGCCTTCAACGCCTTTGGGCAACCGGAGGAGAAGAGGGAGGTTCAGGAGGAGGTTGAGGAAGTGGTGCTGGGACAGCCTGGCGACTTCCAGGGACACCTAGACGGTGAGGACATTGAGGCCATGCCCCAGATCACTCTGCCACCTCACGGCCGCTGTAGGTAAGAAATAGCGGATTTTTAAGATTTAAACTTTAAAGTGTGGCGTTACTTTATAAAGAAGTGATCAAATGAAAATGACAAATGTTATCAATAAAGTTGATAACAAAGAAATATTAAAACTTCATGTTTCAATGTTTCTTTTGTTTCAGCGCGCATACCCTGAACCTCATGGAGACCACTGACATCAGGGAGGGGAACACTCCCTGGCGCAAGGCAACCGCCAAGGCCCAGCACCTCTGGAACCTCCAGAATCGGCTCCTCATTGCCGCCAATCAGATCAAGGAGGGCGTCAAGAGGAAGCTGAGAACTCCTGTTGTAGTTAGGTAAGTTTTAAAAAATTATTAAATTAAAATTAAAAATTGTACCTAATCGCCGACGCTAATATCTTAATAATTTACTGACGCTTTTTTATAACATCCGAACTATGAATTGCATTAATTATCTATAATAGTGATATCAATAAATTTTCACCAATAACACTGTTTTATTAACTGCTAACTTCGATAATGGAACACCCTATATATATATATATATATATATATATATATATATATATATATATATATATATATATATATATATTATATATTGTAGGAGAATAGCATAATGCTCCCAAGTTTTACCCACCTCCCTTCCGGGCGGGCCGCTTATCAACCCTTCCCCTTCCGGCCCAATATCTGGTGGTCTTCAGCCGGAAAAAACCGCTGGCCATTTCAGCTAACCACCGAGTTCCTTCTCGGACTGTTTATCTATAAATGGGAGCCCATCTTCGCTTCCGATAGTTGCCGGAAGTTATAAAGGACGAAATGGAATAGCTTGACATCTAATCTACTTCCGGCGCCCTGAGAACCTCTCCCGAGTTTCGAGTATACAAGACGAATTCTTTTAACCCTCAGTAGTAGAGCTTGAACAGCGTCTGGCAGGATAGGAATTGCCATATATCGGTGTAGTGGTAATTCGTCGAAGCATCAAGTTTTTAGAGAGCAGATCGGCTCCAGTTAGGAAGGCTGCCTACCCCGTTGGTCTGCAAGTCAATGCGGACCCAAGCTCGTACTCACGTGTAAGAGCCGAAGTTACAGACAGCGTCACTCTGGTTCCCTAAGCTAGAAAACTACATCTCGGCTTTTCTCCGTGACCCTACGCGTCGATAGGTCACTTCGTCACAGAGGCATCCAAGATTCCTCGGAATTCACGAGCGTGCGGCCCTCTGTAACAAGAAGCTCCCGTCACCGCCTTCTTCTAGCAGAATCGTGACGGAATTGTGGGATCAGGTCGGTCCCTAGAGAACCTACCTTATCGTCTCCACCCCTTATCTCACCACCTTCACTCACCAGCGCCACCCAAACATCAGGTTCCAAGGTAACCCTTCCCTTTCACATTCCCCGACTTCACCGCGAAGCTTACCACCATTACATGTGTATAGGAATTTGTATGGTGAATAGCAATTTTCAAGCCAAGTGAGATATCCGAGATTCACTTATTAATTTATCTCTCAAAGCACATTATTTGTATATATATATATATATATATATATATATATATATATATATATATATATATGAGTCGGGGAAAACTCCACCACCTCTTGGCCTATGCCCTGCACCCCTCCTTAACCGCTGCCGTCCTGGCAAGGATCGTCCCTGACCAGGCCGACGCTATCAAGGGTAGGATCCTCAGGGAGATAAAAGCCATGGTGTGGCATAGGGAGGAGCAGCATGAGCAGCAGGCAACCCAGGCCAAGCCTTACGTGAAGAACCAACAGGACATGGTTTTCAAGTAAAGGTTCACGTTTATATTCAAAACTTTAAACATAACTATTCTCTATTCCTCACATTTTTTTTTTAAACCATTATATTAAATTTCTTTTATGAAATTTCACTGAACAGTTAATGTTGATTACAGGGAGCTGTTTGGCGCCGGTCAGGATGTGGACCAGGTGCTGAGGGCCAGCATCCAGGACTGGAAGCCCCAGCGGGAAGCCCTCTCCTGGGCTCTCTTCCCCAAGGAACACAGGGAGGCGTGGGTAGACTTGTTCATCAAGTACACCTTCCCCCCTCCCAGGCTCCGCTGCCGGGGAGAGGATGTTATCCACAGCCAGCGACATTCTCAGGCCGAAGAGGGCCGCCCTGGCCAGCGCCAACTTCCAGAAGCTAGTGTTCCTCAAGGGAAACATGTCCCTGTTGGGGTACCTCAGCTACAAGGAGCAGTTTGGGGAGGAGAAGCAGGAGGAGGAGCAGTAGTAGTATAAGAATTTATTTTTTTTTTGTGTGTAAAGTGGTCCAAACTGTATCTAAATGAATGAGACTGTGTGCTGTTACCCTTGTAAACAGTTTTTTTACTTATGGTCCTAAAATAGCGGTGACGAACTGTAATTTAACGATGACGGAAGCGCAGTTAAAATAACGATGATGGAGTGACGGACTGACGACTGACGGAATGTGCCGGCCTGAAATAATGACGGACTGATGATGACGGACTGGCGGGCCGGCCGCTGGCGAAGGACAAATGACGGACCGGCGAAATTTGCTGACGCGCCCACCACTGTTGATAAGACGTGTATCCTCATCCCATGTTGGCATGATTACTGATATGTTCATCAAGAAATGTATCATACTGATTTAGCGGTTCAAGTATTTCAAGGTAGTTACCATTGCTCGATGAACCTATCAGTTCATTCTTATCACGAAATGAAAGGCCACGAATACAAAGGAATTGTACAACGCTAACTACTCTCTAAAGAACTTGCTTCCAATATTGGACTTCACTCTTATATTGCCCCACCAGATCAGAGTCGATTTTGACGACTTCCGAGCACATAGTGCTGCCATTGTATTAATATGTTGTTTAGAGTTTTCATGACTCGAAAGCAATTCCTGAACATGTTTCCAATCGTTGAAACCAGTTGCCAGCTTAATTACAGTAGGTGACATCAACTTGCATACAAAACAATATACACGACCACTGGTTTTCGAATAGCATAACCAACTTCTCTCAAATTTCCGCCCCTGTTCTTGCATGAACACGAGTAAATAATGCTAAAGTACAATACCTGCGATGTGACTCCTTTTCGAACTTAACAGCAGATACCTTAAAGGTTCCATCACTTTTTTATTAATCCTATAATGTTTATTTAATACTGATTGTATATCTGCAAATAATTTTGTTTATAATATTAAAAAAAAAACAGAATAGTTCATTTCACCCCATTTTACTCTACACACTTTCGGAAGCGCTCACCTTTTATTTATGGGGTCCAAGTAGCCAGATGGAAAAGGGGATCTTCTTGACGTTTCGCAGGCTGGGTAATCAGGGGATCGTTGCTTCCTTTAAAGGTGAAGGAAGCCTTTGAGCTGGATTCACAAAGGCTTTATTCAGCGAGAGCGTGAAGTAATCTTCAAGTATATACAGAAAATTAACTGCCGATAACACTTTTATTTCACAAAATGCTGTTCTATATATATTTGTTTTACGTTAACATAAGCGCTGCAAAAATTGACCAATCAGCGTTAACATAGATTTTAGGAACTATTTACATTCAACCTTTTACAAACATAAGCGTCACTCCGACGGTTATTCAGGTCTACGCGGACGACATCACCCAGGTTGTGACTCGCCCTACCAGATCTGGAAGAGTGATGTCGAGGGCGACTGCAGCCGAATCCAAGATAATCTCCCGATACGAAGAGAAGTGGAAGATCAAGACGAACCAGAATAAATTCACTGCAGTCACGATCGGAAGACGGAAGACGGAGCCAGTCCGACTAGAGAACTCAACAATAAATTATTCGCTCAGCGTGAGTATCCTAGGCTTCAGGATCTCCAAACGCAGCATAGGAAGCCACATCAACTCGAAGGTTCAAGTTGCGAAACTTGAATTTAGCAAACTTCACCGATTTCGCAATCTTAGTATACAAAACAAAAATAAATTATATACATCCCTAGTGAGAACGAAGCTGCTATACCCAGCAGTCCCACTCAACACAGCTTCAATGACCAGGATGATTCAAATGCAGAGGGTACAAAATCGGGCCCTACGCTTCATACTAAAAGTGAAATGGGATGATTTTGTCACGCCAAGGGAGCTTCATTGCAGAACCGGGTTGGAGACAGTGAATGCCTTCCTCCATTCATGCAGCACCGCCATCTGGAAGAGCCTGGAGGCTACTTTCCCACCAAGCACTGTAGAAGACACGTTCAGGCTACAGCACCGGGAGAGATACAAGTCGTACATACCTCCCGCCAAAACGGTAGCCATACCGGACATCTACAGGTGACCCTACGTCAAACTCGCATACTGACTATAAACTGATTTCTCTAAGTATAACATCATAAACGTGAATCAAAATCTAACCGAAAGTGCCTAATGTACCGATAAAACCTTTTTTTAAATTTCTGACTCTGGAGAATATAATTATTATGTTTTTGTAATTTAACTACCATTCACCTTTATTATTGTGACTAAACTGGATGTGTTGTTCTATTCTAGTTGTATATAATATTTTACCTTTTTGCGCCCTAAATATTTTTGTATAGAAATATCACAAGTATTTTTTCTTCTAGCTCCAAATGTTAATTTGTAGTAAAGTGTAAATTGTTAACGAAAAACTGAGATGGACCGATCCCCGGGCAAACCTTCTACCTCCTCCTGTATTTAAATTTCGTCACTTTTTCTCTCTTCCCTTGTTCCCCAATCCACGTAAGTGAGGAGGTAGCCCCTCATTTTTTCACCAGCTTTCTACCTGAATAAATAAAAAATAATAATTTCAGGTCAAAAAATGATCCAAGTCCTTTCACACACCGCACACGACTCCCTCAAATCCAAAAACCACTACACCATATTGACGGACACAAAAACATCCAATCAAATAAGAATACGCCACACCAGCCCCCTCATGATGAGATTGACTACGGAGGAATTACTCGAAGCCCTTAAAGAAGAGTACGGAGCAAACATAGTCCTGGACCTCTACTTCAACAGACACAAGTCCTGGGCTTTAATCACGCTACAAATCGAGACTCACACAAAAAACTACTCAACTAGGGCATTAAGGTCCTGGGCACCCAGCCACCGAATGGAGCGCCAACACAACATACGCTCATATCAGTATGTGAGGGAATCCCCACGTGGAAGATCTTTAGCAGAAAGGAACTCCCATGTGCAGCAGAAGGCCAGGCTAGGCCTAAAGTAGTAAGCCTCCCCCCCTCCCCCCCATTCCACAAGCGGTAGCCTCGAATCGAATCCCCCACGATTCACCTTTATGCGGGCTAAAATAGCTCTGCAAGAAGATTCAAGGCCCTTCGAGAGTAGAGCTGTTTTTCGCTAACCCCCAACTCCGGGGAGAGCCTCGGACATAAATAACGCTCGAATCCCGGAAAGAGACACAGAGTTGAGAAGTCTCGCCAGAACCCAGAAGATTTCCCTATGGTTCCAAGTCAAGTGCTAGAAACAAAGCAAAGTGACAGCTGGACTATTTTGTGTATTTGGAATTAGCCCCAGCCAGGAGGTAATTCCACTAAACGATCGCCCCGAGTGATTTTCCTTGACTTCTTTCATTAACTCCTGTCGAAGCCCTCCTCATTTCGGGTAGCCGAAATACTCTCCCCTGGACCGGAAGTTACCCCCCCCCCCCTTCCTCTTTTGGAGAACCATCATCACTCCAACCTCCCGCTTTGAAGTCCGAGCGGCCTTACCTCAAGTGCAGAAGACATCTGTAAGCCAGCCCCTCTCCCTCTTTTAGTAACCCAATTGAGTTAATCCCCCCCCCTCCCATTTGAATAGTCTTCTATGGGAATACCTTAAGTTCTAACTTCATAGCCTGATTTATAACTACAATTCCCACTTTTATTTATTGATGTGATTTTTGCCCGTTAATTCTCTGAGGTAATTTTACAGTTCAATTATCTTATTATTTTTTTGTGTAAATAAAATTCTATTTTTGTCATGTCTCTTTAAATAACCTTGAACTTTGCCATTGTCCATAATTTACCTGACCTCGTTGCACTCTCTCACTACTGAGCCCGTCTAAACTCGTGGTTTTCCGTCCCTTTTGTCGGTTCGCTTTCAAGTTATTGGTCCCTCCCTCATAGATATAATATGGTATTGATATAATGTAATGTCATACCACGACACATTACCTACGGTGTTACAAGACCGGCTCCTGCAAATCAGAGCCGGTCTATTCTAAGTGCAGTGTAAAAGGACACTTTTACACCACATGTACACACGAGAACCTTTGCAGCGTAAGCTGTGGTGGTGGTCACGTCTCTGTTTGTTTGAGATGCCCGTACATCAAACATAGTGTGCTGACGTCATCATTGAATTGAGGAGGCCTCAACGCACTTCAACAAAAAACACTCACGCCACATCCAATTCTACCAACACCATCTCACCACCACCACTCACAAAAACTTACGTCACGGCAGTCAGTGGTCAGTGGAACAACCGCACAAACACACGGCCACCTCTCTTACCAAACCCCTTCACAACACACTTATACTACTACATACCTGGCCACCGTACTCTCCGCGGTGGCAAAAGACATGTCTGAGGGTAACCCTCCGCACATACGCCATGGCACTCAACCAGCTTTATGCTGCGAAGGGTTTTGGGCAAATTGTCTTCCCGAAGACATTATTCACCCTACTAGATGGACAAAGTAACACTCGACAATCGCTTCTTCCTAAGCTACCATACACAAGCAACAAACACACGAACACCGCTCCTACCAACTCCTTCACCCCTCCCTGCTCCCCTCCCACCAATCATATCCTCCACCCTACTCCAGTCCTTATTCATATCCCCTCCCCAATTACTGCTCTTAATCCTTCCCCAGTTCCTACTCCTAATCCTTCCCTAGTTTCTACTACCCTCTTCCCTACCCCAGGGTCATTGGCGATGATTTTTTCCAACCACTCTGCAAGAAACATTTATGGCGCATGTAGGTCTTAGTGTAGGTCTCACAGGTCGGGGTAAGAATATAAGTGTGCGTTGTCTGTTATATTTTGCATCGAAGCGCTCATACTAGTCATCTATAGTGGTCGAAGACTTGGGATTAGATCTCACTAGGCTCCCTTCTAACGCCATTACAATTAACCTTTATTGGCTCACAAAACGAGCATGTTGCGGAAATATAACCGTCACTTTGCTTTCATACCCAGTATTTTGATGTGAAATTTCTAGTGGAGGATAACTTCTGCCTTGACCATCGGGTAGAAGGGTTCTCCCTTGCCTTCCAACAATTTTTTCAGGCAGGTTACAAAATGGCTAACAGAAATAGCGTGTCCACAGAAAAGGACATTGTAAAGCACATCAGAGCTTTCTTTACTGGGAGTGGATGCGCTCCAACACCTCAACTTCAAGAAAATCAAATGTTTAAATGGTGCGGCGTTCAATACTCCAATGGGTGTCGTTCCATACGGAAGCATTCAAGGGTTTACAGCGACGGAAGGGAAAGGGAGGCTGACTAAAGCAGCCGTTAACCGACCGCGAACGCCCTTTAAAGTCACAACAAACGAAGACTCTGGGCCTAACTCTAATCCCAAATGCACCGCTGGGCGTTTCAAAAGTCCACTTCCTTACGACACCCTCGTGGGTAAAAATCAAAATTCAAATGCCGTCCAAAGTAAATCAAGAGTCAAAACAAGAGTCAAAACAAAAATCAAAATTTAAATACCGTCAAAAGTAAAAAGTCAAAAGGACCACCAATAATAAAATAAATAAATAACACCAATAGCACTTCAAAACCCAACAAAAGAAATAAAAGCAATGAAAAGTAAATAAATGAACACCAAATCTATCCAACCTACTCAAGAAAAATCAAAACAAGAAGAAACTTCTCACATCAAGTAGTCCTCCAACCAAATATCTACCCATTTTAAAGGCTCGGGTCAGGATGTTGGGGTGAGCAAGTTTCAGACTAAGACCTACGATCATTCCTGTATTTTATTTTTTTTTATTTAAGGGGCTATCTGGCGACTGCCGACTTAGGCATAAGTCGCCATAAACAAACAGCCTAGTTCTAGACTACTTTAAAAAATTGAACAGGAAACAACAATAAAAAGAAATAAAAAAAATAAAAATAAAAATAACAAAACAATAAAAACAACAACAATTAAACCTGGTTAAATGAAAGGGAGAAGGCCGGCCTCCCCCCAAAAGTCAACAAGCCCACCGGTCAAAGTGCACGCACTCGTCCCGAGTACAAGGGACAGGCAGTAGCGACCCCGCCCATCCCGGTACCGGGACAGGTATCGTGCGCGAAGATTAACCAGACTGGGACATTCGAAAGAATGGGCCGAACAGTCTGGGGGACCACGCAGTCATTGCAATAGGGCGCAGGCGAGCGCTCTATCAAATAGCGATGCGTCACACGAGTGTGCCCGATTTGAAGACGACAGAAAGCAACCTGAAGCCGCCGCGGCATTTGGGGGATAGGTCCATGGGAACAGTCGCGGCGCAATGGCACGCAACTTTAAGTTCCCCTCGACCGTCTCCCATCTTCTTTGCCAAGCAGTCCCAAGAGCTGCCCGTATTCCTGCCATGTATTCGGTGTAAGGAAGAGCGAAACGCTGGTCCGGTCGCAGAGTCCTCGCGGACTCTTTGGCGCCCTCATTCCCCGCAATTCCTACATGTCCAGGAACCCAGCAGAAGATAATCTCAACATCCACCCGGCTTGCCAAAACCGTGGCATCACGGATATCGCGAACCAAGGGATGCGGAGATTCCAATGCCCCGACAGCACTCAGGGTGCTTTGTGAGTCGCTATAGATCACAATCCGTTCTCCGAACCGGGCACGTCGCGTAATCTCCCGCACCGAGTGGTGTATTGCCACCAGCTCGGCCGAGAAGACAGACGCAGCGCCTGGTAGAGCCCCACTGACTTTAAACAGAGGGGATAAGGCGTGGAACCCGACCCCTTCTTGGGACTTGGAGCCATCCGAATGCATTGGCACAGTTACAGCGTGACACGAGGAGTGCTCCAAAAAGGTGGAACGCAATACTCCCGGCGCCGTACAAATAGCCAAATGTGGTACCCTCCAGGGTGGCGTCCTGGGCAGAACCAGGGGCGCCACCGGCCCGAGAGCTATATCTACCTCTCAAAGGAGTTTCCTGGCCCTATACCCGAAGAGCTTAGGGTATGACTGGCGTCTCTCAGTGGAATAGGCACCATCGAGATCAGCTGTGGAAGCAGTGAGAGCTGTCGGTGACTGAGGGAGGCGCCGGGCTCGCGCGTACAGTCGAGTGATACACTGCACGCGGCGCAGAGCGAGTGGCATCTCCCCAGCATCGACCAACAGGCTCTCAATGGGGGAAGTGCGGAAGGCACCGGTCGCAAGGCGAAGGCCGGTGTGGTGGATTGAATCAACCTTCCGCAATAAACGCTCGGCTGCGGATGCATAAAACTCGCATCCGTAGTCGAGCTTCGAACGAACAAAGGATCGATAAAAAGGTAGGGCAGCAGTCCTATCAGCGCCCCAAGCGCTGAATGTCACGGAACGAAGAATGTCCATGGCGCGGGTACAAGAGACCCTAAGGCTACGAATATGAGCCTCCCAGGTGAGGCGTCGGTCGAATACAAGACCAAGGGAACGGTGCGACTCAACCACATCCAGGCGCACCCCATTAAGAAACAAATCTGGGTCGGGGTGAAGCCGTGGATGGCGGCAGAAGTGCACCACCTTAGTCTTGGCCAAAGAAAACCGAAACCTGTGCGCTTCGGCATAGAGAGAGACGCGGTTCAATGCCTGTTGGAGTCGATGCTCCAGAGTTGGCATCTGGGCCGCGCCAAAAGAGATCGAAAGGTCGTCCACGTAGAGCGTAGCGAGAACATCTTCCGGTAGCACCGAGGTGATGCCGTTGATGCTCAGGGCAAAGAATGTGACACTGAGGACACTTCCCTGCGGGACACCCTCTTCCTGCTCCTTTGGTCCGGAGAGGGCTCCCCCCACCCGTACGCGGAATCGACGATCTCGCAAAAATTCAGATATAAACATTGGGAGGCGTCCCCTCGCCCCCATCGTGTGGAGAGTCTTTATGATACTGTATCGCCATGCGGTATCATAAGCCTTCTCCAGATCGAAAAACACCGTGGCGGGGTGCTGTCTACGAAGGAAAGCCTCACAGACAGCATTTTCCAGTCGGAGCAGAGCATCCGACGTGGAGTGGAACTTGCGGAAGCTGCACTGTGCAGAAGACAGATGGGCTCCGCTGTCCAGGAAATAGGCTAGTCTAACATTTACCAATTATTTCTCCATCAACTTGCATACGCAAGAGGTTAGAGATTGGGCGGAAACCGGTCGGAGTAGAGTGATCTCTCCCCGGCTTGCGAAAGGCGAGCACAGTAGCGATTCGCCAGGAGTCTGGGAGAAGACCTTCCACCCAGATCCTGTTGAACAAATCTAACAGAAAGGCCATGCCTCGCTCACCCAGGTGTCGAAGCATGGCGTACGGGACATCGTCTGGACCATGGGCGGTGTCTGCGCACGAAGCGAGAGCGGAACTCAACTCACTCACAGTAAACTTGTCGTGGAAGGGTTCTCCGCCTCTGGAGGTAAAGTCCAGCCGGCGGTCTTCCGCGACATCACGACGTGCATTGAATGCTGGCAGCAGCATCACGGCTAGAGAATGCGGAAAAAGCGGTCGCTAAGGATTCCGCCACGGACGCGGGGTCCGAGATTAGGGTCCTGAGAGAACTTGCCCCGAATCATTTTGACTCGCTTCCACACCTCAGCTAAAGGGGTCTTCCCGTTAAGTGAAGACACGTATGCCCGCTAAGAAGAGCGGCGGGCGTGCTTCGAAATATCCCGGAACCTAGCCCTAGCCCGACGAAATTCAGCGACAGTGAAATCGTTCGGGCAGGGCTTATAGCGCATGTAGGCATAATGCTTCTGTTTGAGGGCCGTCTCACACTCGGCTGACCACCATGGGAGTGGTCGGCGTGCAAAACGGCCAGACGTCCTAGGAAAAGTAGTCAGGCCCACGGCCATGAGGTTGCCGGAGAAGAACTCAACGGCCTCATCTACCGACCTAAACTCCTCGACTGAGTTAAAGAATTCAGGCGGCAGTTGCCCTGAAAATGATATTCGAATGTGAAAGTGATTACTTCCATGGAGGTCATCGACCACCCACCAATCAAAATCGGGCTGTGCATCTGAAGAGCACAAAGATAGGTCAAGGCAAGAAAATGAAGCGGTTCTTGGATAGTGATGCGTAAACTCATCCACGTTTAGGACACCCATCTCAAGCTCTTCGATCAAATCGGCAAAGACTTGTCCCCTGGGATTTATGGAGTAATCTCCCCAGAGAGGATGCCTGCCGTTCAGATCTCCAAGCAAGAGATAGAGCCTCGGCAACCGTGCCACGACGCGGCGGAAGTCCCCCGCGTCGAAGTCAGCTGACGGTGGAATGTACGCAGAAATGATAGTATACCTCCTATCCAGGTGCAGCTGCACAGCCACTGCCTGGAAGGGGGTATATAAAGAGAAAGGAAGAACGAAGACATCATGCCGGGTGTAAACCGCGAATCCCCCAGCCCGGCCATCCCGCTGTGGTGGGGTCGCAAGACCCTTATACCCCGGGAGGGCGGGCAGGGGGCACGCGACTAGCATGGTCTCCTGCAAAACGATAGCTAACGGGGAACGGGACGAGAAGAGCCTCCGCAGCGTCTCCCAGTTGACCCGGAGTCCCCAGCAATTCCATTGAAGAAATATGCTCTCCAGGCCTAGCTCGGAGGAGACGCGGGGGCCCTCCTCGAACTGAAGACCCTCACGGGAATAGCCGTGCGCTTCCCGGGGGCACAACCCCGGGCGCTGTTGGCCGGACAAAGCGCTGAAGGCGCTGTGACCTTCGAGGACTTACTGGTGGAGGTTGGGCTCACCATGCGAGTCTTTTCCTCCCTCCGCCTCGAAACCTTAGGCGGGCGTTGCGGCTTGGGAGGCGGGGGGGCCCTCTTTTCGAGGAACCACCGTCTCCAAGCCACTCGCCACACCTCGGGGCGTGGGCGAAGGGGCCGAAGCTCCTTTGTTGCTGTCCTCCTTTCGGGGGACAGCTTTAGGAAACCCGGAAGATGGCCTAGCGACCATCTTCAGGGGTGTTGCCTCCTGTGAGTCTAACGACTCGGTGGAGGCGCGTAGCCGTTTCGCCTTACGGGAAACGGTCACGCTGGGGGAAGAAGGGGGAGCCCTGGTTTTAGCCGGGGCTGGGTATGAACCCTTTTTGCCGCCAGCTTTACCAGGGGAGCGCCCGGGTGTAGTAGAGCCCGCAGAAGGGCTCCGAATGGGCGCGGAAACAACCGTGCTCGTTGGCCTGGATGGGCCAGGAGCAGAGGGTGCCTTTCTAACTATTGAGGCATATGACGTCCTATGCAGAGCCGGGCGCGCCAGGAACAATTCCTCAGCCTCGTGGAATGAGAGTCGATCCTGGGCCTGAACGGCCAGGATTTCTTTGTCAAGGAGATATGCACCACATTGCTTTGAAGAAGCAGGGTGCAGCTCCCCGCAATTGACACACTCGGCCACACACGATTTTGACTTATCGTGTGTGACCTTGGAGCAATTTACACAGACTTTGGGTGACCCCAACTTTGCACGTCTACCTGAGCGATTCATAGGGCCTGAATCGGTGACAGTAATAGCACCGCCACGGCAGTGGCACGAATGCCTTCACGCGGTAGCGGTATTAACCGGCACTCACCGACTCAGGGAGCTTGTCACAGTCGAACGTGACGAAGAGTGTAGGGCTGTGTCTCGAGGCCCTTCCCTGTTTTCTCATCACACGTTCGACCTTGACCACCCCATGGTCGGCCCGCTCTAGGGTGATGACCTCAATGGAGTAGTCTACGAGTTCCCTCGCATAAACTACTCCTTTCACAAAGTTCATGGTAGAGTGCGGCGTCACACTCACCGGGGTGCGATGAAGTGTCCGAAGAGCACTTATCTTGGCCACCTCGGTGGGATTCGCCAGAAGGCTCCCGTCCGAGAAACGGTTCACCTTCATCTCTCTACCAATTGCACTAGCTAATCCTCTCCTCTGATGGATCATGTTGCCCTTGGACAACATAGTGCCATCAGTGGAGCGAATAACGAGGAAGCGTTTGAAGCCAGTTGGCTCGAAAACGCCAGGTAACCTCTGAATGAGGGGCCCGATGTCATCGAGGCTCCGCCCTGTGCACTCTTGGTGTTAGTCTTAGTCAGGGGCTCCGCACACGGGGGAAGGGGGGTAGAGGGGCCGGATAGGCTGATCTTGGCTTGGTCGCCTACCAAAGTGGCAGTGACCCATCCGTCCCCGCAAACTCCGTGGATGGAGAGGAGCCATGAGTCTTCTTTGTCTGTTTAGTCCTTTTCTTTTTTGGAGAGGAGGGCGGGGAATGAATCCGCTTCTCACCTCCGCCTGCACAAGCCCCCATGCCAGATGTAACGGCCTCAGCCAGGTCCCTCTCCGAAATGGAGAAGTTCCTGGTAGTCGTGGGGGCACCTGGCGGAGGAGATCCCTCCACTCCTTGTACTGCCTCAGAGCCCTCAGCCGTTTGAGGGGGACCTTGCATAGGGGCGGATTCGGGTTCAGTGCTTGGCGCCGAGCCCGGATTCCCCCTCATGGAAGGCCCTACCGTCTGAGGCTAGGTCTCCTCAAGGACCATGTCTATCTCAGGAGGGGCCTCCAGTTGGCCATCCCCTCCCAGGACATCGCAGGTCCCCTTGGCAACGTCACCAGTCTTTTGTGGGGAGGCACAGGCCTTAACCCCGGCACGGTTAAATATCCTTGCCAGCAGGTTTTTTGAGGGAAGCGACCGAAGGGGCTTGGCTTCCCTCTCCCCCCTAAGGGGGTTTGCCCACCGAGCCGCTTCGATGTGGAGCGGCTGGCTAAGGGCTGCCTGATGGCTTTCTTGGCAGTCCCCGTGGAAAGAAAAGAGGGGACTGCCGCTGGAAAAAGCGAGGTGCCTGAAAGCACCTCCAGAGAAGGAGGTGAGGGGGAGTCCCCTACACCCGTAGGCGTAGGAGAGGAGTAAGCCTCCTCTTCGGTTAAAGAGGTATGGAGGGTCCCCTGCGCAAGCACAAGGGGGGGGGGGACCTCCATCTTCTCTATGGAGCTGCACGAGGGCGGCTCCATTGTTTTAGGGAGAATTAAGGGAAGATGTTTTTTTTTGGCATCATTGGGCATGGTGACCCTCTTTGTTTTACGGGACGCAATTGCTCACCACCTCTTGCAGTAGCCCGCACTGCAAGAGGTGCTTACAGGCCCGGCCGAGCCAGGCGCCGCCATTTCCGACCACCCCTCCCGCCTGGTGGCCTGGCAGTCCTTCGGCATAGCGGCTCCACCTTGAACACGGCGTAAAAAAAATTTTGAATCCAAGAGGAAAAGGGATGTGAGGAAGGTATGAGTGGGGATGAAGCAGGTTGTTAAAAGCCAACCAACCCAGACTGGAGCTCAGGGGTTAGGGGACATTGTCTCCTCCCCTCTCAGCCACGATCCGGGACGATTGGCTGAGAAGGAGGTCAGCTTCTACCCTGTGAAATTAGAGGCTGACTCGAGAAAGTTGTGGGAGAGGATATATGAAAAGCGACGAGGTAGGAGAGAAATACAGGCTATCTGAAGGAAGGAAGAGAGGCTAAGCTGGGGCCGGACGGAGCGCTGGATCCCGTCAGCAGGCGGCCAGGATGGCAAATCGCCGCGCCCCTTACGGGGGCTCGTCATGCGAGTCTTTTCCTCCCTCCGCCTCGAAACCTTAGGCGGGCGTTGCGGCTTCGGAGGCGGGGGGCCCTCTTTTCGAGGAACCACCGTCTCCGAGCCACTCGGTCCACCTTGGGGCGTGGGCGAAGGAGCCGAAGCTTCTTTGTTGCTGTCCTCCTTTCGGGGAACAGCGTTAGGAAACCCGGAAGATGGCCTAGCGACCATCTTCAGGGGGTGTTTCCTCCTGTGAGTCTAACGAATCGGTGGAGGCGCGTAGCCGTTTCGCCTTACGGGAAACGGTTACGGTGGTAGAAGAGGGGGGAGCCCTGATTTAGCCGGGGCTGGGTATGAACCCTTTTCCCTGCCAACTTTACCAGGGAAGCGCCCGCAGAAGGGCTCCGAATGGGCGCGGAAACAACCGTGATCGTTGGCCTGGATGGGCCAGGAGCAGAGGGTGCCTTTCTAACTATTGAGGCATATGACGTCCTAGGCAGAGCCGGGCGCGCCAGGAACAAGTCCTTAGCCTCGCGGAATGAGAGTCGATCCTGGGCCTAAAAGGCCAGGATTTCTTTCTCAAGGAGATATGCACCACATTGCTTCGAAGAAGCAGGGTGCGGCTCTCCGCAATTGACACACTCGGCCACACACGATTTGGACTTATCGTGTGCGACCTTGGAGCAATTTACACAGACTTTGGGTGACCCCGACTTTGCACGTCTACATGAGCGATTCGTATGGCCAAAGTGGTGACATTAATAGCACCTCGGCGGCAGTGGCACGAATGCCTTCACGCGGTAGCGGTACCAACCGGCACGCACCGACTCAGGGAGCTTGTCACAGTCGAACGTGACGAAGAGTGTAGGGGTGGGTCTCGAGGCCCCTCCCTGTTTTCTCATCACACGTTCGACCTTGACCACCCCATGGTCGGACCGCTCTAGGTTGATGTCCTCAATGGAGTAGTCTACGAGTTCCCTCGCATAAACTATTCCTTTCACAAAGTTCATGGTAGAGTGTGGCGTCACACTCACCGGCGTGCCATGAAGTGTCCGAAGAGCCCTTATCTTGGCCGCTCGGAGGGACCCGCCGCATTCGCCAGAAAGCTCTAGTCCGAGAAACGGGTCACCTTCGGCTCTCTGCCAATTGCACTAGCTAATCCTCTCCTCTGATGGATCATGTTGCCCTTGGAAAACATGGTGCCATCAGCGGAGCGAATAACGAGGAAGCGTTTGAAGCCAGCGGGCTAGAAAACGCCAGGTAACCTCTGAATGATGGGCCCCGATGTCATCGAAGCTCCGCCCTGTGCACTTTTGGTCTTAGTCAGTGGCTCCGCAACCGGGGGGGGCAGAGGGGCCGGATGTGCCAATCTCGGCTTGGTCGCTTGCCAGAGTGGCAGCATACCCATCTGTCCCCGCAGCCCCCGCGAATGGAGAGGAGCCCCGAGTCTTCTTTGTCTTCCTGGTCTTGGTCTTTTTCTTTTTAGGAGAGAAGGGCGGGGAATGAACCCGCTTTTCACCCCCACCGGTAGAAGCCCCTAGGCCAGATGTACCGGAATCAGCCAGGTCCCTCTCCGAAATGGAAAAGTTCCTGGTAGTCGTGGGGGCACCTGGCGGAGGAGATCCCTCCACTCCTTGTACTGCCTCGGAGCCCTCAGCCGTTTGAGGGGGACCTTGCATAGGGGCGGATTCGGGTTCGGTGCTTGGCTCCGAGCCCGGATTCCCCCTCATGGAAAGCCCTACCGTCTGAGGCTGGGTCTCCTCAAGGACCATGTCTATCACAGGAGGGGCCTCCAGTTGGCCATCCCCTCTCAGGACATCGCAGGTCCCCTTGGCAGCGTGAAGAGTCTTTTGTGGGGAGGCACAGGCCTTAACCCCGGCACGGTTTAATATCCTTGCCAGCAGGTCTTTTGAGGGAAGCGACCGAAGGGGCCTGGCTTCCCTCTCCCCCCTAAGGAGGTTTGCCCTACCGAGCCGCTTACACGAGGGGCGATCGGCAATGGGCTGCCTGCTGGCTTTCTTGGAAGTCCCCTTAGAAAGAAAAGGAGGGACTGCCGCTGGAAATAGGGAAGTGCCCGAAAGCACCTCCAGAGAAGGGAGTGAGGGGGAGTCCCCTACACCCGTAGGCGTAGGAGAGGAGTAAGCCTCCTCTTCGGTTAAAGAAGTATGAAGGGGCCCCTGCGCAAGCACCAGGGACCTGGACCTCTATTTTCTCGGTGGAGCTGCCCGAGGGCGCCTCCGTTGATGTTCTTGTGGAATTTGGGGGTTGGGGTTTTTTTTATCATTGGACATGGTGACCCTATTTGTGCTACGGGACGCAATTGCTCATCACCTCTTGCAGTTGCCCGCACTGCAAGAGGTGCTTACAGGCCTGGCAGAGCCAGGCGCCGCCATTTCGGACCACCCCTCCCGCCTGGTGGCCTGGCAGTCCATCGGCATGGTGGCTCCACCTTAGACACGGCGTAAAAAAGATAGATTTTGAAGATAGTTGTACCACATGTACTTCGGGCGACAGTGGCACTCTTCGACGGGGAGAGGTGGGCCGTGCTCTATCAAGACTGGGAGATAGCATTGCCTCTTCCATTACTTCGCCCTGCTGCGAAGGTGTAGCTTGATGCGTGCGCTGCTTAAAGGGTATTGTAACCGTTGGAGCTAGAGAGGCTGTGGTCGGATGGTCGGCACGGAGTGCCGATGGACTAGCTTTGTTGAGCGACGAGAATGCTAGGAGAACCACTCGTCACAGCGGAAAAGGTGCATGTTGACAACGTGATGCCTTCTTCACGCATGTCTATTTTCCCTTGACGTCTAGATATGCCAGATCGTAGGGAGCGAACGCGGATCTCCTGATGGTAGAGTTAGTGAGGGCACTTCTTGTGGCGGGCATGATGTGGGCCACCACATTTGAGGCATTGCATCTCTTCTGTGTAATCTGGGGCATTGTGTCCCAATTTTCCACATCGGAAGCACGGGTTCTTGGTGCTCTTAGAACATTTTGCCGAGTGGGAAAATCTGTTACAGTTACGGCACTGGAGTAGGGTAGGGCGTTCTTCTTGGACTCTTATACGTGTTCCTGCAAATTATATATACGGTGGTATCGTTTGCTGTTTTAGAGTTATCTTAACAATCCTAAATAGGGTGGGGGACCGAGTTTTTTTTTAATACTAATCGATTCGACATTATGATGTTGGTCTGTGAAAACTTCTTTAATGACGGAAGAGATAAATTCATCTGTGGCATCGGGTCCTGGGAAGAAGTTATCTACCAGGACTGTGCAATTCCTGACATTAAATTCATTTTTGTCCCTAGCGGAGATTTTTAGAGAGCCGAGAGATTGTAGGGTGAGCAGGCATTCGGAAAATAACTGTGGTAGCGCGGACTATTACTTCCGCGCGTGAGTCAGCGATTGAGAAGTCAGGGGTGGCCTTAAGGGAAAATTTTTTTTAAGGCATGGTAAGTGTGTAAACTAGACCTTTTGTTCTTCTGAAACACGTAATGATATATAGCGAGACCAAGCAGAGGGAGCTAGGATGCTATGTAGGTTTCTCGTTGGAGGTTAGCGTGCTGTTGAGCACGAGAAAGTTGAGTAATATTGCGAGGGGGTGACATCGAAGTGATCGCTGCGATGCTTTCCGTTTGAGGGCGAGATAGAGGCTGTCGCATAGGCCTCGAACTCGCCTGGTCCGAAGAATGGTCCATGAGCATATCATTGGGCATTGGGACCCTGTTCTTATTGTGGGATGCAAACACTAATCACCCTCCGCAGTAGCCCACGCTGCGAGGGGTGAATACGAAGCCGACAGCCACCATTCGGGGCCACACCTCTCGCCCAGTGGCCATGCAGCCCATCAGCATGGCGGCTCCACCTTGGGCTCGGCGTAGTATTGATAGTTCAATGAGATAAAGAAAGGGGATGTGAAGAGGATGAGGGTGGGGAAGGAGCAGGTTTTTAAAAACCAACCGCCCCAAACCATAACTCAAGGGTGAGAGGGCATTGTCCTTTTCCTCTCAGCCCCGATCCGGAATAGTTGACTGAGGAAGCTGGTCGGCATCCACCCTGTGAAATTAGAGGCCAACCAGAGAAAATTGTGGAAGAGATTGTGTGGAAAGTGAGGATGTAGGGTAAGAAAGCAGGCTTTCAGAAGGAAGGAAGAAAGGCTAAGCTGGGGCCGGACGGAGCGCTGAATCTCGTCAGCACGGCGGCCAGGATGGCAAATCACCACGCCCCTTACGGGGACTCTTTATATGTAAACTTTATAATCGCCAACTCTAACCTCGAAACTTTAAGTTAACTTTATGAAGATGCCCTAAGTCGGATGCTTAAAGAAGGATTCCAATTAACATCCTGGAACACCAATTTAGTTGAACGTAAAGATAAATTTATTATAAATGACGCGGCCGAACAACATGGGACCGGTGCCGAGAGGGTACTTGGGTATCTATTCAGTAGAGTCGGATAATATTCAAATAATCAATCAGGAATTCAAAGAGCCTTCTAGGACCAAACAAGGCATTTTATCTCAAACCTCAAAAGTATTTGATCCTTTAGGACTTCTCTCCCCATTACCATTCGGGGTATAATTGTTATGCAGTCTGTGGGAAAGGAATATAGGATGGGACGAGGAAGTTAATAATAATGAATCAAGCAAATGGCAGTCTCTTTATAATAATCTCGAACAGCTTTCAAAACCATTTTAAGAGATCGGCTTTCGAACAAGACTATAATCTGGATTTAAAGATCTTTTGCTATGCTAGCAAAACCTCTTATGGGTTTGTGGTTTACGCTCTAACAAATTCTAACTCAAATCTAGTCATGTCCAAAGCAAAAGTAGCTCCTATCAAAAGTCCTACGCTAACATCTTTGGAACTTTTATCTATTGTATTTAGCTTTTAAAACTTTACCATTGTTTTTATCGTCTTATAACTGTCAATTCAACTCTATCGAAATCTTTGTAGACTCTCAAATCGCAATGTCCTAACTGTTATCGGATGTTAAATTATTCAAATCTACCAAAGGCAAATCAATTTTCGTTAAAACAGACTCCAGGGCATTTATATTTTGAAACGGAACTTCAGCAGGATTTCAATGTTGAAGTCAAATTCAATTATGTAAATACAGCAGAAAACCCCGCTGATTACATCTATCAGGGGATTTCTCTTAAGGGGTTGGAAACCAAAATGCAAATTTGGTTGCATGACGCACTCTGGCTCACTTTAAACCCGGATTGTTTGCCAAAATACGATCTAAAATGTTTCTGACTCGAAGAAAAAACCAACTTGTTACATCAGTCTTATTCCAAGATCCAGTTATTGATTCTATATTAGATGTTCACAAATACTCAGGCTTAAATAAACTTTACAGAGTAACAGGCTATGTAATGAAATTTATTTTCAACTTAAGAAACCTGAAGCCATTTTTCATGTAAACATTTGGGACTTAAAACATCAACATCTTGCGATCTAAAGGTTTTGGGGTTACCAGTCCAAGACAGACCATGCAAAACGTACTCTCAGAATGCCTGGTTTGCAGAAAATTCAATTCTTTCTTTTCAATATCCTAAGTTCACAGCTTTTACCCAGGCTCAGGTGAGTTTCTTCAAATCCTTTAAACATGTAGAGGTGGATTTTACCAGCCACTTATATGTCAAAAACGAGTCGTATAATACATCTAAGATGTATATTTTGATTTTCACCTGCGTTAACACCAGGGCTATTCACTTGGAGCTGGTTCCAGCCATGTCCGCTAAGTCATTTCTACTAGCATTTCAACGCTTTTCTAACATCTTTTGCGTACCAGATTTTGTGTACTCTGACAATGCAGTCATTTATTAAAGGAAGAAAAGCTCTAACTAAAGAGTTCGAATCCCACGATGACTTGTAACATCAAGCACATCACAATTTCTCTCTACTCTGCCTGGATGGGGGCTGCTTGGGAGAGACTTATTAGAGTCGAGAGTAATCTTTTTAAGTCTATAGATCGATCGAAGCTTAAATATTTTGAATTGCTGACCCTCCTCTCAAAATTCAGTCAACTCGCACCCCCCCCTCCACTCTCACTTACGTCTTCAGATAGAGATTTAGTCCATTTGACTTCTAATTTATTTTTTAAGTCCTATTCAAAATGCCAAAATTCAATTTGATGTAAATAAAAAGGACCTATAGACTCCTGATACTCCCGCTATAGATATGCTAACATCTTCTCTAAAAATGTCTGGAGAAGCATGAACACTTCAAACAGGCCCCGTAAGCGGCGCGGCGATTTGCCTTCCTGCCCCTTTCCCCCCGTGCTGACGGGCCTCAACTTAGCCCATTCCTTCGTTAACTCTTATTGTCTCATGTACCACCTGTCCCTCACTGTGCTCCTGCTTTTCCGTCGTCGCTTTACAATCACCTTTTCTCTACCCTTTTGTTGCCCCCCCCCTTCTTCTGCCCACGGACCTCCCCGATTACGATAGGTGTGGTGACCCTAACCGCTCAGAAGTCTGTCACCAAGCTTGATCCGCTACTCTGATCAGCCTACCATGCTATGTGTGGGTTTGGTCCGGGATTCCCAAGGGGTAGCGGGGAAGGCGTATAGCGCCCCGCATAGTAGCACCGGCTGGGGCCATGTAAAAGGCGCCCAGTAGTACCGGTTCCTTGTTGGGGTTAGTGTGGGCCACCACGGGCAGGGGTGTTGAATTTCAAATATTGGCCATGGATACTATTTTTGACTCGCCAACTCTACAAAATGAACAAAAAAAAAAATCACAACAAAGCAACAGCAAAAAATAAACTACCTCAGAAAACTATTCGGGCCCGCTTGTTGGTCCAGATACATAACTCTCAAAAACACAAGAAATGAACCGTTCTGTACACTCGAACTTTGAGAACTACAACTCTTTATAGAAGTCACAACCAGAATTCTTAATCAATCCTGACCGAAGAGGCCATAGTTAAAGCTAAGTCAAAAAAATATAAAAAAAACTACTGGCCCTCACTGCCTTAGGTGTGACAGATACATAACTCTCAAAAACACAAGAAATGAACCGTTCTGTGCACTCGAACTTTGAGAACTACAACTCTATAGAAGTCACAACCAGAATTCTTAATCAATCCTGACCGAAGAGGCCATAGTTAAAGCCAAGTAAAAAAAAATATAAAAAAACTACTGGCCCTCACTGCCTTAGGTGTGACAATCAAATAATACCAACGGACAAAAATAATCACTACATGAGTGTAGGTACGGTTCTGCTCAACAGATTTATGCCTGGACCCAAAAGTACGGAGGCCTTCATATGCAAAGGAATACAAAGGCTATTTGAGAATGATGGCCATCAAATAGACTTTGTCCATCTTCGAGGGAAAATCGCCCACACGCTCAACTCCGCTGAAAATCGCCCAAATAACATTAAAACAGCAAACCATCCCAGAAATAATCCGATTCGCAGGAACAACAATCCGAATACGGGAAGAACTGCCCACTCCAATTCAATGTCGATCGTGCCTGATGTTTGGTCATCCGGACAAATATAGTAAAACTGATCCACAATTATGCTTCAAATGCAGCGAAAAAGGAAAACAGTGAACAATGCAAAGCAAAGGAAAGATTCATTAACCGTGAAGATAACCACCACGCATTCAAGCGAACATGTCAGCACTTCAACTTCCATCAGGAGGTACGGATTAGAACTGTCCGTTTTGGCATCCGAAGGCACCAAGCCTTAAAACATATGGCCGAGGAAGGAAGAACGTTGAGTACTCCAACTTATGTTACAGTTGCCTTCACGCTCAAAGTTCCAACGAACCCGGAAACAGACCTACATAAAGCGCAATCACTAAAAAGAAACCAAGAATCCCTCATCTGTCATTTCCTCCTAACCAACTAAAAGCTCAGAAGTCAAAGCAACCCGAAGAAACGGCTCATCTAGCACAGAAACTATATGCTACGATAGAAAGCTACTCTCACCCCTTCACAACAAACCCTTAACCCCACAAACCGGACACCAGACTCCCATTGCCCGGCATCTAAAGCCGAGAAAACAGCACCGTTTGGCTCGAGCACACCAACACAAAATACAAGTACAAAGCCCCCTCCCATCCCAAGACTTTCCTTTCCCAAATATCAATAAATAAATTACCAACCTCTCCACCAAGGTCCACATATTCAACTACAAATATAGAAGAATCGGCGATAAACAAGGAACTGGATACCAATGAGAATGCCCACTGTCAAGTGTTCACAACGAACACACTCGCCCGCTAGCCAAAGAGAAATGCCTCTATTAAGCACCCAGCGCAACACAAAACCAAAGCTGCAGCGGCCACAGGTAATATATAAGGAACCTCTCGCTAAGAAAACCCACAATGCGGACAAAAACATACAGAACCCGATAATACCAGGCACGTCGAAACAAACTACACACAAACTCTATACAAAGTCCGGTAACTCCACCCAATACGGAGCCTCCTAAATAGATCTACAGACCAAAGAATGACAAACAAACTCAAATCCTGCAATAAAATATTCGTGACCTTCGGGCCAACTTCGAATAAAAAAAAATAAAGACGGAAAAAGACCCAGTGTGCATTTGCCTGGACGAGACTATGCACTCAAACCCGCAGCAGCATCTGAATAACAAATATGATTGTCATTTCATTACAACAGAGTCAACCAAAGGCAACGCCATTTACACCCGACGAAATATCCCACACACGCAATACCATTTAAACACGCTCCTAAATGCCATAGCCGTTCGGCTCCCTTTTCTAGAGCTCATAACAGTATGTTCTATATACTTGTCCGCTAACCTGCCCCTAAACCACCAGGACCTCTAAGCACTCTTCAAGCAACTATCAGAGCCATTCCTCATCCTTGGCGATTTCAACCCTAGAAGCCACTACTGGGACGATACGAAAACAAACGCTAGGACGCATCATAACAGACCTAATAGAGCGCCAATACATCTTAAATACAAATACCCCAACAAACCACAAACTCATTGGAGCGTTTACTCAAACCTATGTGGTAGCGATCACTACCCAATAATGATTAAGTTTCTTCCTCAAAGAGCCCCACTTTCCAGGAAACTAGGGAATTATTACCGAGCAAATTGGACCGCCTTCGCATTGACGACAGCCAAAGTCCAACCCAATCCAGAGGCGAATATCTGCTAATTCACGGCAGAACTACAGAAAGCGGCTAACGAACACATCCCAAAGACTAAACAGAAGACCAGCAGGCGCACTACTCCACGGTGGAACCAACAGTGCCAAGATGATGAAAGAACTTGATAAAGCTCACAGAATTTTCAGAAGAAAACGTTAGAGTTGCATGGACTAAAAGAGCATCTGCCATCACTCGAAGGACCTTCAAAGAAGCTAAACAAGCCTCCTGGAAACAATGTATCTAAAATTAAGATATCCCCGTTCCCCAAAATGACCGACAAATAAGAGATGTCAGGACACCGCAACCGTATTCACCTTCTTATCCTTTGTATTAACGAAAATACAATCGGCACTCAAATCCAAGTCGCTAACATAATAGGGCATTCCCTCAGTACCATTTCTAAAGGATCTTGGAAAAAGACCTTTTTAACCCTGAAAAATCTAACAATCAACAAATTTGACTTCTCAACTAACAGAATCCTTCCGCACAACAATACTTTCTCATGAACGAATTACAAGCATCCCTAGAAGAAAGACCAAACACAGTCCCTGGAGATGACGAAATCTCAAACCTAATCATTTACAACCACATCTGGACTAATGGCTCCTTCCCGTATGTTTGGCGTCAAGCGTTAGTCCTTCCCTTATTAAAACCTGAAAAAGATCCACCAAACCCAATGAATTATAGACAGATTTCCCTAACGCCATGCCTATGCAAAGTATTAGAAAGAATGGCCAAGGCTAGATTGAAATGGTATTTAGAAACAAACAACCTTCTGTCCTCAAATCAATGCGCCCCATAGGGGGCGCAGCGATTTGCCTTCCTGGCCGCCGTGCTGACGGGCCTCAGCACCCCGTCCGGCCCAGGGCTAGCCTATACTCCCTTTCCGTAACAACTATTTGGCCTTATCTGACAATTTCTTTCCCAACTCTATTACTTCCTCCCTCTCTTCAGTCTTTGTTTCGATGGGATTGGACTTCTCTACTCGCGTTCGAGCCTGTGCTAGTTCAGGTCGGCCAGAGGTCTGATTCTCAGGAGTCTGTCCTGTCTTGATCTGCACCCCCCCATCAATACCTGCGGAATATTGGCGGCTACCAAACCATCCCCTTCCCTCTTTTTTTTGGCCGCCAAGAAGGGGTGAAACTTCACAGTTGGCGTTCGTTTCGCGGGACCGGGGTGGACGGGAAAAGGGTTAAGGCCCACCAGGTATATCCTGCATGGTCCGCCAGGCTTACCCGGAGGTTACCTGGCGGTGAAGTCCATGGCCCCCTCTGTAATTGGCTCCGCGCCCGCGCCTACACGCCGACTGCGTCGTTTAGAACCGGCACGTTGTCTGCGCCAATGGGATTTCGCGAGGTTAATGGAAACCAACCCATAGGCCTTGCTCTAGTCTCGAGTCCGCTCGTTAAGTGGATCTGGCAAGACGGTAATTTCCCGGGCGGTAGATTCCTGTTCATGTTCGAACAAATTTGTTAACGAATCCCTCTTAAAAACCAAATGAAACCAGCAAAGAAAGTCTTAAGCTGCGCATCATCTCCCTTCTCCCCACCTTACTCCCCAGCCCGTCGAAGAAAATGGATACGAATCTACTAACTCGAGGAAAAAAAAGAACACAAGACGTGGATAAAACTGGTGGGAGAACTTTAACCACAAGATCGCCCCCCAAAACAACTGCACAGATAGAAGAAAATTGCATAGAAACGAGCAAGGTCTCAGGAAATCGAAACTCACCACCGCAAAAACGACCAAAGTCAGTAACAAGTCCGCCGGAAGTTTCAAACTCGCAGCAAGCAGCAGGTCCAGGAAGATCCACCAAAACGCTGCCTGAACTGCTCTCACTGCAGGTACTCCCAGGACAATTTGTTGATCGATCTTTCAGAAGATTTTACCTAATAAAACCAGGAAGCCAACAAACAAACCTAAGAAGACATGCATGGTCAAACAGAGTAAAGATTTCCAAAAACTATTTAAACTTCCCATGTCACAAATTCCACCTCTCTCGCCTCAACCAGATGGTAGTATACTAGTCGAAGTTGAAACAAAAGAGGAAGCGGAAAAAACCTTAACATTCAGAGAACTGGCAGGAGAGAAAGTAATAGTAACAGCACATGCCTCCTTTAACATGCGTAAAGGCGTAATAATAGAACCAGACTTCGCTCAAAACTCAGAAGCGGAATTAATTGAAGAATTAAGCGAGTACTCTGTCACTCAAGTACACAAGAGTACATAAAACGATCAACAACAGCAAGATACCAACAAACACTTCATATCATTTGACCTAGATATCCTACCAAAATATATATATTTAGGATGGTGCCGCTTCAAAGTTAAAGAATTCGAACCTAGCCCCAGAAGATGCTACTACTGCCAAACTTTCGGGCACTCTACAAACACCTGTCGTCGCAGGAATCAGGGCTTTGCGCCCACCTGCCCCATGAACAAATCGAAAATTGCCCAACGAAATGTGTAAACTGCGGACAGCCCCACCCAGCATCAAGCAAAAAATGTAATGTCTACAAATTCGAAGGAGTAGCATCCATACGTGAAAAAGAACGACTAAACTTTAGAGGTGCCAGAGAAAAGGCACAGACCTCCATAGGAACCAGAGGAAACTCTTATGCCTCTGTAGTTGAAATGAGCAGAATGACCAGACTCCCATACCACGGGGTTAAAGCAAAAATTCAACCCCCCCCCTCCCGAGGAGCCTGCACCACATGCCTTGAATATCGAACTCCCCTACCCCACGCATATGGTCGACAATCAACCATCTCCCCCACAAAAGCAGTTGCCGCATCGCGAGGCACCTGCACCCCATCCCTAGCACAGAGGTAAACCTAAAATCACAATCACAGCAAATCCCTAAGCACATCGACCCCCACTCCGAACATTTTTTTTGTTTTTTAAGGAGCTCATCTGGCGACTGCCTACTTGGGCATTAGTCGCCGTATTAAAAACTGACTAGAACTAGGCTACTTTTAAATTTAATGCAATAACACACAAAAAAAAACAACCCAAACAACAACAGAAACTAAAAAAAGGAAAAGGAAACGAGTAGTAAGCAAGCTCCTGCGTCGGGGGGAGGTTCCCCCCGGCGCAGGAGCATGCAACCTATAAGGGAAAAAAACCAACAAAAAAAAACAAAAAAAATCTGGTTAAATAATAGGGAGAAGGCCGGCCTCCCGCAAAAAGTCAACAAGTCCACCAGTCAAAGTGCACGCACTCGTCCACAAGGGACAGGCGGTAGCGACCCCGCCCATCCCGGTACCGGGAGAGGTAACGGGCGCGAAGATCACCCAGACTGGGACATTCGACAAGAATGTGCCGAACAGTCTGGGGGACGACGCAGTCGTCGCAATAGAGCGCTTGCGAGCGCTCCATCACACGAGTATGTCCTATTCGGAGACGACATAAAGCGACCTGACGCCGTCGCGGCATTGGGGGATAAGTCCATGGGAACAGTCGCGGCGCAATGGCACGCAACTTTAAGTTCCCTTCGACAGTCTCCCATCTTCTGTGCCAAGCAGTCCGAAGAGCTGCCCGTATTCCTGCCATGTAGTCGGTGTGAGGAAGAGCGAAACGATGGTCCGGTCGCAGAGTCATCGCTGACTCATTGACGCGCTCATTCCCCGCAATTCCTACATGTCCAGGAACCCAGCAGAAGATAACCTCGACATCTGCCCAGCTCATCAAAACCGCGGCGTCACGGATATCGCGAACCAGGGGATGCGGAGATTCCAATGCCCCGATAGCACTCAGGGCGCTTTGTGAGTCGCTATAGATCACAATCCGGTCTCCGAACCGGGCACGTCGCGTAATCTCCCGTACCGAGTGGTGTATTGCCACCAGCTCGGCCGTGAAGACAGACGCAGCGCCTGGTAGAGCCCCGCTGACTTCAAACAGAGGGGATACGGCGTGGAAGCCGACCCCCTCTTGGGACTTGGAGCCATCCGTATACACTGGCACGGTTCTAGCGTGACACGAGGTGTGCTCGAAAAAGAACAAATGGACACTCAGGATATACCACAATCTTGGTCACCCCCTGACATCATCTACGAAGAGAAGGTAGTACAGAAAAAAGAGACCCAAGACCCACGTGGAACAGACCTCGTCCCCACCAACATATTGAAGCTCGAATCATACAACCAACGAGCCACCTCCCTCACCCACCAACAGAAACAGAAAAAAAGATAATCCGTCCTCCTATTATTGACAGAACACCAACACCGCCCTCAACAGTAGATACCCAAGGCACAAACAAGAAAAACAGTGACAAAGAAGAACCAAAACCTCAAAGACCAGTCCACACCAGACTCCAGTGGCCACAGGCCCCTAATAAATCAATGGGCGCCACGACCTCCGCAAAAACCAAATTGCTCACTTCTCGAACCAAACTAAAAGAATAATGAAGCTAATCCAGTGGAATATCCGCGGAACCAGAGCCAACTAGGAAGAATTAAGGCGGCTTGTAGTGGACGAGAGCCCCGCTTGCGTCTGTCTCCAGGAAACCATGTTGGGAATACACCCACCACAAAAGCTACCGAATTACAAGTTGCGTAACAAGCTCGATACCAAATAATGGCAGTACATCCGGCAGCTGTGCCATCTACACCCATCAAGATGTGCCCACATTACCCATCGGATTTATTTCACTTCTGGAAACAATCGCCGTCACGATGTACATCAAGAAACGATACACGATCGCAAATGTCTTCCTCCCACCCACAGAGCCCCTTCCTGCCACCGCCTTACGAGACTTGATCTCACAACTACCAACTCCATTCATTCTGATGGGGGACTTTAACAGTCTTCAACCGAGTGGGGCGACAGTATATGCAACGCCAGAGGAAACGAGCTATCAAAGCTAATAGAAAACCACCAACTTGGAATCATGAACCAGGGCGAAGGTACTAGATTTAACACAAACAGGTAGCCTATCAACGTTAGACCTGGCCCACTGCTCACCCGACATCACGGCGGACTGAATGGAGAATCTTGGATGACCTAAAAGGAAGCGACCATTACCCGATCATCCTTTCCTCAGACGAGGGATTACCCACCTCGGGTATACCAGCGATGGAGACTGGACCATGCAAACTGGCTAAAATTCAATAAAATCACCGATATCCAAGTTGATGACATCCGGGAGCTGGAGTAAGCGCTAGAGATCTTTGCATTCATCATATATCAAGCAGATAAAACATCCATCGCAACCAGCTCAGGACAACCTAATCGGAGATCTACTCCATGGTGGATTCCAGAATGCTCTGCCGCACTGAAAGAACAAAGGAAAGCCTACCGAACATACAACGATGGCCAAATCCGACGACTAAAATGGAATTTAATACAGTCAAATATAGATACATACTTAAACAAACCCGCCGGAAATCATAGAGCTTATGTCTCCATGATAAACTCTAAAACCCCGATCCACCGCACATGGAGCAAGATCCGAGGGATGCTAGGTAAACCCAGCCGAGACCCTATCCCCGTACTTCGGATAAATGGAAACGCTATCTTAAACCGCATCAATGTAGCAGACACGCTAGCGACTCACTTTGCCAAAATATCAAGTAGAGCGAACACAACCCCCGAGTTCGCCCAATAACGGTTGGAGAGGAAGTGCTCTCCTCTAAACTTGGCATCAAGAGAGTACAAATCTTACAACGAAGAATTCGGCAAAAAAAAAGAAAAAAAGAGAGTTCGATACAGCTCTTGTATCATGTAGAGACACGTTCCAGGCCCAGACAATATACCTTATGCAACGCTACGCCACCTAGGGGAAGGGGGTAAACGCTTCCTCCTAGATATATTCAATAAAATATGGATGGAAAATGCCTTCCCAGACACCTGAAGAAAGGCTACAGTTCTAGCTTTCCGGAAACCAGGAAAAGACCTAACCAGTCCCAAAACTACCGCTCTAACCTCCTGTATATGTAAGCTTATGATAAAAATGGTGAATGTACGCTTACCATGGTTCCGTGATCCAGCATATCCCCATCGCAGTGCGTATTCCGAAAATTACACTTGACCACTGATGCCCTCATCCGTCTAGAATCGGCGATATGTAACGCATTCGCCAGGAAACAGCACTTAGTAGCTGTTTTCTTAGTCCTCAAAAAGGCATAGGATACGTCATGGCGTTATGCCATCTTAAAAGCCCTCCATAACCTCGGACTACGCGGACTACTAAACTTCAATTCATAATTTCCTAACCAACCGCACCTTTTTGTAAGATTAGGTAGCGCGAAATCCAAATCATTTATACAAGTAGGCGTTCCAAAAGGCAGCATCTTAAGCGTGCCCCTGTTTGCTCTAGAAATCAATGATATCTCACAAAACCTCCATCAAGACATTACAGCCAACCTTTATGTAGATAGACTTCTCTATCTCCATAACAGATTCCGAAATGGCAACAATAGAACGTCGCCCCCAGATCGCCATCAACAACATCACGAGATGGTCTACTACCCACGGCTACCAATTCTCAGCCGAGAAGACCAAAGTAGTCCACTTCAGCCGTCGTAGGTGTATTAGTGAACCTGACCTATATACCAAAAGAGGATTGCAGTCGTTGAGAACAATAAATTCCTAGGACTAACATTTGACAGAAGGTTGACATGGGAACCACATATAAGAAACATTAAAAACTCTTGTAAGAAAGAAATGAACGTTCTACGTACAGTCACGCCACGACTGGGGAGCTGATCGCGAAACACTTCTCACTCTCTATCGCTCCCTAGTGCAACCCAAACTGGATACAGATGCGAGATCTACTCCTCTACTCCCAAGAAACGCCTCGCACTCATCAACACAGTGGCTAATGAATGTCTCAGCATGGGTACCGGAGCCTTCCGATCATTACTCATACCGAGCCTACAATGCGATAACGGGGACACACCACTAGACCTCCGTAGGATGGAACACACTCTACGCCTCTTTAGCCGCATTCAGCGACTTCGACCGCCGTCATGAATGACCAAATGGATAATATCTTTACAACACGCCTAACTCTCCCACGACCATTTGGGACTAGAATGCGACTATGGATGAAAGAAATTGGGGTAACGATGAACCCCATCCATCCACTTGCTTTCCCAGATATTCCATTTTGGAAATCAACTTTAAAGATATGCCATGGTAACATAATAAAACAATCAACTACTACTCCCCTGGGAGAGAAAATTCAATTCCTTACTCACGCAGCAACACATATGGGTATACATATATACACCGGCGGATCAAAATTCAGTGATGGAACAGGACTATTTGATATCAAATAACTACACCCTCTGAAAAACTACCCCAATCATTATCAATCTTCACTGCCGAGTGCTATGCCTTAAAACATGCAGTACATTGGGCATACAATAACCCAACATCAGATGATTTTTTTTATTTTTTTTTTATTTAAGGGGCTATCTGGCGACTGCCGACTTAGGCATAAGTCGCCGTAAAAAACAGCCTAGTTCTAGGCTACTTTAAAAAATTAAACAGAAAACAATAAAAAGAAATAACAATAACAATAACAAAGCAATAACAAAAACAACAACAACAATTAAATCGGGTTAAAAAAAAGAGAGAAGGCCGGCCTCCCCCAAAAAGTCAATAAGTCCACCAGTCAAAGTACACGCACTCGTCCCGAGCACAAGGGACAGGTGGTAGCGACCCCGCCCATCCCGGTACCGGGACAGGTGTCGTGCGCGAAGATCACCCAGACTGGGACATTCGACAAGAATGTGCCGAACAGTCTGGGGGACGACGCAGTCGTTGCAATAGGGCGCAGGCGAGCGCTCCATCAGATAGCGATGCGTCACACGAGTGTGCCCGATTCGGAGACGACAGAAAGCAACCTGAAGCCGCCGCGGCATTGGGGGATAGGTCCATGGGAACAGTCGCGGCGCAATGGCACGCAACTTTAAGTTCCCCTCGACCGTCTCCCATCTTCTTTGCCAAGCAGTCCGAAGAGCTGCCCGTATTCTTGCCATGTAGTCAGTGTGAGGAAGAGCAAAACGCTGGTCCGGTCGCAGAGTCCTCGCGGACTCTTTGGCGCCCTCATCGGCGCGCTCATTCCCCGCAATTCCTACATGTCCAGGAACCCAGCAGAAGATAATCTCGACATCTGCCCGGCTCGCCAAAACCGTGGCGTCACGGATTTCGCGAACCAGGGGATGCGGAGATTCCAATGCCCCGAGAGCACTCAGGGCGCTTTGTGAGTCGCTATAGATCACAATCCGGTCTCCGAACCGGGCACGTCGCGTAATCTCCCGTACCGAGTGGTGTATTGCCACCAGCTCGGCCGTGAAGACAGACGCAGCGCCTGGTAGAGCCCCGCTGACTTCAAACAGAGGGGATACGGCGTGGAAGCCGACCCCCTCTTGGGACTTGGAGCCATCCGTATACACTGGCACGGTACCAGCGTGGCACGATGTGTGCTCCAAAAAGGTCGAACGCAATACTCCCGGCGCAGTACAAGCTTTGGGAGCAGAGGCGTGGCGACAAATAGCCAAATGTGGTACCCTCCAGGGTGGCGTCCTGGGCAGAACCAGGGGTGCCACCGGCCCGAGAGCTATATCTACCTCTCGAAGGAGTTTCCTGGCCCTAAACCCAAAGGGCTTAGGGTATGACTGGCGTCTCTCGGCGGCATAGGCACCATCGAGATCAGCTGCGGATGCAGTGACAGCGGTTGGCGACTGAGGGAGGCGCCGGGCTCGCGCGTACAGGCGAGTGATGCACTGCACGCGGCGCAGAGCGAGTGGCATCTCCCCAGCATCGACCAACAGGCTCTCAATGGGGGAAGTGCGGAAGGCACCGGTCGCAAGGCGAAGGCCGGTGTGGTGGATTGAATCCACCTTCCGCAATAAACGCTCGGCTGCGGATGCATAAAACTCGCATCCGTAGTCGAGCTTCGAGCGAACAAAGGATCGATAAAAAAGTAAGGCGGTAGCTCTATCAGCGCCCTAAGCGCTGAACGTCACGGAACGGAGAATGTCCATGGCGCGGGTACAAGAGACCCTAAGGCTGCGAATATGAGCCTCCCAGGTGAGGCGTCGGTCGAATACAAGACCAAGGAAACGGTGCGACTCAACCACATCCAGGCGCACCCCATTAAGAAACAAATCTGGGTCGGGGTGAAGCCGTGGATGGCGGCAGAAGTGCACCACCTTAGTCTTGGCCAAAGAAAACCGAAACCTGTGCGCTTCGGCATAGCGAGAGACGCGGTTCAATGCCTGTTGGAGTCGACATCTGGGCCGCGCCAAAAGAGATCGAAAGGTCGTCCACGTAGAGCGTAGCGAGAACATCTTCTGGCAGAACCGAGGTGATGCCGTTGATGCTCAGGGCAAAGAGTGTGACACTGAGGACACTTCCCTGCGGGACACCCTCTTCCTGCTCCTTTGGGCCGGAGAGGGCTCCCCCCACCCGTACGCGGAATCGACGATCTCGCAAAAATTCAGATATAAACATTGGGAGGCGTCCCCTCGCCCCCATCGTGTGGAGAGTCTCCATGATACCGTATCGCCATGCGGTATCATAGGCCTTCTCCAGATCAAAAAACACCGTGGCGTAGTGCTGTCTACGAAGGAAAGCCTCGCAGACGGCACTTTCCAGTCGGAGCAGAGCATCCGACGTGGAGTGGAACTTACGGAAGCCGCACTGTGCAGAATACAGATGGCCTCCGCTGTCCAGGAAATAGGCTAATCTAACATTTACCAATTTCTCCATCAACTTGCACACGCAAGAGGTTAGAGAGATTGGACGGAAACCGGTCGGAGTAGAGTGATCTCTCCCCGGCTTGCGAAAGGCGAGCACAGTAGCGATTCGCCAGGAGTCTGGGAGAAGACCCTCCACCCAGATCCTGTTGAACAAATCTAACAGAAAGGCCATGCTTCGCTCACCCAGGTGTCGAAGCATGGCGTACGGGACATCGTCCGGACCATGGGCGGTGTCCGCGCACGAAGCGAGAGCGGAACGCAACTCACTCACAGTAAACTTGTCGTTGAAGGGTTCTCCGCCTCTGGAGGTAAAGTCCAGCCGGTGGCCTTCCGCGACATCACGACGTGCATTGAATGCTGGCGGAGCAGCATCACGGCTAGAGAATGCGGAAAAAGCGGTCGCTAAGGATTCCGCCACGGACGCGGGGTCCGAGATTGCGGTCCCATTCTCCTGGAGAACAGGAGGGGGGTCCTGCGAGAACTTGCCCCGAATCCTTTTGACTCGCTTCCACACCTCAGCTAAAGGGGTCTTCCCGTTAAGTGAAGACAAGTATGCCCGCCAACAAGAGCGGCGGGCGTGCTTCGAAACATACCGGAACCTAGCCCTAGCCCGACGAAATTCAGCGACAGTGAAATCGTTCGGGCGGCGCTTATAGCGCATGTAGGCATAACGCTTCTGTTTGAGGGCCGTCTCACACTCGGCCGACCACCATGGGAGTGGTCGGTGTGCAAAACGGCCAGACGTCCTAGGAATAGTAGTCAGGCCCAGGGCGATGAGGTTGCCGGAGAACTCAACGGCCTCATCTACCGACCTAAACTCCTCGACTGAGATAGAGAATTCAGTCATTTCCTGAAATGCAGGCCACCGCGCCCGCGCCAAGCACCACCGAGGTGGTCTCTCGGGCGGCAGTTGCCCTGAAAATGATATTTGAATGGGAAAGTAATCACTACCATGGAGGTCATCGACCACCCCCCAATCAAAATCAGGCTGTGCATCCGAAGAGCACAAAGATAGGTCAAGGCAAGAAAATGAAGCGGTTCTCGGACAGTGATGCGTAAACTCATCCACGATTAGGACACCCATCTCAAGCTCTTCGATCAGATCGGCAAGGAATTGTCCCCTGGGATTTATTGAGTAATTTCCCCAGAGAGGATGCCTGCCGTTCAGATCTCCAAGTAAGAGATAGGGCCTCGGCAACCGTGCCACGACGCGGCGGAAGTCCCCCGCGTCGAAGTCAGCTGACGGTGGAATGTACGCAGAAATGATAGTATACCTCCTATCCAGGTGCAGCTGCACAGCCACGGCCTGAAAGGAGGTATCTAAAGAGAAAGGAAGAACGGAGACATCATGCCGGGTGTAAACCGCGCATCCCCCAGCGCGGCCATCCCGCGGTGGTGGGGTCGCAAGACCCTTATACCCCGGGAGGGCAGGCAACGGGCACGCGCCTAGCATGGTCTCCTGCAAAAAAATAGCTAACGGGGAACGGGACGAGACGAGCCTCCGCAGCTCCTCCCAGTTGGCCCGGATTCCGCGGCAATTCCATTGAAGGAATATGCCCTCCAGGCCTAGCTCGGAGGAGACGCGGGGGCCCTTCTCGAATTGAAGACCCTCACGGGAATGGCCGTACGCTTCCCGGGGGCAAAACCCCGGGCGCTGTTGGCCGGACAAAGCGCTGTCGCCTTCGAGGACTTATTGGGGGAGGTTGGGCTCGCCATGCGAGTCTTTTCCTCCCTCCGCCTCGAAACCTTAGGCGGGCGTTGCGGCTTGGGAGGCGGGGGGCACTCTTTTCGAGGAACCACCGTCTCCGAGCCACTCGCTCCACCTCGGGGCGTGGGCGAAGGGGCCGAAGCTCCTTTGTTGCTGTCCTCCTTTCGGGGAACAGCTTTAGGAACCCCGGAAGATGGCCTAGCGACCATCTTCAGGGGTGTTGCCTCCTGTGAGTCTAACGACTCTGTGGAGGCGCGTGGCCGTTTCGCCTTACGGGAAACGGTCACGCTGGGGGAAGAGGGGGGAGCCCTGGTTTTAGCCGGGGCTGGGTGTGAACCCTTTTTGCCGCCAGCTCTACCAGGGGAGCGCCCGGGTGTAGTAGAGCCCGCAGAAGGGCTCCGAATGGGCGCGGAAACAACCGTGCTCGTTGGCCTGGATGGGCCAGGAGCAGAGGGTGCTTTTCTAACTATTGAGGCATATGACGTCCCAGGCAGAGCCGGGCGCGCCAGGACCAAGTCCTTAGCCTCGCGGAATGAGAGTCGATCCTGGGCCTGAACGGCCAGGATTTCTTTCTCAAGGAGATATGCACCACATTGCTTCGAAGAAGCAGGGTGCGGCTCTCCGCAATTGACACACTTGGCCACACACGATTTGGACTTATCGTGTGCGACCTTGGAGCAATTTACACAGACTTCGAGTGACCCCGATTTTGCACGTCTACATGATCGATTCGTGTGGCCGAAGCGGTGACAGTAATAGCACCGCCGCGGCAGTGGCACGAATGCCTTCACGCGGTAGCGGTACCAACCGGCACGCACCGACTCAGGGAGCTTGTCACAGTCGAACGTGACGAAGAGTGTAGGGGTGGGTCTCGAGGCCCCTCCCTGTTTTCTCATCGCACGTTCGACCTTGACCGCCCCATGGTCGGCCAGCTCTAGGGTGATGTCTTCTATGGAGTAGTCAACGAGTTCCCTCGCATAAACTACTCCTTTTACAAAGTTCATGGTAGAGTGCGGCGTCACACTCACCGGGGTGCCATGAAGTGTCCGAAGAGCACTTATCTTGGCCGCCTCGGCGGGATTCGCCAGAAGGCTTCCGTCCGACAAACACGTCACCTTCGGCTCTCTACCAATTGCACTAGCTAATCCTCTCCTCTGATGGATCATGTTGCCCTTGGACAACATGCTGCCATCAGTTATGCGAATAACGAGGAAGCGTTTGAAGCCAGCGGGCTCGAAAACGCCAGGTAACCTCTGAATGAGGGGCCCCGATGTCATCGAGGCTCCGCCCTGTGCACTTTTGGTCTTTGTCATCGTCAGGAGCTCCGTACCCGGGGAAGCAGAGGGCCCGGATGTGCCGATCTTGGCTTGGTCGCTTGCCAAAATGGCAGCAGACCCATCCGTCCCCGTAGCCCCCGCGGATTGAGAGGAGCCCCGAGTCTTCTTCGTCTTTTTGGTCCTTTTCTTTTTTGGAGAGGAGGGCGGGGAATGAACCCGCTTCTCACCCCCGCCGGTAGAAGCTCCCAGGCCAGATGGACCGGCCTCAGCCAGGTCCTTCTCCGAAATGGAGAAGGTCCTGGTGGTCGCAGGGGCATCATCCGGAGGAGATCCCTCCCCTCCTTGTACTGCCTGAGAATCTACAGCCGTTTGATGAGGACCTTGCATAGGGGCGGATTCGGGTTCGGTGCTTGGCGCCGAGCCCGGATTCCCCCCCATGGAAGGCCCTACCTGTCTATCACAGGAGGGGCCTCCAGTTGGCCATCCCCTCCCAGGACATCGCAGGTCCCCTTGGCAGCGTCATAAGTCTTTAGTGGGGAGGCACAGGCCTTGACCCCGGCAAGGTTTAATATTTTTGCCAGCAGGTCTTTTGAGGGAAGCGACCGAAGGGGCCTGGCTTCCCTCTCCCCCCTAAGGGGGTTTGCCCTACCGAGCCGCTTGTACGAGGGGCGGTCGGCAATGGGCTGCCTGCTGGCTTTCTTGGCAGTCCCCTTAGAAAGCAAAGGAGGGACTGCCGCTGGAGATAGGGAGGTGCCCGAAAGCACCTCCAGAGAAGGGGGTGAGGGGGAGTCCCCTACACCCGTAGGCGTAGGAGAGGAGTAAGCCTCCTCTCCGGTTAAAGAGGTATGGAGGGTCCCCTGCGCAAGCACAGGGGGGGGGGACCATAATCTTTTCTGTGGAGCTGCACGAGAGCGGCTCCGTTGTTTTAGGGGGAATTAAGGGGAGATGGTTTTTTTTTTCATCATTGGGCATGGTGACCCTCTTTGTTTTACGGGACGCAATCGCTCACCACCTCTTGCAGTAGCCCGCACTGCAAGAGGTGCTTACAGGCCCGGCAGAGCCAGGCGCCGCCATTTGGGACCACCCCTCCCGCCTGGTGGCCTGGCAGTCCTTCGGCATGGCGGCTCCACCTTAGACACGGCGTAAAACAGATAGAATGTGAAGAGAAGAGGCAAAGGGATGTGAGGAAGGTATGGGTGGGGATGAAGCAGGTTGTTAAAAAAACCCCATCCCGAACCGGAGCTGAGGGGTTAGGGAACAATGTCCCCTCCCCCCTCAGCCCCCATCCGGGGTTGTTGGCTTGAGAAGAAGGTCAGCATTCTACCCTGTGAAATTAGAGGCTGACCAGAGAAAGTTGTGGGAGGTTGTATGAAAAGCGACGAGGTAGGGGAGAGATTGGGCTATCTGAAGGAAGGAAGAGAGGCTAAGCTGGGGCCGGACGGGGAATAAGTGCGTGTAAATTATAAAAAAAGGCACAAGGAAAAGGAAAAAGGCAGAAGGATTACACAGAGCGGTTAGGATCACACCGCTCAACTCTACTAAAAGCAAGAGCAGAAGCCAGAAAATAACATCTAATACCAGGGACGCGATCAGAGGACTCCTAGATGAAAATCAACAAAATGCCTGCCATGGAACGTGCCCAAGCAGCGCCAGTAAGCTTGGAAGAGAATTTGTCCCGTTTTATGCATAAGACGACGAATCCAATCACGACCAAATTGACAACCGGCAATGAAAATCCCTAACCCAATTAGACTAAAAACTTGAACAAGATAAACAAAACTAACTCAAATAACATAGAAACGTAAGAAATACATTAACAACAGTGAATAGACAATTAACCAAGCATACGTAAAGAACAAAGAAAATACAAAGATTCAAAGGCTTAGATGCCAAAACTCGTACATATATATGCATGTATGTGTACATGTAAATGTATGTACTCACACTGAAACAACGAAGGCCAGGCAACTTTGATCTTCACCACACCATCCTATAGTTTACCACTTACTCTATTTCTTATCCATTGTTACCACTTTAGCTCTTATCCATTGTTTTTTTCAGTTCGCAGTTTTCGTGAAATATTTATCAAAACCAACCCCATACCTACTCGAAACGCACCTTGCCCATCCCCTATAAATCCATCGGGTATTCTCATACGACGCCACATCATTCCCACATAACTGTTGTTTTAATTGAGACTTAACACCGACTTTTCACATGGCTGTCCTTCACCGATGGTCTCAGCATGGCTTCATACTACAAGCTCGAGGTTAATTTCATCGTGATTCTTCATCCATCCCTTGAATTAATTAACCCTGAATAGTGCATGTGCGTGCAACACTCTTAGATAGTATGTATGTACTTAGTTTTACCGACTTACCTCCTTAGCTTTTTTTACATCGACAGGACACGAGAGTTTATAGGATCTTAAACGATCCCTTTGTATAGGACCGGGAGAAACGATTATGCCGACGCAGCACGAGGACTAAATTTTTGGGGGGGCAGAATGAGTACAAAGGGGTAATTTTTTTATGGCACCCATCTGGCTGCCGCACAGAGTAACAAAGTGGCTGGTGTAAACTAACACATTTTCGCCCAAAACGGACAATCACTTCTGGTGATTAGACATCATAAATTTGTCATGTGATAAATAATTAAAAACCATCACTTCAGTGTGAAAATTGTATTTATGAACCAATAACGCGTTCACTTTGGCCTCTACCTGCCTTAAGACTGCCGCGTTCTCGTAAATTTAAGCAAATTAATAAAATCTTAAATATGTAAAGTCATGTGGAGAATTAAATAGCAGAGTAGAAAATGTGTTGTATTTCTACACTTGAGCACCAGGTTCGATTACCGGCCATATAACTTTCGATGCTCGTAGGGGGCAGCTGCCAATGAAGCGGTGTGTGGAGTTCTGGCCACGTACGTCGTCGGACTGTCGAAAGGGGTCATCATTCCTTGCTCCCCTATCGCGGAACGGGTGAGGCCTCGAAGGGGATTCCTGGGCGCTGGGGAAGATCAAAACAGACTAATGTCGCTGTCAGCACCTTCCCCTCCAACGAGAAAAAAAACCCTGTTGTGCTTCGGTTTGCCAGCGTCATTTTAATCTTTATATAAATTTCATTTATTGCACTGGGGACCGTACATGATTGAAAATGGACAGGGAGGGGGAGGAGGGGCTCACTTAACATGAAGCTTATGGCACTTGTAGGAACAAAGAAACGCATTTAAATCACTTGTGTGTCGCAGTATCGCCATAGAAACCCAGCAAAATCACATTCCAAGAACTTTCTTCTATTTACAAAGACTTCTTGAAAGAAATGTTTGTTAATGCATTTTTCTTTTTCCTGCTGGTATTTACATAATTCAACCCTTCTTTTTATGTACGTACTTTTAGGAAGAGATCTGGCCGTGGCGACAACCAACGAGGGAATGCCAAATTGTTGCGAAAGACGAGCGAAGATGAAACTAAGGAGCATTGAGAGGACGAGCGCCCGTCGCGTTCAGGCATGCTACTGGAAAAGTCGGTGGGTGCGGGTGTCTTCGTTTCATTCTTTTCGCCGGTAGTGGTAATCGAAGAGCTTGAAATCCTCGTCGTACACCTTCAGGAGGCCGTCGCGTTGGGACAGGGTGAGCGTAGACATGTAGGAGTCTACGTACATGGGAGTCTTTGAAGGGACGCCCTTAGGGAATCGCACCCAATTGGGAACCTCAATTTCTTCCAGGATGAATTCCGCGTCTCGTTTTAACGACTCATATTTACCAATTAAATTATATCTGAAAGTAAACAATAAGTTTAGTTGCTACTCCTTCATACCCATTTTTCTGACCCCCTTCCCCTATCAAGTACAAGGTTACCCAGCATTTTTCTTTCAAAGCAAATTAGACCTTGGCGATTATGGGCTGTATCGTCTCGTGGAATCACGGGGCATCCCGGGTTAGAATGCCCGAAGTCCGCTACAACACAACCCCCTCCATGAACAGCCATCATACATAAAGTCATCCAACTCTATTTATTCCCAGGTCAACCCGACTTGTACGGGGTCTCCTGACCTTATTTTAATGATGCTGCTGTTCGCCCTATCCTAAATTTACCAAAGCAACCAGGCAAACTACCAGCCAATTCCTCTGAAAAGTCCTTGAAAGACTGGCGCGACCCCAGATTCTGCATCACCCGTCCTCCAATGCTGATCAGATTTTAGAGGCCGGACAACATCAGTCTCAGGTCTCCTACATGTGACGGACCGCCTTCGCCGTGTGACCAACATTGGTCTGGTACTTCTAGGCAGTATTTAACAGTGGTTGACCACACTACTACTCCATCGCCTACGTGAATTCCTGGATCTGTCATCTCTCTGCTGTCTCCGTAATCTCAGCCGCATCCGCTTCTACTTAAAAATAGGTAGCATCTCGACCACCTCCTGACCACTACAGAACCACTTTCAATATAAACTTGAGACCTCTGAAAAGGGCCACACAGCTTTCCTGAGTGCTGAGACGTTCGGATGAAGAGAACTGAGGGTGGGGTCCTCTTTTGTGCATCATCGCTACTTAGTGGTCTTCGTTGGCTGCCCATTCGATACCTTCATGATCTTCCTTACACAAGACCTTAAATACTGCAGGTCCCCCATGACCCTTCGTCCTCGCTGACCTTGTCCCACCTTCGAGAACCTTACTCCAGGTTCAACCCCTTCTACTGCTTGTTCCTCGTAGCCGCTGCAGCGGTGATCCTACTTTCCCTACATTTGCTCTGAGAATGTGGAATGTTCTGCCTGCGACTATATCCACCCCCTACCCCTCTCTCTCAGTGGTGTCAAGACCCACTTCTTCCTAAAGGCTTCATTTTAGTTGGTAGAGAAGCGCTCGTTGAAGACCCATGGCCTTGAAGAGCGGCATGCAGAAATTCATGATTATCAACGCCTCGCAGGCAGTGGGAATAGGAGATCGCCATTCTCGCACAACACCCAAACCGCAATCAAGCCGCTCGCGATCTAGAAATCTACATCAAAGGGCTCGAATGCCGGTGCAAAAGGAGCAAATGGCAGCCTCACAAACGAGAGTGCAACAAACACAACGCATCACTTTAACAGCAAACGCGCCACTCCCTTAAATAAAACGGCTACGGTTCTCGGAGTCACCAGTAAATTTCCAACAACACAAATCAAGACACTCCGAGCACTCACAGGAACCACATTCGGGCAATCCACACATACAAGCAAGAGACCGCCCAGAAGGCAATGTAGCGTTATTTAAACTGTAGCCACCCTGTAGGGAAAAAAAGATTTGTAGTGGTGGGTCATTTCCAAGTGGATACGACAACTCGAGTGGGACCACTACCCCACTTGGGTGTATTCCGCGTGAGGTGAAGTTGCAATTGAACTTCCACTTCCTACCTGTTGCAGGGACCGCCAGCACAGGGTGGAGACGATGCTATTAAATCACCACAGCATGCAACAGCCTCCCTTCCCTAATAACCTGGTTCCCAAGGAGTGTCTCTGAGAAGGCGCAGCCCCACGAGTCCAGTAACGTTGCAGGTGTCTACAGCACCGACTGTAGGATCGGGGGTTTTCCCCCTGGATCTCCCAAGCGGTCGGAGGGAGCCGAGGTCATCTGCTTCCGGGCCCCACAGAAAGAACGAGCCAAACATTCGACCCTCTGCCTCCACCGCCCGGGCACCAAACCCCGCAGCCACTCACCTAAGACGAAACATAGCACTCCGCGCCTACCATCAGGTTAGACCCGCAACACCCACATCAAACAAAGGTCGGGCCGCTCAAACACCAGCCCCTCCCCCACCATCCATGGGCACACAGAGAGGCATGCAATCTCTGGGCACAAAGTACCTCCTAAACGCTACTCCGACGGACATCAACCTAGAGGAAGGATCTCTCCCACGCCGCGTAAGGGTCGCCCTGGCATGGCTCCGGTGCGGCGACTGGCCTGATCGAGACAGCTAGGGGAGAGACCCTAGGCAGGGGCGACATACATAAATAATCAACTCGTCCAATTGACGGATTTCGCAATTCAAATAAAAGTACCTGACTGAACAGGGGTGGCACAGCTGGGACTGGGGGGCCCAGTGTTCATTGAGGAACTGTGGGGCTTGGTCGAAGGTCTGAATCATGTACTGGATAAACTCCGAAAACCTGACCCCATCACCCGTGGGTGAGATCGAGTCCCGCTGGCGAAACCTCTTCAAAATGGAAACTCCAAAACGCTTTTTAAAGTAGGCTGACGACGTGTAGTTCATGACGAATTTATTTCGGTAGGCCGAGATTACTCGCTCGATGGGGTGGCGAACAAACAAGAACTTGTGGTAGGTTTTGAGTCGACGGGTGATATCATCTCCCTGTTGAAATGAGAGTCAGTTGAGGGAGGATTTATCTAGAGAAGGGAGGCAGCTAGGGGATAGCACAGGTCTTCAGCGAAAATAAAGACCAAGTATGAAATCAAGTTATATTCGTCGAGAGAATGAAACTTACTTGCAAGTCGCTAAGTTTCTGAAAAACATCTTTTCTATGTACACTATCCGATGGGATTTGACTTAGATTTGTCGTATTCGTGGAACCCAGTAAAAACAGAACCTTTTTCCAATTTGTACAGGCAACCTAAAGCGAAACAAAAATACAAGAAACCTGATGGCTAAAAAACAATACAAAAAGATATTTGGGGAAGATCAATAAAAGGAAAATTAAACATAGTTCATCGTTAATAACTACAGAAAATGACCACGAACTTGAACAGCAAAACTTACTTTCGGGACGTAGCAGTACAAGATTTTGTATTTGTCATTAACGAGGATATTACGAAGAAGTTGTGGATTCTTGGCGAGGTTTTCATAGTGGTCTTCCGCAGAGATCGGGCTATACACTGGGTCCAATTGACACGTTTTCGTTATCCGATTTTCTCTACGAAGAAAAATTTCTTGTTTCTGAATACGAAGTCGCATACCTTAATGGACGAAAAGAGGCCGATAATAAACGATGAAGACCATTTTGACTCTGCTCAAACAGAAATTAAATCCTTTTAAACAAAATAAAATTGAGTTAGTAGTTGGTGTGCACACATTTTTTCCCCTTTAATAGCACAAAAACTCCCTCCCCCCATTTAGATTATATCAAGCCGCACATTTTGTAAACGCCGGTCATTTCATACTGGTGAGATGTTGGGCGCTGTAGAATCTCGTCCAGTTAGGTTTCATCTCTGGGACGAAGGCCCCAAACAACCCATTTATACACCCAACTCCTTAGTCAGCTTTTTTTCCTCCCAAGCACTTATTCACATCTCAACCTTTTACACTGTGTTACAAGCCTTTGCACACCCTCACCCTCGTTCTCTTCCCAGTCATTCTTCTTACATACACATACCACACCACAACAACAGAACACGTACAGTTACACATTTCCTCTTTTTTTCACTTTCATTAATCGGAAGCAATATCGTCCGATTTTTTTTCACTCAATACCTACAGCAGGATGTCAAAATGCTGAGATACGTCAGATTTCTTTATTCAAAATTTAGATAAGTTCATAACACTCTACCAACTTGCACACCATTTTGGAACACTAACGCACGCGCACTTTTTAAACAAGCCACCCTCTTGCACACGCTTAAGAACATAAGAAAAGGAAGGGGCTGCAAAAGGCTATACGAGGTAGCCCATATTCCCATACCCAACTCCTGTCCCACCTAAAATCTTCATCCATAAATCTACCCAATGCATTCTTAAAAATCCGCAGGGAGGAAGCTTCTATCACATGACTAGGTGAGCTTATTCCATTCATCTACCACTCAATTTGTAAACTAATCTCAACCCTTTGCCACGTGTCCTATCCTGTTCTCTAAAAATAAGAAACTTACTTGTCTCCCCTATTATAACTTTTTAACCACTTGAAGAACTCGATCAAGTCCCTCAAGTTATCCTTTTTAAAGTATGTAGATTTGTTCTCGAACGCCTTTCACCATAAGGTCAGCTCCTCAACCCATGAATCATCTCAGTCATCCTTCTTTGCACAGATTCAAGCAAAGCAATATCCAACCTACAACACCATGTAACAAAATTTCACTTTTGTCTTGTCCTTGGGTTAAGTGTTATTTCCAAATTGTTTGTGGATCTATTAAATAAGTTAATTTTAATCCCAAACCTTTGTTTTTGTGGCTAGCACAATGAATCTTTAAATTAGCACATTTATGGTAATATTATTTTGATGCAGATAGTAAAAATATATAGTTTCAAGGGTTACGTTTTTTCAGTTATGGTATAAACATTAGTGTATTTAAAAAGTTATGAAAACTAATAGTATTAATAGCTATTATTTCTTATACTTTGTTTGTTGCGACCTGGACAGCATTGGCAGTTCTCTTACATTCCAGAGAGATTCGGTACTAATTTGGTCAAAAATAAAATGTAGAGCTTTCTAGAACTTTCAAGATTTTTTTTGTTTGAAGAATTTCTAGAACATTTGGGCAACGTAGATGACTGTATAAATACAAAGAATGTCTACTCAACATATCAGCTTAACTCTAGCCGTCACTAAGCATCGGATGGACGCATTTTGCTAGATAAAGACTCAGAAAACGGTAAATCAAGGGAGTTCTTAAAATTGTATGAGGGAGGCATTTCAGTTCTGTAAAACAATTTTTTTCAAAATCTAAGCATCCTGCAAAAGATTTTGAGGGGAGCAAAGATTGCTACCTATTTCTAAGATCTTAGCAATCTCAAGATGCAAGAATTCCGGGCTGGCGACCCGCAACCCCCGGAGAAACATTGAAATAAATACAGACCGTTTGACTTTATTATTATGACCCGAGTAAAAATGAATATAAAAACCAGCGTTGGTAGGCTTAAGATAGAAGGAAAATTTAAATCCAGATGGAGTCCTATGGATAAGTAGATCTAAGAACGGGAGGACACCATTTTGTTCGAGTTGAAGGGTAAATTTAATAGAGGGAACCAGAGAATTAAGTTGTGAGAGAACCAATTTTTTTGCATTTATTACTCTATTCGCGCTACTTTGTGAGAGTCTCATATATATATATATATATATATATATATATATATATATATATATATATATATATATATATATATATATATATATATATAATGTTTTGCTTATTTGGATACTAGATTATTTATTTTTTAACATTTCTAATAACACTAAGTAAAAAGTATTTGTACATTTAACTTATGTTGTTATTCTGGTTTTTTTTTACAAGATTGGTACAGAGGAGAAAAGAGCAATAAATTTCGCAATCCCACGAATTTGGAGGGAACCAACCACTCAAGCAATTGTTTCTTATGCATGGTTAACCTTTCCAAACGCCGAGCAAGGCAAAAATGCGCGTCATGTATCCAGACCTTGTCATCTATTGCGCCAGTACCACACAGTTCTGAGCTCCCCGTACCAACTCCTCCAAAAGTGCAGCAGTTTTTAGAAAGGAAAAGCAGTTCAGATGAGGAAGTCATTGATCGAGATTACAGAGGTGCAACTGAGGAGAGAACCCCATACTACCCCAACCCAAAAGATTTCAACGACCTCAAGAGATCTTGGTGTTGTTTTTTTTTAAGAGCTCATCTGGCGACTGCCTACTTGGGCATTAGTCGCCGTAGTAAAACTGGCCTAGTTCTAGGCTACTTTAAAATAAAATTAAAGAGACGAAAAACACCCCAAAAAGGGGGAAAGGAAGCAAGCTCCTGCGTCGGGGGGAGGTCCCCCCGGCGCAGGAGCGTGCAACCTAAAGGAAAAACAAAAAAGCAAAAAAAAACAAAGAAAACAAACCCTGCTTAAATAATAGGGAGAAGGCCGGCCTCCCCCAACAAGTCCACCAGTCAATGTGCACGCACTCGTCCCGAGTACCAGGGACAGGCGGTAGCGACCCCACCCTTCCCGGTACCGGGACAGGTAACGTGCGCGAAGATCACCCAGACTGGGACATTCGACAAGAATGTGCCGAACAGTCTGGGGGACGATGCAGTCGTCGCAATAGGGCGCAGGCGAGAGCTCCATCAAATAGCGATGCGTCACACGAGTGTGTCCGATTCGGAGACGACAGAAAGCGACCTGAAGCCGTCGCGGCATAGGTCCATGGGAACAGTCGCGGCGCAATGGCACGCAACTTTAAGTTCCCTTCGACCGTCTCCCATCTTTTTTGCCAAGCAATCCGAAGAGCTGCCCGTATTCCTGCCATGTAGTCGGTGTGAGGAAGAGCGAAACGCTGGTCCGGTCGCAGAGTCCTCGCGGACTCTTTGGCGCCCTCATTCCCCGCAATCCCTACATGTCCAGGAACCCAGCAGAAGATAATCTCGACATCTGTCTGGCTCGCCATAACCGTGGCGTCACGGATATCGCGAACCAGGGGATGCGGAGATTCTAATGCCCCGAGAGCACTCAGGGCGCTTTGTAGGTCGCTATAAATCACAATCCGGTCTCCGAACCGGGCACGTCGCGTAATCTCCCGTACCGAGTGGTGTATTGCCACCAGCTCGGTCGTCAAGACAGACGCAGCGCCTGGTAGAGCCCCGCTGACTTCAAACAGAGAGGATACAGCGTGGAAGCCGACCCCCTCTTGGGACTTGGAGCCATCCGTATACACTGGCACGGTTCCAGCGTGACACGAGGTGTGCTCCAGAAAGGTCAAACGCAATACTCCCGGCGCCATACAAGCTTTGAGAGCAGAGGCGTGGCGACAAATTGCCAAATGTGGTACCCTCCAGGGTGGCGTCCTGGGCAGAACCAGGGGTGCCACCGGTCCGAGAGCTATATCTAGCTCTCGAAGGAGTTTCCTGGCCCTATACCCGAAGGGCTTAGGGTATGACTGGCGTCTCTCGGCGGCATAGGCACCATCGAGATCAGCTGCGGATGCAGTGACAGCTGTTGGCGACTGAGGGAGGCGCCGGGCTCGCGCGTACAGGCGAGTGATGCACTGCACGCGGCGCAGAGCGAGTGGCATCTCCCCAGCATCGACCAACAGGCTCTCAATGGGGGAAGTGCGGAAGGCACCGGTCGCAAGGCGAAGGCCGGTGTGGTGGATCGAATCCACCTTTCGCAATAAGCGCTCGGCTGCGGATGCATAAAACTCGCATCCGTAGTCGAGCTTAGAACGAACAATGGATCGATAAAAAAGTAGGGCAGTAGCCCTATCAGCGCCCCAAGCGCTGAACGTCACGGAACGTAGAATGTACAGGCGCGGGTACAAGAGACCCTAAGGCTGCGAATATGAGCCTCCCAGGTGAGGCGTCGGTCGAATACAAGACCGAGGAAACGGTGCGATTCAACCACATCCAGGCGCACCCCATTAAGAAACAAATCTGGATCGGGGTGAAGCCGTGGATGGCGGCAGAAGTGCACCACCTTAGTCTTTGCCAAAGAAAACCGAAACCTGTGCGCTTCGGCATAGCGAGAGACGCGATTCAATGCCTGTTGGAGTCGACGCACCAGAGTTGGCATCTAGACCACGCCAAAAGAGATCGAAAGGTCGTCCACGTAGAGCGTAGCGAGAACATCTTTCGGCAGCACCGAGTTGATGCCGTTGATGCTCAGGGCAAAGAGTGTGACACTGAGGACACTTCCCTGCGGGACACCCTCTTCCTGCTCCTTTGGGCCGAAGAGGGCTCCCCCCACCCGTACGCGGAATCGACGATCTCGCAAAAATTCAGATATAAACATTGGGAGGCGTCCCCTCGCCCCCATCGTGTGGAGATCTTGCAGTGAGAGCAGTTCAGGCAGCGTTTTGGTGGATCGTCCTGGACCTGCTGCTTGCTGGGAGTTTGAAACTTCCGGCGGACTTGTTGTTGACTTTGGTCGTTTTTGCGGTGGTGAGTTTCGATTTCCTGAGACCTTGCTCTTTTCTATGAATTTTTCTTCTATCTGTCCAGTTGTTTTTTTGTTGTTTTTTTTTTTGGGGGGGGGCGATCTTGTGGTTAAAGTTCTTCCACCAGTTTTATCCACAGCTTGTGTTCTTTTCTTTGCTCGAGTTAGTAGATTCGTATCCATTTTCTTCGACAGACTGGGAAGTAAGGGGGTTGGGGATAGGGAAGGGGATGCGCAGTGGAGAGAAATGGCTACATGAAGCATCCCGGAGGGCCAGGCGGACATATACCTTAAAGTCTCCTCCCCTCCCCCTTGTGGGGAAAGCCGGAGAAGCGAGCCCCATGAGGAGAATTGTGGGGACGGTAGCCGGCGAATAACAGTAACTGCCTACCCTGTTGGATCTCCCCGCCTCTTTGGTAGTTGGAGCGAACATCTGTTTTAAGGCGACCACAAAAGGCCCTTAAACGACGCTCTAACGATCCAATTTCCTACGAGATCCATAAACCCGTGGTTATGTCACAAAAAAGCGGTGCTAGTCAAAAGGCACGCCAAGCAGTGTGGCGGTTGAGAGTGTCTCTAATTAGCAAGCCGACTTGGGCACCTCAGTGCCAACCTCTGCACTTCTCGCTCTCACCAGATGCGAACTCACCATTCACGCTCCCCTCTGTGGCCTCGCCCCTGACCCCTTAGATGGGGAGGTGCTCTACCTATAAATAAGCACCAGAAAGAAAGAGGGATTAAAATTCGATAAGAAAGAAGAAGGTTCAGTTCGTGAAGATCGATCCTTCAGCCATACAAGACGATTTCCTTGAGAAACGATAGGATCAGTTTGAGAAGATCGATCCCCCCTCCTCGGGCCGAATTAACATAAATCGTCAGGTTTTGTATTGGTGCCATACCGAAGAATCCTTTACAGACTTAGAAGAAGTCTGACTCTAGAAAAGTAAACCCTCTCATACTCTGAGTGACTCTCAAATCTCAAGCTCCGTAAGAGTGAGAGGAAAACAAACCAGCCCCAACGAGGTTCCGTTCTTTAATTACGGTAAAAATCTCACCGAATACCCCAAAATCTAGTTGGGCACTCTACGTTGAAGAATAAGACACCAAGAGACTTCAAGATTATCTAGAAGAGGACTCTTGGAGCGAAGAGCACCGTAATTATCTCCGTCTTCTTAACGTAACCGGAGGCAAATTTGCAATAAGAGGTCGACTCCCCCCCCCCAACCTCTCTTCCGCCTTCCCATCTCTACGAAATTCAATCATCGGGCACGAGAACCCTCCATTTTTTAATTATTTTTTTTAAGGGGCTATCTGGCGAACGCCCACTTGGGCATAAGTCGCCGCAAACAAACAGCCCAGTTCTAGGCTACTTTAAAATAAAAATTTTAACAGAAACAACAATAAAAAGGTAAAAACAATCAGGGAGCAAGCTCCGGCGTCAGGGGGAGGTAACCCTCCCCCCGGCGCAGGAGCCTGCGACCTACAAAAACAAACAAACAAACAAAAAACAAGTTGAATACAAGAAAGGAGGCCGGCCTCCCCCCAAAAGTCAACAAGTCATGATGCACGCACTCGTCCCGAGTACAAGGGACAGGCGGTAGCGACCCCGCCCATCCCGGTACCGGGACAAGTAACGTGCGCGAAGATCACCCAGACTGGGACATTCGACAAGAATGTGCCGAACAGTCTGGGGGACGACGCAGTCGTCGCAATAGAGCACAGGCGAGCGCTCCATCAAATAGCGATGCGTCACACGAGTGTGTCCGATTTGGAGACGGCAGAAAGCGACCTGAAGCCGTCGCGGCATTGGGAAATAGGTCCATGGGAACAGTCGCAGCGCAATAGCACGCCACTTTAAGTTCCCTTCGACCGTCTCCCATCTTCATTGCCAAGCAGTCCGAAGAGCTGCCCGTATTCCTGCCATGTAGTCGGTGTGAGGAAGAGCGAAACGCTGGTCCGTTCGCAGAGTCCTCGCGAACTCTTTGGCGCCCTCATTCCCCGCAATTCCTACATGTCCAGGAACCCAGCAGAAGATAATCTCGACATCTGCCCGGCTCGCCAAAACCGTGGCGTCACGGATATCGCGAACCAGGGGATGCGGAGATTCCAATGCCCCGACAGCACTCAGGGCGCTTTGTGAGTCGCTATAGATCACAATCTGGTCTCCGAACCGGGCAAGTCGCGTAATCTCCCGTACCGAGTGGTGTGTTGCCACCAGCTCGGTCGTGAAGACAGACGCAGCGTCTGGTAGAGCCCCGCTGACTTCAAACAGAGGGGATACGGCGTGGAAGCCGACCCCCTCTTGGGAGTGGAGCCATCCGTATACAATGGCACGGTTCCAGCGTGAGACGATGTGTGCTCCAAAAAAGTCGAACGCAATACTCCCGGTGCCGTTCTAGCTTTGGGAGCAGAGGCGTGGCGACAAATAGCCAAATGTGGTACCCTCCAGGGTGGCGTCCTGGGCAGAATCAGGGGCGCCAGCGGCCCGAAGGCTAAATCTACCTCTCGAAGGAGTTTCCTGGCCCTAAAGCCAAAGGGCTTAGGGTATGACTGGTGTCTCTCGGCGGCATAGGCACCATCGATATCGGCTGCGGATGCGGTGAGAGCTGTTGGCGACTGAGGGAGGCGCCGGGCTCGCGCATACAGGCGTGATGGACTGCACGCGGCGCAGAGCGAGTGGCCTCTCCCCAGCATCGACCAACATGCTCTCAATGACGAAAGTGCGGAAGGCACCGGTCGCAAGGCGAAGGCCGGTGTGGTGGATCGAATCCACCTACCGCAATAAACGCTCGGCTGCGGATGCACAAAACTCGCATCCGTAGTCGAGCTTCGAACGAACAAAGGATCGATAAAAAAGTAGGGCAGTAGCCCTATCAGCGCCCCAAGCGCTGAACGTCACGGACGGAGAATGTCCATGGCGCGGGTACAAAAGACCCTAAGGCTGCGAATATGAGCTTCCCAGGTAAGGCGTCGGTCGAATACAAAACCGAGGAAACGGTGAGATTCCACCACATCCAGGCGCACCCCATTAAGAAACAAATCTGGATCGAAGTGAAGCCGTGGATGGCAGCAGAAGTGCACCACCTTAGTCTTGGCCAAAGAAAACCGAAACCTATGCGTTTCGGCATAGCGAGATACGTGGTCCAATGTCCAATGTTGGAGTCGACGCTTGATCTCTCCCCGGTTTGAGAAAGGCGAGCACAGTAGCGATTCGCCAGGAGTCTGGGAGAAGACCTTCCACCCAGATCCTGTTGAACAAATCTAACAGAAAGGCCATGCCTCGCTCACCTAGGTGTCGAAGCATGGCGTACGGGACATCGTCCGGACCATGGGCGGTGTACGCGCACGAAGTGAGAGCGGGCGCAACTGACTCATAGTAAACTTGTCGTTGAAGAGTTCTCCGCCTCTAGAGGTAAAGTCCAGCCGGCGGCCTTCCGCGACATCACGACGTGCATTGAATGCTGGCGGAGCAGCATCACGGCTAGAGAATGCGGAAAAAGCGGTCGCGAACGATTCCGCCACGGACGCGGGGTCCGAGATTGCGGTCCCATTCTCCGGGAGAACGGGAGGGGGGTCCTGCGAGAACTTGCCCCAAATCCTTTTGACTCGCTTCCACACCTCAGCTAAAGGGGTCTTCCCGTTAAGTGGAGACACGTATGCCCGCCAAGAAGAGCGGCAGGCGTGCTTTGGAATATACCGGAACCTAGCCCTAGCCCGACGAAATTCAGCGACAGTGAAATCGTTCGGGCGTCGCTTATAGCGCATGTAGGCATAACGCTTCTGTTTGAGGGCCGTCTCACACTCGGCCGACCACCATGGGAGTGGTCGGCGTGCAAAACGGCCAGACGTCCTAGGAATAGTAGTCAGGCCCACGCCGATGAGGTTGCCGGAGAAGAACTCAACGACCTCATCTACTGACCTAAACTCCTCGACCGAGATAGAAAATTCAGTCATTTCCTGAAATGCAGGCCACCACGCCCGCGCCAATCACCACTGAGGTGGGCTCTCAGGCGGCAGTTGCCCTGAAAATGATATTTGAATGGAAAAGTGATCACTACCATGGAGGTCATCGAGCACCCCCCCATCAAAATCAGGCTGTGCATCCGAAGAGCACAAAGATAGGTCAAGGCAAGAAAATGAAGCGGTTCTCGGATAGTGATGCGTAAACTCATCCACGCTTAGGACACCCAGCTCAAGCTCTTCGATCAGATCGGCAAGGACTTGTCCCCTGGGATTTATGGAGTAATCTCCCCAGAGAGGATGCCTGCCGTTCAGATCTCCAAGCAAGAGATAGGGCCTCGGCAACCGTGCCACGACGCGGCGGAAGTCCCCCGCGTCGAAGTCAGCTGACGGTGGAATGTACGCAGAAATGATAGTATACCTCCTATCCAGGTGCAGCTGCACAGCCACTGCCTGAAAGGAGGTATCTAAAGAGAAAGGAAGAACGGAGACATCATGCCGGGTGTAAAACGCGCATTCCACAGCCCGGCCATCCAGCGGTGGTGGGGTCGCAAGACCCTTATATCCCGGGAGGGCGGGCAGGGGGCACGCGACTAGCATGGTCTCCTGCAAAAAGATAGCTAACGTGGAACGGGACGAGACGAGCCTCCGCAGCTCCTCCCAGTTGGCCCGGATTCCGCGGCAACTCCATTGAGGGAATATGCCCTCCAGGCCTAGCTCGAAGACGCGGAAGCCCTATTCGAACAGAAGACCCTCACGGGGATGGCCTTACGCTTCCCGGAGGCAGAGCCCAGGGCGCTGTTGGCCGGACAAAGCGCTGAAGGCGCTGTCACCTTCGATGACTTATTGGGGAAGGTTGGGCTCGCCATGCGAGTCTTTTCCTCCCTCCGCCTCGAAAACTTAGGCGGGCGTTGCGGCTTTGGAGGTGGGGGGCCCTCTTTTCGAGGAACCACCGTCTCCGAGCCACTCGCTCCACCTTGGGTCGTGGGCGAAGGAGTCAAAGCTCCTTTGTTGCTGTCCTCCTTTCGGGGAACAGCGTTAGGAACCCCGGAAGATGGCCTAGCGAGCATCTTCAAGTGTGTTGCCTCCTGTGAGTCTAATGACTCAGTGGAGGCGCGTAGCCGTTTCGCCTTACGGGAAACGGTCACGCTGGGGGAAGAGGGGGGAGCCCTGGTTTTAGCCGGAGCTGGGTGTGAACCCTTTTCGCCACCAGCTTTACCAGGGGAGCGCCCGGGTTGAGTAGAGCCCGCAGAAGGGCTCCGAATGGGCGCGGAAACAACCGTGCTCGTTGGCCTGGATGGGCCAGGAGCAGGGGGTGCCTTTCTAACTATTGAGGCATATGACGTCCCAGGCAGAGCCGGGCGCGCCATGACCAAGTCCTTAGCCTCGCGGAATGAAAGTCGATCCTGGGCCTGAACGGCCAGGATTTCTTTCTCAAGGAGATATGCACCACATTGCTTCGAAGAAGCAGGGTGCGGCTCTCCGCAATTGACACACTTGGCCACACACGATTTGGACTTATCGTGTGCGGCCTTGGAGCAATTTACACAGACTTCGGGTGACCCCGACTTTGCACGTCTACAAGAACGATTCGTATGGCCGAAGCGGTGACAGTAATAGCACCGCCGCGGCAGTGACACGAATGCCTTCACGCGGTAGCGGTACTAACCGGCACGCACCGACTCAGGGAGCTTGTCACAGTCGAACGTGACAAAGAGTGTAGGTGTGGGTCTCGAGGCCCCTCCCTGTTTTCTCATCACACGTTCGACCTTGACCGCCCCATGGTCGGCCAGCTCTAGGGTGATGTCATCAATGGAGTAGTCAACGAGTTCCCTCGCATAAACTACTCCTTTCACAAAGTTCATGGTAGAGTGTGGCGTCACACTCACCGGGGTGCCATGAAGTGTCTGAAGAGCACTTATCTTGGCCGCCTCGGCGGGATTCGCCGCATTCGCCAGAAGGCTCCCGTCCGAGAAACTGGTTACCTTCGGCTCTCTTCCAATTGCACTAGCTAATCCTCTCCTCTGATGGATCATGTTGCCCTTGGCCAACATGGTGCCATCAGTGGAGCGAATAACGAGGAAGCGTTTGAAGCCAGCGGGCTCGAAAACGCCAGGTAACGTCTGAATAAGGGTCTGATGTAATCGAGGCTCCGCCCTGTGCACTTTTTGTCTTTGTCATAGTCAGGGGCTCCGCACCCGGGGGGGGGGCATAGGGGCCGGATGTGCCGATCTTGGCTTGGTCGCTTGCCAGAGTGGCAGCAGACCCATCCGTCCCCGTAGCCCCCGCGGATGGAGAGGAGCCCCGAGTCTTTTTAGTCTTTTTCTTCTTTTTAGGAGAGGAGGGCGGGGAATGAACCCGCTTCTCACCTCCGCCGACAGAAGTCCCTAGGCCAGATGGACCGGCCTCAGCCAGGTCCTTCTCCGAAATTGAAAAGGTCCTGGTGGTCGCAGGGGCACCGGTAAGAGGAGATCCCTCCACTCCTTATACTGCCTCGGAGGCCGCAGCCGTTTGAGGAGGACCTTGCATAGGGGCGGATTCAGGTTCGGTGCTTGGCGCCGAGCCCGGATTCTCCCCCATGGAAGGCCCTACCCTCTGAGGCTGGGTCTCCTCAAGGACCATGTATATCACAGGAGGGGCCTCCAGTTGGCCATCCCCTCCCAGGACATCGCAGGTCCCCTTGGCAACGTCACCAGTCTTTTGTGGGGAGGCACAGGCCTTGACCCCGGCAAGGTTTAAGATTCTTCCCACAGGTGTTTTGAGGGAAGCGACCGAAGGGGCCTGGCATCCCTCTCCCCCCTAAGGGGGTTTGCCCTACCGAGGCGCGGTCGGAAATGGGCTGCCTGCTGGCTTTCTTGGCAGTCCCCTTGGAAAGAAAAGAGGGGACTGCCGCTGGAAATAGGTAGGTGCCCGAAAGCACCTCCAGAGAAGGGTTTGAGGGTGAGTCCCCTACACCCGTAGGCGTAGAGTAAGCCTCCTCTCCGGTTAAAGAAGTATGGAGGGTCTCCTGCGCAAGCACAAGGGGGGGTACCTCCATTTTTTCGGTGGAGCTGCCCGAGGGCGGCTCCGTTGATGTTACAGGGGAAGTTGGGGGTTGGATTTTTTTTTTTATATTCATCATTGGGCATGGTGACCCTATTTGTGCTACGGGACGCAATAGCTCACCACCTCTCACAGTTGCCAGCCCTGCAAGAGGTACTTGCAGGCCCGGCAGAGCCAGACGCCGCCATTTGGGACCACCCCTCCCACCTGGTGGCCTGGCAGTCCATCGGCATGGCGGCTCCACCTTAGACACGGCGTAAAATTGATAGAATGTGAAGAGGAGAGGAAAAGGGATGTGAGGAAGGTATGGGTGGGGATGAAGCAGGTTGTTAAAAAAAAACCATCCCGAACCGGAGCTCAGGGGTTAGGGAACATTGTCCCCTCAACATTTAGCCCCGATCCGGGACGGTTGGCTTGAGAAGAAGGTCAGCATCTACCCTGTGAAATTAGAGGCTGACCAGAGAAAGTTGTGGGAGAGGTTGTATGAAAAGCGACGAGGTAGGGGAGAAATACAGGCTATCTGAAGGAAGGAAGAGAGGCTAAGCTGGGGCCGGACGGGGCGCTGGATCCCGTCAGCACGGCGGCCAGGATGGCAAATCGCCGCGCCCCTTACGGGGCGAGAACCCTCCAAAGCACGAAATAAGCCCTCCAGCGTCACCCGGCAACCCCTGATCCCTCCTGCCATGTAAGTTAGAAAGAACATTTATATTCATATTGCGATAGTAGAAGTTTAGTACGTCTCACGTTTTAAAAGGGAGTAGAAACCATTGTTCGTGAACCTAGGTCATATTTGCTTGTAGACGAGAGTAATTTAATTTAATGTTTAACGTTAATCAAAAAGGGTCGCGATAAAAATACTAATCTGCAATTTGTATGTTTACGTGCAGCCTATTTGTTTTTTTTTGTCATTGAAGATATTGTAATAGGCCTAGTTGCCAACCGGGATAGTCGAGTTTAGCTTAGGAAGAGGAAATAAATGTGTTTACTGTGTTTTTGTCATAGTTAATTGTTAAATTTAAAATATGTTTATTTTGGGATAATTCCTGGGCGTTTCTTTATATCCTTACATGTTTGAAGCGGCTCTTTCTTAAAAACAACAAAATTAGCACTCTTAGATCAAAGCCTACTTCATCAAAGAAGTACATCACGTTCCACAAGGTATACCATCACAAAAGTGGTGTCAGGAGTGGAGTGATCAAAAGGGGCATTATACGACACGCAGCTTAAGACTTTCTTTGCTGGTTTCATTGGGTTTTTAAGAGGGATTTGTTAAAGATTTTTTTCGAACATAAAACAGGAATCTACCGCTCGCGAAAGTACCATCTTGCCAGATCCAATAGACGAGCGGACCCGAGACCCGAGAGAGGCCTCTACTTTGGTTTCCATTAGTCCCGCGAATGCTCATTGGCGCATACAACGGGCCGGTTCTAAACGACGCACTCGACATGTAGGCGCGGGCGCGGGGACACTTGCAGAGGGGGCCATGGACTTCACCGCCAGGTAACCTCAGGGTAAGCCTGGCGGATCGTGCAGGATACACCTGGTGGGCTTTAACACTTTTTCCGTCCCGCGAACCTAACGCAGCCTGAAGTTTTACCCCTTCTTGACAGCCAAAAAATAGGGGGGGGGGGGTTGGTAACCGCTAATATTCCGCAGGTGTTGATGAGGGGGGGGGGTCAAGCCAGGAAAGACTCCTGGAACGCGAGTAGAGAAGTCCAATCCCATCGAAACAAATGCTTTGAAGAGAGGGAGGAAGTAGTAGAGTTGGGAAAGAAATTGCCAGAGAAGGCTAAAGGGTTGTTAGCGGAAAGGGGATTTTTTTCTTAGAGAAGAGGCTAGGCTGGAGCCGGATGGGGCGCTGAATCCAGTCAGCACGGCGGTCAGAGGCAAATCGCCGAACCCCCTAAGGGAAATTATTCAGTGGATTACACCTACCTATACACTACACTTGCGCATGTTAAATTCCCTTTGACATTTATGCGCCCATTAGGATAGTTTGGTCAATTCATCTTGTAATACCTCGACATCCGAATCAGACCTTATAATCCTACCTTAGTATCATCGACAAACTTGCTCAGGTCGCGACTTATACCCAAGTCGAGATCATTAATATAAATCAAGAAAAACAACGGCACCAACACTGACCCATGAGGAACCCCAATGGTAACATTCTCCCACTCAGATTTAATCCCGTCTAAACTAACTCTTTGGTGTCCGTCACTAAGCCACGCCGGAATCCGCCTAAAAATGTTTCCATGGTTACAATGCGTTTTAAACCTTACTCGAAGGTGGCACCCTACCAAAAGCCTAAGTAAAATCTAACAACACCGACCCGAGATAATGGTAGGCCCTTAGGTTGCTTTAAGACGAGGCTTCCCATCACACGCCATTTAACCCATCCTCTTCACGGAAGAGGCGGAGCTTTTATTTACTCGCCTTTTACGACGCGCCAATGAAACAAAGTCTGGTAAGAAAAATCTCACAGGTGATCAACACAAATTCGGGAAACCTCGAAACTCAATGACACACCTGAGTAAGGTCGCAGATCCCACCCCATGCAACTGTGCCCTCCAGGCCCCAACAGCTGCAGGGTCGGGAAAATCATGATCCTTTCTTGCCCAGAACTCGCTGAGTGGTCTCCTATCAGCTTACTAGGTAATCTTTCACACCCCTCAACCTTACCGCTTTCTGGCGCCCCCATGAACAGAGAGTTTAGGGTAGCTTGCCGCTCTGGCCCTTGGCCCATACCCGGGTGTCTTTTGCGACCCCCGCCCCAAGATAACATATAGCGAACTTACTTTTAGTTATATATTTGTTATACGTCGGTCTCACATTCCAGAGAAGTCTCGCATAGAAAACAGCGCCCATCAGCAGGGTCAGAAAGAGCAACCCTACCAAGCACTTGTAGCGAACACAGAACATGGTTGAATTCGCTCAAAGACCGGGGTGGAGGAGGACGGTGGTGGCGGAAGCGCGCGAACCTTCTGCACTCCCCATCAGCGGCACATCGCGCCGGCCGGCGGACCCTGCCTGTGTGGAAGAACCGAATCACTTGCAGATACACGCGCGCAGCGGAGGGAGGTGGGGGGGGGATGTCCGGGGGTCGAAATTAATCAAAGGAGGCAAAGGAGGCGAACTCTAAGCGAAGGGTGACCTCATCGGTCAAAGATAGGAACTCTAAGCCAAGAGTGTCATCAAGAGGTTGAGTCATCGGCCAAAGAGGGAAATTATAAGACAGGGGTGACGCCATCAGCTAAGGAGGGGGGATTCTAAGCCAGGGGTGACATCTTCAACTAAGGAGGGGGATTCTAAGCCAGGGGCGACGCCGTCGGCCAAAGAGGGGATTCTAATTCAGGGGTGACGTCATCGGCCAAGGAGAGGAATTCTAAGTCGAGGGTGACGTCATCGGTTAAGTAAAATTACCGGAATGGACTTTGAAGATACAAGATGGATCCAATGAATGTGAGGCGGGAAAAACTTTAATATTTTTAATTAAGGAAGATTGTTGTAGTAAGGCAATTTCGTTCAGCGGGAGAGGGGTCAGTGAAAAAGGTGGATATAAACAAGAGCAATAACGAAAATAGTGGAAAACCATCGAAGACGGCCAAGAGTGAAATAGTAAGTCATATCATGATTTCATTTATCAGACATTAAAATCGTGCTCCATTAACGAGTTCTGACGTTAGCAAGTAAATTACACAAGAATGACACACACAAGTTGGTAGAGTGAGTCTTTCCTCCATGGATTACAAGTAAGAAGCAAAGCAAGAGAAGCAACCCGCAGGAGAACAGGCTAGTCTTGCAGTCCCACCAGACAGACCATTAAGTAACTATGAATCGAAGTCTTATAGTGAATTAATTCTACTCGCAACAAAAATGTCAGAAGGAAAAAAACTCTATGCCTGCTTCTGAACAACATGAAAGTCAAATAGAACAGGAAATTAGATCCAGTTCAATTGGTAATCTAAACTTAGGGTTGCCAACTCTGTCAAACTTCAATAAAGGACAAATAAAAAAGAATATATACATAATTTTTAATTTCATTGCTATATATATATATATATATATATATATATATATATATATATATATATATATATATATATATATATATATATATATATATACCCATATACTAGAACTAAAAAATAGTTCTTTCTTCACTTTGTAATTTTTTTTTTGTTTTTTTTGAAATTATCTTTGTTCTTCCATTTTGCGGACTTGAGTAATTGGGTATCATCTTTTGCTTTTTCAGCAAATTCTAAATAATTGAAGTACAGTAAACCCTAGATATAACGAACCTCAATATAACGAATTTCGGATATAACGAACCAAATTTCCTGGCCGAACTCCATCGGGTTTAACAGGCAAGCGTTATGACCAGCCTGAGTGGAGTGTTGGTGCGTCACGTCTCCTACAGTGCAAGGTTCGTATCAATACTATGTTGTGTAGTCCACTCAACTTTATTAGTAATTACATACGTATTACATATTCATGCAATACAGTCTTTATATACATATTTACGTATACAGATTAACGAACGAACCATCGGATATAACGAGCTTGGTTCGTTATTTCCATCGCTTTTAACGAACTTTCGTCTTTAACGAACGACTCCCGCCCCATATAGTTCGTTATATCGAGGGTTTACTATGAAAAGTTCAGATTTCATTAGTTCTACGGAGCATCTGTTTCTTTTTTCGACATTTAGATGACTATAATATTAATTCTTTCCCGTTAAGCTAATGTTCTAGTAATTTAAAGCATAAATGAAAATATTTTGAAAATATTGACCCAATTAATCTCCATTTTTTAAAAATCCAGTTCCATTTGGTGTTTGTTGTTTTGCACCTAGTAAAGAGGCCAGAGCTTCGAATAGTGTCAGTTTTTTTAATTAATGTCACTTCATCAAAGAGGTCATTCATATTAAATTCACATTTTCTTTTAGCTTCAACTCTTTTAATAACTTCAACAAATATCTGGTATTTTGAGGAATGGATTGAATTTTCCTCAAAGTTGATCATTTTTCCCAAATATGTAATCGCTGAAATAAGAAATAACTTAGTCTCCAATAATCTTACGAGCCTCAGCTGTATGGAAATTTTTCATAAGGTGGTGAACATGATAGGCAAAAATTTCTTCAGCATATAGAGTTTTTAACTTATTTCTTAAATTAGCCCAAAATAAGAAAACGTCTACCGCTGAAGTTTCCTTTTTTCAAGTCCTCCAAAAGATAGTCTAAATATCTTCATTGTATGTGGCGAGAACAACAAATAAATTTCAATAACTTGGGAATTTCTTTTGAATCATCATTAATTGAAATAAGTTTGAGTAATTGTTTAAAGCAATCAGTTAGTCTGCTTATGGAATACGAATTTAGGACAGTTGAAGAGATGGCCACCTAGTTTGTACATGCCGATGAATTTGACTAAATTGTCTCTACAAATGAATGAAAATCTTTAGAGTTTCGCCTCTTTACTGATGTTGAAAAAAAGGCCTTAAATATTTAAGACAATTTCTATGTCCACATCGCACTAAAACAAACTTTTCCAATCAAGTTGCAAATTTTCCATAGTGTTTCTTCAAATATTTGAACATTTCATCTCCACTTTCATCAGCATTCTCGAAAAAAATCAATTATATAAATCACTGCGCCAAAATCCATTTTAAAATATTGATCAAATACTGGAAACATTTTTTTTTTGTGATTTACGGCATCAATTTGAAGAAAAAAATAAATATTCGGTTCATGTTTTAAATTGTTCAAAACTACTTCTAATTCCTTTTTACCGATCACATTTGTAACGATTGTCTCTGATTTTGGTCAAACCACAAGATGTTTTTGCTGCTAATTTTGAATCCAGGTAAAGTTTTGAATTTAAATCCAAACTACAATCGACTGAGTTGTAAGAATGATTTTGTTTAACTGCAAGATATGAGTTATTACCCAAGTAAATATAATATCTTCTTTAGAATTTACTTTGAAGATAATTTTATCGATTACAAAACGAAGATAAAACTGATTTTTTTTTATTCTAAATTTCTATGTTGCTACTGCTAAAGCACCCATGTATCCAATTTTAAAAACCCCAGTCACCAACAAGCCCCTCCCCCTCACAAATTAATACATATATACACTACATTGACTAGATCAACCCCACAGAACCCATAAAAACTTACCCCAATCACAGATTTTACACATCCATATATCCTGCGGATACAAAAGGGATTTATTATACAACCTTAATATTAGTATATATATATATATATATATATATATATATATATATATATATATATATATATATATATATATATATATATATATATGAATCCATTAAACCACATTGAAATAGAAAACGGAATAATTTTTCCTTGCAGTAATATTTATATTACCTTTTTCGAAAAATCCGTGCAGGGAAGCGATTCGAACCAGGCACACTGAGGCAGCGAGCACCGCTTTGACCACAGTTAAAAGTATGCCGTTAGTACACTGCGCTACGCAGAGAACCAAAAAATTCTCTGAATAGAATAGCTTTTAAGGAACACTTTCGCCACCTCGAACGGAGACTATGAAAGAAATAGAAAATTAATTGGGAATTCAAAGAATAAATGAGGAATAGGTAAACGCGTGGCAGATATAGAAATGTATATATCTCTCAAAGTAGCACGAGAGAATGATGGAAATGAATCCATTAAACCACATTGAAAGAGAAAATGGGATAATTTTTCCTTGCAGAAATATGTATATTACCTTTTTCGAAAAATCCGTGCAGGGAAGCGATTCGAACCAGGCACACTGAGGCAGCGAGCACCGCTTTGATCACAATTAAAAGTATGCCGTTAGTACACTGCGCTACGCAGAGAACCAAAAAATTCTCTGAATAGAATAGCTTTTAAGGAACACTTTCGCCACCTCGAACTGAGACTATGAAAGAAATAGAAAATTAATTGGGAATTCAAAGAATAAATGAGGAATAGGTAAACGCGTGGCAGATATACAAATGCATATATCTCTCAAAGTAGCACGAGAGAATGATGGAAATGAATCCATTAAACCACATTGAAAGAGAAAACGGAATAATTTTTCCTTGCAGTAATATTTATATTACCCTTTTCGAAAAATCCGTGCAGGGAAGCGATTCGAACCAGGCATACTGAGGCAGCGAGCACTGCTTTGATAACAGTTAAAAGTATGCCGTTAGTACACTGCGCTACGCAGATAACCAAAAAATTCTCTGAATAGAATAGCTTTTAAGGAACACTTTCGCCAGCTCGAACGGAGACTATGAAAGAAATAGAAAATGAATTGGGAATTCAAAGAATAAATGAGGAATAGGTAAACGCCTGGCAGATATAGAAATGTATATATCTCTCAAAGTAGCACGAGAGAATGATGGAAATGAATCCATTAAACCACATTGAAAGAGAAAACGGAATAATTTTTCCTTGCAGTAATATTTATATTACCCTTTTCGAAAAATCCGTGCAGGGAAGCGATTCGAACCAGGCATACTGAGGCAGCGAGCACTGCTTTGATAACAGTTAAAAGTATGCCATTAGTACACTGCGCTACGTAGAGAACCAAAAAATTCTCTGAATAGAATAGCTTTTAAGGAACAATTTCGCCACCTCGAACGGAGACTATGAAAGAAATAGAAAATTAATTGGGAATTCAAAGAATAAATGAGGAATAGGTAAACGCGTGGCAGATATAGAAATGTATATATCTCTCAAAGTAGCACGAGAGAATGATGGAAATGAATCCATTAAACCACATTGAAAGAGAAAATGGGATAATTTTTCCTTGCAGAAATATGTATATTACCCTTTTCGAAAAATCCGTGCAGGGAAGCGATTCGAACCAGGCACACTGAGGCAGCGAGCACCGCTTTGACCACAGTTAAAAGTATGCCGTTAGTACACTGCGCTACGCAGAGAACCAAAAAATTCTCTGAATAGAATAGCTTTTAAGGAACACTTTCGCCACCTCGAACGGAGACTATGAAAGAAATAGAAAATTAATTGGGAATTCAAAGAATAAATGAGGAATAGGTAAACGCGTGGCAGATATAGAAATGTATATATCTCTCAAAGTAGCACGAGAGAATGATGGAAATGAATCCATTAAACCACATTGAAAGAGAAAATGGGATAATTTTTCCTTGCAGAAATATGTATATTACCCTTTTCGAAAAATCCGTGCAGGGAAGCGATTCGAACCAGGCACACTGAGGCAGCGAGCACCGCTTTGACCACAGTTAAAAGTATGCCGTTAGTACACTGCGCTACGCAGAGAACCAAAAAATTCTCTGAATAGAATAGCTTTTAAGGAACACTTTCGCCACCTCGAACGGAGACTATGAAAGAAATAGAAAATTAATTGGGAATTCAAAGAATAAATGAGGAATAGGTAAACGCGTGGCAGATATAGAAATGTATATATCTCTCAAAGTAGCACGAGAGAATGATGGAAATGAATCCATTAAACCACATTGAAAGAGAAAATGGGATAATTTTTCCTTGCAGAAATATGTATATTACCTTTTTCGAAAAATCCGTGCAGGGAAGCGATTCGAACCAGGCACACTGAGGCAGCGAGCACCGCTTTGATCACAATTAAAAGTATGCCGTTAGTACACTGCGCTACGCAGAGAACCAAAAAATTCTCTGAATAGAATAGCTTTTAAGGAACACTTTCGCCACCTCGAACGGAGACTATGAAAGAAATAGAAAATTAATTGGGAATTCAAAGAATAAATGAGGAATAGGTAAACGCGTGGCAGATATAGAAATGTATATATCTCTCAAAGTAGCACGAGAGAATGATGGAAATGAATCCATTAAACCACATTGAAAGAGAAAACGGAATAATTTTTCCTTGCAGTAATATTTATATTACCCTTTTCGAAAAATCCGTGCAGGGAAGCGATTCGAACCAGGCATACTGAGGCAGCGAGCACTGCTTTGATAACAGTTAAAAGTATGCCATTAGTACACTGCGCTACGTAGAGAACCAAAAAATTCTCTGAATAGAATAGCTTTTAAGGAACAATTTCGCCACCTCGAACGGAGACTATGAAAGAAATAGAAAATTAATTGGGAATTCAAAGAATAAATGAGGAATAGGTAAACGCGTGGCAGATATAGAAATGTATATATCTCTCAAAGTAGCACGAGAGAATGATGGAAATGAATCCATTAAACCACATTGAAATAGAAAATGGGATAATTTTTCCTTGCAGAAATATGTATATTACCTTTTTCGAAAAATCCGTGCAGGGAAGCGATTCGAACCAGGCACACTGAGGCAGCGAGCACCGCTTTGATCACAGTTAAAAGTATGCCGTTAGTACACTGCGCTACGCAGAGAACCAAAAAATTCTCTGAATAGAATAGCTTTTAAGGAACACTTTCGCCACCTCGAACGGAGACTATGAAAGAAATAGAAAATGAATTGGGAATTCAAAGAATAAATGAGGAATAGGTAAACGCCTGGCAGATATAGAAATGTATATATCTCTCAAAGTAGCACGAGAGAATGATGGAAATGAATCCATTAAACCACATTGAAAGAGAAAACGGAATAATTTTTCCTTGCAGTAATATTTATATTACCCTTTTCGAAAAATCCGTGCAGGGAAGCGATTCGAACCAGGCATACTGAGGCAGCGAGCACTGCTTTGATAACAGTTAAAAGTATGCCATTAGTACACTGCGCTACGTAGAGAACCAAAAAATTCTCTGAATAGAATAGCTTTTAAGGAACAATTTCGCCACCTCGAACGGAGACTATGAAAGAAATAGAAAATTAATTGGGAATTCAAAGAATAAATGAGGAATAGGTAAACGCGTGGCAGATATAGAAATGTATATATCTCTCAAAGTAGCACGAGAGAATGATGGAAATGAATCCATTAAACCACATTGAAAGAGAAAATGGGATAATTTTTCCTTGCAGAAATATGTATATTACCTTTTTCGAAAAATCCGTGCAGGGAAGCGATTCGAACCAGGCACACTGAGGCAGCGAGCACCGCTTTGATCACAATTAAAAGTATGCCGTTAGTACACTGCGCTACGCAGAGAACCAAAAAATTCTCTGAATAGAATAGCTTTTAAGGAACACTTTCGCCACCTAGAACGGAGACTATGAAAGAAATAGAAAATTAATTGGGAATTCAAAGAATAAATGAGGAATAGGTAAACGCGTGGCAGATATAGAAATGTATATATCTCTCAAAGTAGCACGAGAGAATGATGGAAATGAATCCATTAAACCACATTGAAAGAGAAAATGGGATAATTTTTCCTTGCAGAAATATGTATATTACCCTTTTCGAAAAATCCGTGCAGGGAAGCGATTCGAACCAGGCACACTGAGGCAGCGAGCACCGCTTTGACCACAGTTAAAAGTATGCCGTTAGTACACTGCGCTACGCAGAGAACCAAAAAATTCTCTGAATAGAATAGCTTTTAAGGAACACTTTCGCCACCTCGAACTGAGACTATGAAAGAAATAGAAAATTAATTGGGAATTCAAAGAATAAATGAGGAATAGGTAAACGCGTGGCAGATATAGAAATGTATATATCTCTCAAAGTAGCACGAGAGAATGATGGAAATGAATCCATTAAACCACATTGAAAGAGAAAATGGGATAATTTTTCCTTGCAGAAATATGTATATTACCTTTTTCGAAAAATCCGTGCAGGGAAGCGATTCGAACCAGGCACACTGAGGCAGCGAGCACCGCTTTGATCACAATTAAAAGTATGCCGTTAGTACACTGCGCTACGCAGAGAACCAAAAAATTCTCTGAATAGAATAGCTTTTAAGGAACACTTTCGCCACCTCGAACGGAGACTATGAAAGAAATAGAAAATTAATTGGGAATTCAAAGAATAAATGAGGAATAGGTAAACGCGTGGCAGATATAGAAATGTATATATCTCTCAAAGTAGCACGAGAGAATGATGGAAATGAATCCATTAAACCACATTGAAAGAGAAAATGGGATAATTTTTCCTTGCAGAAATATGTATATTACCCTTTTCGAAAAATCCGTGCAGGGAAGCGATTCGAACCAGGCACACTGAGGCAGCGAGCACCGCTTTGACCACAGTTAAAAGTATGCCGTTAGTACACTGCGCTACGCAGAGAACCAAAAAATTCTCTGAATAGAATAGCTTTTAAGGAACACTTTCGCCACCTCGAACGGAGACTATGAAAGAAATAGAAAATTAATTGGGAATTCAAAGAATAAATGAGGAATAGGTAAACGCGTGGCAGATATAGAAATGTATATATCTCTCAAAGTAGCACGAGAGAATGATGGAAATGAATCCATTAAACCACATTGAAAGAGAAAATGGGATAATTTTTCCTTGCAGAAATATGTATATTACCCTTTTCGAAAAATCCGTGCAGGGAAGCGATTCGAACCAGGCACACTGAGGCAGCGAGCACCGCTTTGATCACAATTAAAAGTATGCCGTTAGTACACTGCGCTACGCAGAGAACCAAAAAATTCTCTGAATAGAATAGCTTTTAACGAACACTTTCGCCAGCTCGAACGGAGACTATGAAAGAAATAGAAAATGAATTGGGAATTCAAAGAATAAATGAGGAATAGGTAAACGCGTGGCAGATATAGAAATGTATATATCTCTCAAAGTAGCACGAGCGAATGATGAAAATGAATCCATTAAACCACATTTCTGAGTCCATTAGGATAGTTTGGTCAATTCATCTTGTAATACCTCGACATCCGAATCAGACCTTATAATCCTACCTTAGTATCATCGACAAACTTGCTCAGGTCGCGACTTATACCCAAGTTGAGATCATTAATATAAATCAAGAAAAAAACGGCACCAACACTGACCCCTGAGGAACCCCACTGGTAACATTCTCCCACTCAGATTTAATCCTGTATAAACTAACTCTTTGGTGTTCGTCACTAAGCCACGCCGGAATCCGACTAAAAATGCTTCCATGGTTACCATGCGTTTTAAACCTTACTCGAAAGTGGTACCCTTTCAAAAGCCTAAGTTAAACCTAACAATACCAACGAGATAATGGTAGGCCATTAGGTTGCTTTAAGACGAGGCTTCCCATCACACGCCATTTAACCCATCCTCTTCACGGAAGAGGCGGAGCTTTTATTTACTCACCTTTTACGACGCGCCGATGAAACAAAGTCTGGTAAGAAAAATCTCACAGGCGATCAACACAAATTCGGGAAACCTCGAAACTCAATGACACACCTGAGTAAGGTCGCAGATCCCACCCCATGCAACTGTGCCCTCAAGGCCCCAACAGCTGCAGGGTCGGGAAAATCATGATCCTTTCTTGCCCAGAACTCGCTGAGTGGTCTCCTATCAGCTTACTAGGTAATCTTTCACACCCCTCAACCTTACCGCTTTCTGGCGCCCCCATGAACAGAGAGTTTAGGGTAGCTTGCCGCTCTGGCCCTTGGCCCATACCCGTTAGTCCATAAGTCAAGTACACGAACCCGTCCCGAGTACAAGGGATAAGCGTGCAGCCTAAAGGAAAAACAAAACAAAAACAAATGCAAAAGAATTTTTTTTTTTTTTTATTAAGGGGCTATCTGGCGACTGCCGACTTAGGCATAAGTTGCCGTAAACAAACAGCCTAGTTCTAGGCTACTTCAAAATAATTCAACAGGAAACAACAATAAAAAGAAATGACAATAACAAAGCAATAACAAAAACAACAACAACAATAAAACCGGGTTAAATGAAAGGGAGAAGGCCGGCCTCCCCCCAAAAGTCAATAAGTCCACCAGTCATGGTGCACGCACTTGTCCCGAGTACAAGGGACAGGCGGTAGCGACCCCGCCCATCCCGGTACCGAGACAGGTATCGTGCGCGAAGATCACCGAGAATGGGACATTCGAAAGAATATGCCGAACAGTCTGGGGGACGACGCAGTCATTGCAATAGGGCGCATGCGAGCGCTCCATCAAGTAGCGATGCGTCACACGAGTGTGTCCGATTCGAAGACGACAGAAAGCAACCTGAAGCCGCCGCGGCATTGGGGGATAGGTCCATGGGAACAGTCGCGGCGCAATGGCACGCAACTTTAAGTTCCCTTCGACCGTCTCCCATCTTCTTTGCCAAGCAGTCCGAAGAGCTGCCCGTATTCCTGCCATGTAGTCGGTGTGAGGAAGAGCGAAACGCTGGTCCGGTCGCAGAGTCCTCGCGGACTCTTTGGCGCGCTCATTCCCCGCAATTCCTACATGTCCAGGAACCCAGCAGAAGATAATCTCGACATCTGCCCGGCTCGCCAAAACCGTGGCGTCACGGATTTCGCGAACCAGGGGATGCGGAGATTCCAATGCCCCGAGAGCACTCAGGGCGCTTTGTGAGTCGCTATAGATCACAATCCGGTCTCCGAACCGGGCACGTCGCGTAATCTCCCGTACCGAGTGGTGTATTGCCACCAGCTCGGCCGTGAAGACAGACGCAGCGCCTGGTAGAGCCCCGCTGACTTCGAACAGAGGGGATACGGCGTGGAAGCCGACCCCCTCTTGGGACTTGGAGCCATCCGTATACACTGGCACGGTTCCAGCGTGACACGATGTGTGCTCCAAAAAGGTCGAACGCAATACTCCCGGCGCAGTACAAGCTTTGGGAGCATAGGCGTGGCGACAAATAGCCAAATGTGGTACCCTCCAGGGTGGCGTCCTGGGCAAAACCAGGGGCGCCACCGGCCCGAGAGCTATATCTACCTCTCGAAGGAGTTTCCTGGCCCTAAACCCAAAAGGCTTAGGGTATGACTCGCGTCTCTTGACGGCATAGGCACCATCGAGATCAGCTGCGGATGCAGTGAGAGCTGTTGGCGACTGAGGGAGGCGCCGGGCTCGCGCGTACAGTCGTGTGATACACTGCACGCGGCGCAGAGCCAGTGGCATCTCCCCAGCATCGACCAACAGGCTCTCAATGGGGGAAGTGCGGAAGGCACCGGTCGAAAGGCGAAGGCCGGTGTGGTGGATCGAATCCACCTTCCGGAATAAACGCTAGGCTGCGGATGCATAAAACTCGCATCCGTAGTCGAGCTTCGAACGAACAAAGGATCGATAAAAAAGTAAGGCAGTAGCCCTATCAGCGCCCCAAGCGCTGAACGTCACGGAACGGAGAATGTCCATGGCGCGGGTACAAGAGACCCTAAGGCTGCGAATATGAGCCTCCCAGGTGAGGCGTCGGTCGAATACAAGACCAAGGAAACGGTGCGACTCAACCACATCCAGGCGCACCCCATTAAAAAACAAATCTGGGTCGGGGTGAAGCAGTGGATGGCGGCAGAAGTGCACCACCTTAGTCTTGGCCAAAGAAAACCGAAACCTGTGCGCTTCGGCATAGCGAGAGACGCGGTTCAATGCCTGTTGGAGTCGACGCTCCAGAGTTGGCATCTGGGCCGCGCCAAAAGAGATCGAAAGGTCGTCCACGTAGAGCGTAACGAGAACATCTTTCGGCAGCACCGAGGTGATGCCGTTGATACTCAGGGCAAAGAGTTTGACACTGAGGACACTTCCCTGCTGGACACCCTCTTCCTGCTCCTTTGGGCCGGAGAGGGCTCCCCCCCACCCGTACGCGGAATCGACGATCTCGCAAAAATTCAGATATAAACATTGGAAGGCATCCCCTCGCCCCCATCGTGTGGAGAGTCTCCATGATACCGTATCGCCATGCGGTATCATAGGCCTTCTCCAGATCGAAAAAGACCGTGGCGTAGTGCTGTCTACGAAGGAAAGCCTCGCAGACGGCATTTTCCAGTCGGAGCAGAGCATCCGACGTGGAGTGGAACTTGCGGAAGCCGCACTGTGCGGAAGACAGATGGCCTCCGCTGTCCAGGAAAAAGGCTAATCTAACATTTACAAATTTCTCCATCAACTTGCACACGCAAGAGGTTAGAGAGATTGGGCGGAAACCGGTCGGAGTAGAGTGATCTCTTCCCGGCTTGCGAAAGGCGAGCACAGTAGCGATTCGCCAGGAGTCTGGGAGAAGACCTTCCACCCAGATCCTGTTGAACAAATCTAACAGAAAGGCCATGCCTCGCTCACCTAGATGTCGAAGCATGGCGTACGGGACATCGTCCGGACCATGGGCGGTGTCCGCGTAGAAGCGAGAGCGGAACGCAACTTGCTTACAGTAAACTTGTCGTTGAAGGGTTCTCCGCCTCTGGAGGTAAAGTCCAGCCGGCGGCCTTCCGCGACATCACGACGTGCATTGAATGCTGGCGAAGCAGCATCACGGCTAGAGAATGCAGAAAAAGCGGTCGCGAACGATTCCGCCAAGGACGCGGGGTCCGAGATTGCGGTCCCATTCTCCTGGAGAACGGGAGGGGGGTCCTGCGAGAACTTGCCCCGAATCCTTTTGACTCGCTTCAACAACTCAGCTAAAGGGGTCTTCCCGTTAAGTGAAGACACGTATGCCCGCCAACAAGAGCGGCGGGCGTGCTTCGAAACATACCGGAACCTAGCCCTAGCCCGACGAAATTCAGCGACAGTGAAATCGTTCGGGCGGCGCTTATAGCGCATGTAGGCATAACGCTTCTGTTTGAGGGCCGTCTCACACTCGGCCGACCACCATGGGAGGGGTCGGCGTGCAAAACTGCCAGACGTCCTAGGAATAGTAGTCAGGCCCACGGCGATGAGGTTCCTGGAGAAGAACTCAACGGCCTCATCTACTGACCTAAACTCCTCGACTGAGATAGAGAATTCAGTCATTTCCTGAAATGCAGGCCACCGCGCCCGCGCCAAGCACCACCGAGGTGGTCTCTCAGGCGGCAGTTGCCCTGAAAATGATATTTGAATTGGAAAGTGATCACTACCATGGAGGTCATCGACCACCCCCCAATCAAAATCAGGCTGTGCATCCGAAGAGCACAAAGATAGGTCAAGGCAAGAAAATGAAGCGGTTCTCGGACAGTGATGCGTAAACTCATCCACGTTTAGGACACCCATCTCAAGCTCTTCGATCAGATCGGCAAGGACTTGTCCCCTGGGATTTATGGAGTAATCGCCCCAGAGAGGATGCCTGCCGTTCAGATCTCCAAGCAAGAGATAGGGCCTCGGCAACCGTGCCACGACGCGGCGGAAGTCCCCCGCGTCGAAGTCAGCTGACGGTGGAATGTACGCAGAAATGATAGTATACCTCCTATCCAGGTGCAGCTGCACAGCCACTGCCTGAAAGGAGGTATCTAAAGATCTAAGGAAGAACGCAGACATCATGCCCGGGTGTAAACCGCGCATCCCCCAGCTCGGCCATCCCGCGGTGGTAGGGTCGCAAGACCCTTGTACCCCGGGAGGGCGGGCAGGGGGCACGCGCCTAGCATGGTCTCCTGCAAAAAGATAGCTAACGGGGAACGGGACGAGACGAGCCTCCGCAGCTCTTCTCGGTTGGCCCGGAGTCCACGGCAATTCCATTGAAGGAATATGCCCTCCAGGCCTAGCTCGGAGGAGACGTAGGGGCCCTCCTCGAACTGAAGACCCTTACGGGAATGGCCGTACGCTTCCCGGGCGCTGTTGGCCGGACAAAGCGCTGGAGGCGCTGTCGCCTTCGAGGACTTATTGGGGGAGGTTGGGCTCGCCATGCGAGTCTTTTCCTCCCTCCGCCTCGAAACCTTAGGCGGGCGCTGCGGCTTCGGAGGCGGGGGGCCCTCTTTTCGAGGAACCACCGTCTCCGAGCCACTCGCTCCACCTCGGGGCGTGGGCGAAGGAGCCGAAGCTCCTTTGTTGCTGTCCTCCTTTCGGGGGACAGCTTTAGAAACCCCCGAAGATGGCCTAGCGACCATCTTCAGGAGTGTTGCCTCCTGTGAGTCTAACGACTCGGTGGAGGCGCGTGGCCGTTTCGCCTTGCGGGAAACGGTCACGCTGGGGGAAGAGGGGGGAGCCCTGGTTTTAGCCGGGGCTGGGTATGAACCCTTTTTGCCGCCAGCTTTACCAGGGGAGCGCTCGGGTTGGGTAGAGCCCGTAGAACGGCTCCGAATGGGCGCGGAAACAACCGTGCTCGTTGGCCTGGATGGGCCAGGAGAAGAGGGTGCCTTGCTAGCTATTGAGGCCTATGACGTCCCAGGCAGAGCTGGGCGCGCCAGGACCAAGTCCTTAGCCTCGCGGAATGAGAGTCTATCCTGGGCCTGAACGGCCAGGATTTCTTTCTCCAGGAGATATGCACCACATTGCTTCGAAGAAGCAGGGTGCGGCTCTCCGCAATTGACACACTTGGCCACACACGATTTGGACTTATCGTGTGCGACCTTCGAGCAATTTACACATACTTCGGGTGACCCCGACTTTGCACGTCTACATGAGCGATTCGTATAGCCGAAGCGGTGACAGTAATAGCACCGCCGCGGAAGTGGCACGAATGCCTTCACGCGGTAGCGGTACCAACCGGCACGCACCGACTCAGGGAGCTTGTCACAGTCGAACGTGACGAAGAGTGTAGGGGTGGGTCTCGAGGCCCCTCCCTGTTTTCTCATCACACGTTCGACCTTGACCGCCCCATGGTCGGCCAGCTCTAGGGTGATGTCCTCAATAGAGTAGTCAACGAGTTCCCTCGCATAAACTACTCCTTTTACAAAGTTCATGGTAGAGTGCGGCGTCACACTCACCGGGGTGCTATGAAGTGTCCGAAGAGCACTTATCTTTGGCCGCCTCGGCGGGATTCGCCGTATTCGCCAGAAGGCTCCGTCCGAGAAACGGGTCACCTTCGGCTCTCTACCAATTGCACTAGCTAATCCTCTCCTCTGATGGATCATGTTGCACTTGGACAACATGGTGCCATCAGTGGAGCGAATAACGAGGAAGCGTTTGAAGCCAGCGGGCTCGAAAACGCCAGGTAACCTCTGAATGAGGGGCCCCGATGTCTTCGAGGCTGCGCCCTGTGCACTATTGGTCTTAGTCGGGGGCTCCGTATACGGAGGGGTAGAGGGGCTGGATGTGCCGATCTTGGCTTGGTCGCCTACCAAAGTGGCAGCAGACCTATCCGTCCCCGCAGCCCCCGCGGATGGAGAGGAGCCCAGAGTCTTCTTTGTCTTTCTAGTCTTTTTCTTTTTTGGAGAGGAGGGCGGGGAATGAACCCGCTTCTCACCTCCGCCGGCAGAAGCCCCCATGCCAGATGGGCCGGCCTCAGCCAGGTCCCTCTCCGAAATGGAGAAGTTCCTGGTAGTCGTGGGGGCACCTGTCGGAGGAGATCCCTCCCCTCCTTGTATTGCTTCGGAGCCCTCAGCCGTTTGAGGGGGACCTTGCATTGGGGCGGACTCGGGTTCGGTGCTTGGTGCCGAGCCCGGATTCGTCCCCATGGAAGGCCCTACCGTCTGAGGCTGGGTCTCCTCAAGGACCATGTCTATCACAGGAGGGGCCTCCAGTTGGCCATCCCCTCCCATGACATCGCAGGTCCCCTTGGCAGCGTCAAGAGTCATTTTTGGGGAGGGACAAGCCTTAACCCCGGCAAGGTTTAATATCCTTGCCAGCAGGTCTTTTGAGGGAAGCGACCGAAGGGGCCTGGCTTCCCTCTCCCCCCTAAGGGGGTTTGCCCTACCGAGCCGCTTACAAGAGGGGCGGTCGGCAATGGGCTGCCTGCTGGCTTTCTTGGCAGTCCCCTTAGAAAGAAAAGGAGGGACTGCCGCTGGAAATAGGGAGGTGCCCGAAAGCACCTCCAGAGAAGGGAGTGAGGGGAAGTCCCCTACACCCATAGGCGTAGGAGAGGAGTAAGCCTCCTCTCCGGTTAAAGAAGTATGGAGGGTCCCCTGCGCAAGCACAAGGGGGAGACCTCCATTTTTTTGGTGGAGCTGCCCGAGGGCGGCTCCGTTGTTCTTGGGGAAGTTGGGGGTTGTGTTTTTTTTATGCTCATCATTGGGCATGGTGACCCTCTTATTTACACGGGACGCAACAGCTCACCACCTCTCACAGTTGCCCGCACTGCAAGAGGTGCTTGCAGGCCCAGCAGAGCCAGGCGCCGCCATTTGGAACCACCCCTCCCGCCTGGTGGCCTGGCAGTCCATCGGCATGGCGGCTCCACCTTAGACACGGCGTAAAAATGATAGATTTTGAAGACGAGAGGAAAAGGGATGTGAGGAAGGTATGGGTGGGGATGAAGCAGGTAGTTAAAAACCAGCCACCCCAGACCGGAGCTCAGGGGTTAGGGAACATTGTCCCCCACCCCCTCAGCCCCGATGCGGGACGGTTGGCTGAAAGGAAGGTCAGCATCTACCCTGTGAAATTAGCGGCTGACCAGAGAAAGTTGTGGGAGAGGTTGTGTGAAAAGAGAGGAAACAAGTGTTTTGAAGGAAGGAAGAGAGGCTAAGCTGGGGCTGGACGGGGTGCTGAGTCCCGTCAGCACGGCGGCCAGAATGGCAAATCACCGCGCCCCTTACAGGGTGCAAAAGACAAAACAAAACAAACAAAAACCCTGCTTAAATAATAGGGGGAAGGCCGGCCTCCCCCCAAAAGTCAACAAGTCCACCAGTCGAAGATCACCCAGACTGGGACATTCGACAAGAATGTGCCGAACAGTCTGGGGGACGACGCAGTCGTTGCAATAGGGCACAGGCGAGCGCTCCATCAAATAGCGATGCGTCACACGAGTGTGCCCGATTCGGAGACGACAGAAAGCAACCTTAAGCCATGTAGTCGGTGTGAGGAAGAGCGAAACGCTGGCCCGGTCGCAGAGTCCTCGCGGACTCTTTGGCGCGCTCATTCCCCGCAATTCCTACATGTCCAGGAACCCAGCAGAAGATAATCTCGACATCTGCCCGGCTCGCCAAAACCGTGGCGTCACGGATATCGCGAACCAGGGGATGCGGAGATTCCAATGCCCTGTAGGCTGTGAGAGGAAGAGCGAAACGCTGGTCCGGTCGCAGAGTCTTCGCGGATACACTGGCACTCTCATTCCCCGCAATTCCTACATATCCAGGAACCCAGCAGAAGATAATCTCTAAATCCGCCCAGCTTGCCAAAACCGTGGCTTCACGGATATCACAACCACGGGATGCGGAGATCCCAATGCACCAAGAGCACTCGGGGCGCTTTGTGAGTCGCTGCAAAACACAATCCGGTCTCTGAACCGGGTACGTTGCGTAATCTCCCGTACCGAGTGGTGTATTGCCACCAGCTTGGCCGTGAAGACGGACGTAGCGACTGGTAGAGCCCCGCTAACTTCAAACAGATGAGATACACCGTGGAAGCCGACTCCCCTCTTGAGACTGGAAGCCATCCGTATACACTGGCACGGTTCCGGCGTGACACGAGGTGTGCTCCAAAAAGGTCAAACGCAATACTCCCGGCGCTGTACAAGCTTTGGGAGCAGAAGCGTGGAGACAAATAGCCAAAGGTGGTGCTCTCCAGGGTGGCATCCTGGGCAGAACCAGGGGCACCACCGGCCCGAGATCTATACCTATCTCTCGAAGGAGTTTTCTAGCCCGAAACCTAAAGTGGTTAGGGTACGACTGGCGTCTCTCGGCGGCATAGGCAACGTCGAAATCAGCTGCGGATGCAGTGAGAACTGTAGGCAACTGAAGGAGGCGCCGGGCTCGCGCGTACAGGTTTAATAATGCACTGTGGACGGCGCAGAGCGAGTGGTATCTCCCATGCATCGACAAGTAGGCTCACAATGGGGGAAGTGCGGAAGGCACCGGTCGCTAGGTGAAGGCCGGTGTAGTGGATCGACTACACCTTGCGCAATACACGCTCAACTGCGGATGCATGAAACTCGCATCCGTAGTCGAGCTTCGAACGAACAAAGGATCGATAAAAAAAGTAAGGCAGTAGCTCTATCGGCGCCCCAGCCCAAGTGCTGAACGTCACGAAACTAAGAATATCCATGGCGCGGGTACAAGAGACCCTAAGGCTGCGAATACGAGCCTCCCAGGTGAGGCGTCGGTCAAATACAAGACCAAGGAAACGGTCCGATTCAACCACTTCCAGGCGTACCCCATTGAGAAACTGGCAATACAGAATTATTAAAAGGCCCGCAGCGCCAGCTTGAACTTGCGTTAGAGATAAGTGAAACGTTCGGGCGTAAATAAACTGCGTCAAGAGCAGTAGGAAATGGGAGCCCCAAGTCTGAATCCCTCGGTCAACAATAATTAAAATAAGAGGAGACATCAGAATTACGAGGGACGAAGGCGCATGGAAGCTACAAAGAAGGTCGGGTTCATATCTGCCCTAACCTAACCTAACCTAACCACACCAGTCACTTAAGCAAATCCATTCAAGAGCAGAATTTAATTACACATGCATTATTACAAGCTTCCAATTACACATGCGTTATTACAAGGTTCCAATTAGATATGTGAGATTACAAGAGCAATTCCATGTGCGTTATTACAAGACAATCACATGTATGCTATTATCAGTTTCATTTCGTGTGCGTTATTAGAAGCCTCTAATTACATGATATATTAGAAGCATCTAATTACATGTGCGTTATTAGAAGCCTCCAATTACATGGGGGTTATAAACCAATTACATGTGCGTGAATACAAGCCTATAATTACACATGTGTTATTCTAAGCCTCTAGTTACATGTGCGTCAAGCAGCAAGGTTTAAGAGGCGTTTGGGGCCATCGGCCACAGGTCAGCTAGTAAAGTGTGATCGGCGATCACGACAAGAACAGCGCCGGCGATTGAATCAGATTTCAACTATTTTCACCCATAACAAAGAAAACCAGGTCTGCTGACCAAAAAGTCGCGTGCTCTGACTTATTGATTCATGACCTTCAAAACTTTAAAGAATTCTCGGACTAACCTTGGGAGGACCTTGGCAATCGTATTTTTTCGGAAGAGAATGTAAAACAGCACAAGGGTTTCAAATTTCGTTAGATTCGACGGAATAGTTGGATGATATTGCCAAATCAAAATAATTCCCGGGATAACCTTAGGAGGACTGGCAATCATATTCGAAAGAAAATGTAAAACAACATAAGGGTTTTAAATTTCGTTAGAATCGTCCGATTAGTTATGATGTTATTGGCAAAACAAAATATTCCCAGGCTATCCTTGGGAAGACTTTGACAATTATATCATCCGAAAGAGAATGTAAAACAACATAAGGGTTTCAAATTTCGTTAGATTCGCCCGAATGGTTACAATGTTATTACAAAAACAAACAAAAAGCTTACCGACCGACCGACATAGTGAGAGGTACAGTCGACCGCGACTAAAAAACAACGACGGACTGGCCTAATTGCGAGACAGTGAAAGTGGTAGAGAAGGAGCAGACCTTTCTTTTAATCAACTTGATACGGATTGGATACAAAGTTTTTTCACAGGAATAAATGCACATTCCAGGGATTAGGTTTCTCTGGCTACGGATAATCGGTGGATTTAGATATCGCTATGATGAGTAGGCTATCTGGTCACTATGGTTACGGAAATTCAGGGGATTTATAATAACGTTGAGTTCTCTATGGCTACGAAAATTCGTTGGATTTATTTAATATATATAACGCTCTTCGTTTGATAAGTGGTTTCTATGGTTACGGAAATTCGGTTGATTTATTTAGTATATAATTTGTGAAAAAAAGTAGAGCTATAAACACAAACGGCAACCACAACCCCAGAATCACGATGCTTTCGGAAGAACGTGCCGTTGCAAAGGGAACACCTTAAGTTCTATCAGATACGCGTCGGACGGCAAGACTCGGTTGGGAAATGTATTTATAATTTAACAAGTCTGGGTCAGGGTTGAGCCGTGGATGGCGTCAATATAGTCACGGTAACAAAGTTTTATTGTAAGATCTCATTCGTAAACGATAAATTGGGGGCTATAACTCAATTAGGTATTATGAGTGCCACTGATTTCCCTCAAATTTGTTTAAGAGCCACCAGCCTAATACTACATCCAGTAATTGTAAAATCATTTAGTATTATGGGTTTGTTATTGCTAATATTTGTTTAGGAGACACCAGTAAATGAACGACGACAAAATGTAAAACGAGGAAACTAAATCCTACTAATGCTCTTAATTTTGGATGGTTTCTACTAAATTCACAAAAGGTATTATGAAATGGGGTTTATTTAACTTGGGTATGAGTTATACGAGCCCCCCCCCCACCATTTGCTCTCCAAGAGGGAAACTCAGTTTAAAAAGCACCGACGCGGCCCAAGCGGGGCCGTTCTCATCCACTACCAACTCTCCAATTTAAGACCGATGACGAGATTGTGTATGAAACACCAAGTCCGTTCACCCGGGCGACCAAGAAGCAACTCTATTCTTCCAAGACAAATTCCCCGAGCCAACCTACCCTGAGAGTAACATGTTCCTTATATGGGTAAAGATTCGTTTTAACACATTTACGATTTTGTACTTAAAGATTTAAATGGTTTTAATTTTTAAAATAATGCTTACCGATGCCATTTTTAACTTCCGGGACTTACTAATAACATAGTTATTCACTTTTCGAAACTATAGTGCTAACTTCGAATCTTTCTGCGTGTCGGGGTATGCCTGTGTAAACTAGTTGGACACACATAGTCGTACACAAGCAGGGGCAGACAGCTGACCAAAGGCCGCTTGAGATATGTTCTGGGGCGATTAATAAAGAGTGCGATTTACGGTTGACCGGGTTTTAACTAATGGCTTGCCAAGTTGCAGTTCAAAGGAAATATAAAGACAGTACCCTAAAATATAATTTTAATATATATAATAAAAGGAGGCAATATATATATATATATATATATATATATATATATATATATATATATATATATATATATATATATATATATATATACACCAACAAAAGGGGTAAACAAATTACTTAATAAAGGTAGTTAAATGAATTATGTGAAGATTAAAAAAATAATCTGGGGATGACCATACAAGATCGCTTTACCTTCAAGCACGGGCGAATTGGCGAGAAAGGGGGGAGGGAGAGACAACGGCGCAGGTCTTCAAGAAGAGAGACTACTGACGAGGACTCGAAGATGAGGTTGGATTAATTCGTGAAGAATGAGATTTTCTCTGCTCCAGAGAGACGTAATCTCAACTTCGAGACGATTCTGCAGATCGGCAGGGAGAGTCAGTCTCGAAAGAACGGGAATCTTTAAGGGGTGGTGAAGATGAGAGAACCGCACAACTCTCCGGGAAGAACGGAACTCGATAGCTTTCCTATGAACAGGGGCCAAAGCTTAACGAAGGTAGATCTGCTGGCGAGATCTTCGACGAAGTACGACGACTCGACGACGGGTTACAGGGGTTCACGGGAAACAGACGGCAGTTCGAACAGAGTGAAGAGCGGGCTTTCAATCTCCTCGAGAAATGGTGAGTTTCGGGTTATATAGCCGGGTGGCTGGTCCGATAGACGCCTCGAGGTCTGGCGGTCCCTAGAGAATTATTGGCGCCTGTCTATGCAAACACATTTCATGATAACTAGTCGGTCCAGACGGTGAAACCTGCCTCGTGATTCTTTCTCGAACTTTCTAAAATTCTCACGCTAGGCCCACATGGTCTTGAAAGAAGAGGGGGGTATTTCCGAGGGGGCATCCGCATCATTTTCGACCTAGCTCCCTCAACTTTTGCCTTGATTCAAGCACCTAGACCTGGGCTTTTGAGAGCTAGGAGCGATTTGAGCATGCGTGTTTGGGCGATATTCAAACAATACCGTGTTTTTATAGATCTACAGGCCAACTGCGCATGTGTTCTCTGCCTTCTTAACAAATCACACGCTTCGTTATATTTTCGTTTATTCCGGACGCTTCGCGGGTCTCCTTGTTTTTAGCTTCTTAACTTTTTTATTTATGAACTGTTTTCTGCACAAAGCTTTTATTCAAATTAGAGGCCTAACGACGTTTGAATTCAAACCTGATTGTAGGCTTTCGAAGTAGGAATATTACGAAGGGGGAGGTAAGTTGCAGGAGGGGTAGGGCTCCCCCCCCATTTTGAAAGTACCTAAAAAATGTTCATTTTTAGCGGAAATAGCCTAAAGTAAGCGGCGCTATCGCCGTCTTAAATTACTAGGTTAGTTCTGGTCTGGATCTTTGAAATAAATTTAAAAATGTGTTTTTTCTTATGAGTTTTATGTGTACTTTTCTGATATGATACTCGTTTTTGCTGGAAATACATACTTTTCCTAGCATGGACTTCGGTTGATTATGGGAAAAGTATGCATTTCCGGAAAAACGAGTATCATATTAGAAAAGTATATATAAAACTCCATAAGAAAATATTTTTAAATTCATTTTCGAAAATGTATTAAAACGAATCTTAACCCTTATATGTGCGATGTTGGGGAGTTTGTACAACTATTACTAATACAGGGTCCCTCAAAGACCCCATTCAAATTAGGCTTCCTACGGTGACTCCTTCCCTAGCCACGCCCACAATGTCCTAAAACGGACACACACAGTCTTCATTTTCATTATATAGATTACACTAAAAATCCTTTCAGAGTATGCTCATGTTCGAAAAGCATACCGATCCCTCCTCGACCGCAATCCCTGATCACTTCGAGATCCAGTTGTCTGCGGTCGTAAAAGTTTGTGGGGGCGGGGGAGGTAGGGGGTCGAACATGCGATTCCAATCCCCATTTTACCCGGAGCGCCTTAATTAAACACAAGAAACAAACAGTTCCAAACAATTCTGCTCCCCACAGCCAATGTCACCCCCCACCCCTTTGGCACCTCTATTCCTATCCCGATCCCAAGAGCCACAAAATACCCCCCCCCCCATTTTAACGGACCTACACCTAACCAGAACCCTATTTGGTAAGGGGGCAAACCTCCCACCCACTTCCAAACTCACCCGCAGAATGCCTTGTGCCAAAGCGGCCCCAGGTGACATTCACCCATCTGAAGAATTACACTGGATCGCCGAACAGTGTTTCTGGCTCTAGGGTCAGGACACGGCCCCTCCCTACACGAATACCAAGATAGAATAACCCACCCCTAAAAAACTCCCCATCTCGTCCTTGTTAGACCATCTTTGCATATAACTTTGCTAGGTTATATGCAAAGTCCTCCCCTGGGAAGGACTAGTAATAATAATATTAATTAACGGTTTATTCCAGAGGATGGCAGCCATTTGGCTGAAAATATACAGCACTCATTATTCCTGAGTGCTGCACGATTTGACTGAAGAGAGCCCGCCGGCAAAAAAAAATCCTGTGGCACCTAGTCATCACGCACCTAGTCATCACCCGCCTAGTGACCCCCCTCCCCGCCCCATTTTTGCCTGCTTTCGTTCAATGGCACGAAGCGTTTGGCCCTTGATCTCGCTCACTCTCTTCCTCCTTCGGTTGCTGCAGCCGAGATCAACGTCTCTTTTCTCTCTCTCGGGTCCTCGCCTCCTCTCTTGATGTACAGGTAGGTAGGTGCCTTTGCAAGAAGCATCTCCGATGCGCGCACTCTCGTGGCAATAACGTCTTCTGCCTACATTCCTTACACTCTACCAACTAAGACGTACAAATCTCTTATCAAATCCACCCGCGGGGCTCACACCCGCCGTATCCACACCGAAAAAAAATCCAGCGGGTATTATTCAAATTTCCTCATTTCTCTTCCCCATAGCTAACGCAATCTTCGCTGTTATATTTTCTGATAAAAGAGTCGTTATTCGCTCTTGAATTCCCTCAGGCCGCCTCTCGCATTGTGGTACTTTTCCCCAACTACATTTTCCCTCTCAGTCCAGAGAAAGTAGTCTCCTCGTCTATATCCTAAAAAGAGCTGGTACCCAGCTCGACTCTCCCCCCGCCCCATCTTTATCGTCAGTTCCTTCTTGTTCTCGTTTTTGGCACTTAAAAACCTAGTCAATCTTCATGGTCAGCTTTCTGAAACCTTGACCGTGTCTGAGCAAATTTTAATCGTAGTTTCGAAATCGACACCCGAGCTTTCATTACTTCTCACCTTGACTCTCTCAGCTCTTCCTTGTTGTCCGACTCCTGTCCTCCACCAAACCAGGGTAAATGTTGGAGTATGGGCGGATGCGATTCTAGCTTATTTTGAGGGTCGGGGCGATGGGCCCACGATGATTCTGAGATTTTAATCATTTGGAGGGTGGAAGCGCCCCCCCCCCCCCAATATATAATCGGAAATGGCCATAAACTTCGTCCACATAGATTTCAGCTTAGGAAAAATAGCCCAAAATAAGCTAGGACTCGGATCTGGCCATACTCTACACAATTACCCAAACCAATACTAGAGAGTCGCTTAACGAGGGCCCAGGGCTCTGAACAATGCCATGCAAAGGCCTTATTATGCTAATTGTTAAGGTTAGCTGCAGTTCAGAATGTCTAGATTATTCCAAATGACAAACATTTAAAGTGCTCTAGATTGCAACAAAAATTGCCAAATTGAGAGCGCATTGCATTAAAAACTGAAGGTTCTATTATTTTTTTACGATTTTCCTCAACATAACTCGGAGCTTATCTTAATTACTTAAAATTCTTTAAAAAAAAAAACAACATCTAAATATTAAAAGAGAATCCTATACATATTAATGGCGAAAGTATTTTTTCTTTAATGATTATCAGATGGCAATGTTGCCGAATCTTAGCCGTTTACTTGGTTGGATGAATTAATGGGACCTCCAGCATCGAGAGTCGATGACTGCTAGAGCCCTAACAACTTATTTGTTAAAAATAAACGTGAGCTGGTTGAAAGATTTGGGGGTTAAATATGGTCTAATTAAAACCGCTATTCGTAAAAAAATTCCCAGGGATTACAACTAGATTTAACCAATTTTTTGTTAGTTTGTCTCCGGCCGGATTTTTCCTTCATTACCGTTATTTTCTAATCGCCCCACTTCGTTTTGTAACATAGAAAGTACTAACAGTCCGTGAAGTTGTCTCGAACTAACTACCGAAATGATTCAACCTGACCTAACCACCTAGGCTAGTTAGGTTGGATTAGTTAATAACACTCCGTAGTTAGTTCAGGACATAATTTCATGGATTCAGTACTTTCTATGGTACAGAAACGAAGGGCGCGAATTAGAAAACGATAATAGGGTGTAAAAATATAAGAAAAAAAATTCACCCAATAAGTCGGGGGGGGGGGTGCAACGGGGCAAAACAAATATGAAAGTTAGAAAAGAGAGAAAATACCATGGAGGAGAAGGGTATCCCCATGTAATGAGGAAAAAGCGTCGAGTTGTTTTCCGTGACCCCGTCACACGGGAAATCTCACCTTCAAGTTTTCTGGGTAAACATGAAGATCGGCGGCGCGCCCGAAAAAGTGTATTTTTTGCGTGTATGTTTCGTTCACCGGCGCATGCATATTCATGCGCGTTTGGTTAAATAAAAACGTTAGAACATTATTCTATAAACATTATATACTGGGGGGCAGCCGCCCCCCAATGATTGAAACTCAGAATCATCGTAGGGAGGTCCCCCCGCAGTGATAAAACCCCCACGAGCAGTCCCCTTGAATTTACTCCAAAAAGGTGAAACATTGGAATAGGGACGAAATATTTTGCGTCCCATCGTTCGCGCCGCTGATCTTGATGTTTACCAAGAATACTATTCAATCTTATTACAAAAGTGGCCCCAGACCCTCTTCGCCACTATAAAACAGAATCACATCCCTTTCGCCATGAGGCCATACGAATGAATTTACGTTCATATGTAAGGGTGGGGACGAGGTTATGTGTGTTGTGATGGAAGCAGAATATGTTAGGCCTATATTCAAGGCTTAAAGGATAAGTGTTGAGGGCGGGAAAATGTTCATTCATTCAGGCCAAGAAATTTAGAGTATACAAAGGCAATCAAAATAGGGCTACAAATAACCTGGATGTTTAGATGAAGCTTTGCTTCGTTACTTTTAAGAAGAAAAGGCTGTGCCTTTGACCCTATCGGTTCATGCACATTAAACAGAAAACCACAAAGAAAAACGCACAAGTCATCACACTGTTCAAACGAAAGTTCATTGGATATAATAAATTCTGCAACACGTGATTTTTCTTACCATATTTTGCATCTCTTAGCAACTTAAAACTCGAAAGAAAACTGAGTGAGTCAGACCAATGCCACGGGAACTTAGTTAATTTATAACTCCGAATAGTTTAACTTTCTTTCCGAAATAGCAAAATAAATGGTGTAAAAATATAAGAAAACAAAAACCACCCACTTATCGAAATATTAGCCAATAGTGTAACCGAACATAAGTAAAGTTTCGTGACGCGTTTTAGACCACTCGCGAAACTAGCAGAAATGACGAATATTTCAATCTCTGCCGGTAGATGCATCTATTAGATTGTGAGACGCGAAAAACGACCCAATGAACAGGAAGACGTGGGCGGAGCTTAAATTAAAAAAGTGATTAACCGCATGTTATTCAATATAGCATTAAATTAATCAATATGATCATTACCTTGAGCATCAGGTTCAAGGTCCGGAAATTCACAAAGTTTGACTGATATTACCCAAAGAATAAAAAGTCGTTGGCCTTTAGATCTCTTAATAATAACTAGTTGGCAACTGACCCAACTAAAATGATAAAGAAATATGCTTGATTACAAGGAAGGCAAAATATGCATGAATAATGCACCCTTAAAATTAAAGTAGTGGTTTTTTTTTAAGGAAAGTTTCTAACACTATTCGTAAATATTTACAGACCTTTTTTTATTATAGCCTATTTTTAAAAATGTTATTTTATGAGATTCATTTATTTTTCTTTTATTAATTTATTTATGTTTAGATGCTAGGAACTGCCAAAGTCATAAGAACCATATTTACTTTCTTTAAACTAATATAAAATATCCTTTACATTAATTTTCTATTATCGATTCGAATGATCCCCATTTTTATCTAGCTATATAATTGTAATACTTATTTGGGGTGGGTGGGGGAGAGCTCGCTTCTCTTTTTTGAAAATAAAAAGTAATGGGAAGGATTTTTTTACCCCCGCTCGATCTGTAGATGGTTTTTTATTATTATTTCTCAGTGGGAAATCATAGTTCAGCTTGGGATCCGAACCACATTTATCTCAGCGTATGGTAGACATCCTCTGATGGTGATGCTTTTTGTTTTCGACCCATTCCCGTGGATGGTTCAAATTGTATATTGTAGATGCATGATCTGACACAATCCTATGGATGCAGTTTGTGGTAGGGTTTTGACGGAATTGGATGACCTTTGATAGGCCCTTGTGGCTTTTGTCATCCGTGAAATTTTGTTATGTTATGTGAAGGTGACCCGAAACCAGACTCAATCTGCAGACTTGGACTTGGATATAAAAAGTAGTGAAAAGGAAAACACATACACACATATATGTATATAATAGGGGAAGATAGATAGGTAGGGATAGATTTCCCTGATAAAAAGGATAGAGGGGAAGGGGGAGAAAATCTCTGGTGATAGGGAATCGCAGGCATTTGTCAGAGGTTGGTGTTCTTCTCTTTGTTATTTGCTCTAATATTCTTGTTGTTATTCGTACTGTTTTCTGCTTCTTTTTGTTTCTTATTTGTTTGGGTTGCTATTGAATAGCATGTTTTGTTTGTGTGGTTGTTTGTTTTTTATGTTATTGGTTGAGTGTTCGTTATGTTTCTTGTAATTTGTAGTGGTTTGTAGAGCGTTCAAGCCTTTGTAAGTTGTTGTTGTAAGTTCTGTGTTTCTCTCGTTGTTCGCTTAAGTGTCTTCAGTGTTCTTCTTCTTGTTCAAACTTGTGTAGTCCATTGTTTGGTGTGTTTAGTTTTATGTGAAGATTGGGTCTTCTCGTCTTTCTGTCTGTGCTTTGCTACCGACAAAGTCCAGTCTTCTTCTGTTTAAGTCACGTAACGGAATGTCGATGTGCCTTTGTCTGATTTCGTCCGTCAAGAGTCTTGGGATTTTCTCCCAGATTTTTCGGGCTCTTCCTTGCAGCTCAATGTTGATTTCAGTCAACTGGATGCCTTGGTGAAGGTCCCTCTGCCTCTTTCTTTCTCTCCTCCTGGTGCCTGTTATTAGCAGTACACCTTTGTTTTGAACTCTTTGGAGGGGTCGTACCTTGTTTTTGGAACTAGTATTGATAGGTATTGGTGGATAGAGTAGCTTCGATCTTATGAGCGCGTTGTAGATTTTCTTTTTGTTAGCCGTGTTGAAGTTTCGGAACCTGAACAGATTTGAAAGCTCTACCCGCGCTCGCGCTGCTACCTGAGCAACGTGACTACCGTATCCCTTACTACCTATCTTTAGTCCAAGTACTGTCCCGTCGTTACTGTAAGGAATCCGGGCGTTATCAGTCTCGATATGGGCCCGTTTCTTACGGAAGAATGGAATAACCTTAAACTTTTGGGTGTTTGTGGCGATTTCCCATCTTCTTTTGAACCTGTTGGGTTTAGTCCGAGTCTTAGTACTTTGAACTGAAGCTCAGTTCTCCATACTTTGTCAAACGCCTTCTTCACATCCCTGAGCACCAGGTCAGCGTACCTTTTTTGGCTAGTAATCTTCACCGGTTTTTCGGTGATGACTGCTAGCGCCGTATCAGTCCCTCTCCCTCTTCTAAATCCATGCTGGTGCTGATTATGGAGGTTGTTTTCCTCCATAAAATTTTGGATTCGACTACCAAGGATCTTCTCGATGACCTTGCCAGCCACTTCGAGGAGGGAAATGGGTCTGAAATTTGTTGGTCTGTCGGGTGGTTTCCCGGCTTTTGGAATGAAGATCATTTTGGCGATCTTCCATTCGTCCAGGAAATAGCCAACGTTCAGGCACGCATTCATTAGATTGACCAGCCCCTCTAAGATGTTTCGGAGGGCGTTTACCCAGTTGAGTTTGGTAAATCCTGTTTTTCCTTGTGCTCTCTGTTTGAAGGAACGTAGTGTCGTTAGTAATTCTTCTGTGGTTACTCTTCTTCCGTAACCTGTCATCTCTCTGTCAGCAGTCACGTTATTAAAGGGGTATGTCCTGTCTAGTACAGGTCTTAATTGGTCACGAATTCGTTCTTCGAAGTCTAGGTCGAAGAGTTCGTTTTCTTCTGGAGTGATGAAAAGTACATCTTTCCAGTAGCTTCTGAACTCCTCTTCCGTTTCTGTCGTGTCCATTTTTGTCCCGTCATCATTACTGAGGAGAATGGTTTTGTCAGGCGGCTTACCCTTCAGTCTTGATAATGAGTTCCAGAATGTTCGGGGATCCGTCTCTTAGTCAAGTTTGTCAACAAGGTCATTCCAGAGCGCTTGCTGTTGCTCTGTTATGAGAGTCTTCATCTCTGTCCTAAGTGTTCGTAACCGTTTGTTATTAATTCCGTCTGTGCTAGTCAGTCTAATATCTTCGAAGAGTCTTTTGTATTCGTCTGATAGGTCATAAAGTTATTGTGTCCACCTTGGTGCTGGTAACGTTTTGAACGAGGTTTTTGGTACCGTTGCGCAGTCTGCTTCCACCATTGCCTCCGCCAACCTTGCCATTTCCTGGTCGATCTCCTCCAGGGTGGCTTCTTCTAGGGGCTGAGCTCTGAATTCACCGAGAAGCGTATGGTACTCTTCCCAGTTCACTCGAGAGTAGCATTTTCGCTCCCTGATGGGTATTTGGATGGGACTGGATGAGATTTTGATAAAGGTAGCGACGTGGTCGCTGGGGATTAGAGGTCCAGGCTGAATATGGTAGTTGTAGGGAAATTGAGGGCTGGTTAGGGCAATATCTGGTTTGGTTGCGAAGGTGTCGGCGATAAAGGTGGGGAGGGGGGCCCGATGCGGGCAACGATACCTCTGTCAATAAGGTTCTTCAAGTTCTTTCCCTTCTTGTTTAGAGCTCCGGTATAACCGGATTCCAGGCATCTGGCGTTGAGGTCTTCTCCGAACAGGACTGTTCTCCCGTGTGCACACAGCTGGAGAAAGTTGTGCATCGGGATATAGTCTCGTCTTGGGGGTTGGTACCCTGTTGATACCACAAGTGGCCCCAGGGTGGTTTGGACCTCGATGGTCAGATAGTATTCGTCTAAAGAAGGGAGTAGTTTGAACTGAATACCTTTCTTGACTGCGATGGCGGCGCCATCAAAACGTTCCTGGCTATGGTTTTTAGTCGTCACACAGTAATAAAGTATCTTTATAGTCTTCTGTGTTGTGTCTATACCGTGTTCTGATATCAGAACGATATCAGGGTCGCAATTCCTAATAATATTGCCATAAGTCGCTTGTTTGTCGATCCATCCGTCAGTGTTCATCTGTAAGATTGCCAATTCCTTTTTTAATCTGCCCATGTTGTCTGTCAGTTAGTCGTTCCTGTTGACGTATTTCTTGGGGGTGGGAAGGGGTAGCTGGAGGAGATCGACACTTGCCGGATCTCTTTTTATTGAACTCTGAGTTCGTTAGGGTTACAAATGCGTCCTGGTTGAGCCGGACCATTCCGAGGATGAGGGCCTCTTCGAAAACTTTTTCTGGGATGTCTTCGGAGTATTCCCATTTGTATCTTCCTGTGGTCACTCCGTCGCTCACATCTTTATCATTTTTTTGTTCAAGAAATGGAACGTCATCAGTGGTGAAAATTTTTAGTTCAATCCTTCTCCCGTGGTAGGCATGTTTGCCCTCCTTCGATGAAGAGGTTGACCTGCCCCTCTGCCCGATGGGGGATCGCTTTGAGCGGCTACCATGTCGATGCTTGTTTTTTTGTTCCTCGGGGTAATTTCACCTCGGGAACTATAGTAGCGGATTCATTTATTGTGGCGGTATTTGATTCGGAATCTTCTTGGGTTGGGCTAATGGGAACGGGAACATCAATTGTTAGTGGAGCGGCTGGTCTTGGTTGAGGGGGCTGCATCTGGATGCGAAGGACTTCCTCCGAACGTGAGTTCTCGGGGAACCACATCTCATCCATCCCGTTGTTTTTGAGCATCTGGTTAAGTTCATTCTTGAACGAGCCGGGGTTTGTTAAATTGGAAATGTGCGCATAATAAATGCAGCACATGATATTGGTCGACTGCTCGCTCTCTAGCTTAAGGTAGGTGCGCTAAGCCGCTGCTTCGCCGACTGCAGCCTTTGCCACTTTGGCATAAGTCCTATTGGTCTGGGCTTCTTCTTCGTCTTTCTTTTGCTGCTGTTGTTTTTTGATAGCAGCCTTCTTTGCCGGGCCAGACATTGCCATGGCTGCATGCTCCCCGTTGCAGTTAATGCAACGCTTCTTGGAGCTCTTGCAGTCACGCCAGATATGTCCATTTTTGCTGCAGATAGAGCAGATGGACTCTATTTTGGGGCAAGATTTAGTGGTGTGCTCGTTTAACTTGTAGCACTTTAAACAGGTCTGAATTTGCATAAATTCTTTCCTTTCTACTTGGTCAGGGCAGACCCTGACGTGGAAAAGAAGGAGCCCAACTTCTTTGGCCTTTAGTGCCATCCCAGTGTCAGCAAACACGACTTTAAAAACATGGGTGTAGTCTTTAAACTTGATCACCTCCGAAATCTTAGCCCAGGGGTGATTCCTCGCAATTTTTTGAGAGATTTCGGCGCTTGTATGATGACTCACCCATGAGTCAAGCCGACGGCAGACGACACTGCGGTGTTCCTGGATTTGGGGAGGGATTTTGGGTGACAAATTAATTTCACCAAAAACTTTCGCTCCCTTGGGCGAGGCCAGGAGCTCGGCATCACTTTCCTTTTGGCAGATGGCCGTGTATCCAAAAGGCGTGTCGATTAGTCTAACGAGAGCTACATCAAGCTCCTCGCAGACTATGGAGAAGACGTCCCCCCGATCAGGCTTAGTCATTTCGGTGAGAGTCCTCAGGCTGATCCTGAGTACGTCGTCGGTTATTTTGGTGTCATAGTCGTCTTAGTCATAGGTGTAGACAAGTGAGAGACCTGAATAGCGAAACAAGATAGATAAAAACTCCAAGTCCAATTAGCACTTTACTTTTTGTAGAGCAGAATTGTCGTCTGGTAACTTGCCGTACTCCAGGGTTGTAGGTGGCACTGACACTTTTTGTGGGGTTGAATATATATATCACACTTACAAATTATAATTGGCGGATGAAAAAGGTTTCACACATGAAGACTTCGATAATCGAAAAATCTTCGGAGGCGTTAGGTAAATTTACGCAAACGGTTTCCTCCTTTTGCGAATGTCACGTACCGAGAGAAACGTAAATTGTACAAAAATCTTAGCAGTCACTCATCTGCAGACTTGCCACAGCCGATATGGCTTAGCTTTGCCGGTTAAGTCGTAGACCATTTTGAAGAACGAAATATTCTTTCTCTTTACTCCCATCATTAATTCTATTGTTGTCGTAAGACACGTCACATATAATAATATAATCACTTATATTGAATTTAATAAAGTATATCAGCTTAGTTATTATATAGTTCTAAATTTAACTTCGAAAATTCTTGTGTCTTCAAGAAAACTTGTTTTTTTTTTGTATTATATTTCATTTTTATATTTTTGCTAAGCTTTCGTCATGCAGAAACGTGTTTATCTTAGGTTAATTTAGAAGTTCTAATTACTATCTTTCCGCGAGAATATTCATCCATGCAAACTAAGTGGAAATTTATGTTGACGTCCAAACTGTACTTAGGGAAAATTGCCCAACGCAGTGTCCATTTCATATAGTGCCGATTCACTGAACCTGGTCGGAAAGGATGCTTCTGAATCTTGCCCAGTAGTTGTAAGATTAATTTATTTAATTTAATTATACACCTTTTTCTTCTGCTTCTGCAGTGAATCTTTTATACTCTATCCTTTCAAAAGACTATCAGATACTCGATGCTCAGCATTGTTTGAAGGTCTCGGTTTCTTAAACAAGGGATCCACTCTGTTTTGTACAACACTGGAAACTTTGTCATCTGTCAGGGAGCAGAAAGATGATTGTCAATAAAAAGCTCTATCAACCCTAAAGAAACTGGGGAACTTAAATCATCTGTTTTTGTTGTTTTCAGGAATACAATCCTAATAGCTATCGCAAGGTAAGTCTCTCCAAGACCCTACAGTATGCCCCAATGTTATGGTGTCATTATTAGAGTCCCTTGCTGATTTTGTTCAGACTCAGCGAACAAAGTTTGAGCACTTCGAATTCGATGGAATTTAAGTATGTGGTCATAACAATTACGAGTAGGAGCAGAAGCATATATACATACGAAACCGTTCTTAGGATAAAGGAAGTGCAGAAAAGACAATGTTATCATCAAGAGAAAGATGTAGAACTCAGGTGTTCCTTGATGTTGTTGACAAAATGACCAGTGCTTTACAACGGTGTTTTGAAGCTTTATCCAGATGTCTAGCTTGTTTGCATTCTCACTAGACCTTCAAGCCACAACTTGACCCAAGGAATCAAAATCTGTTGCATTAAAGATGATCAATCTATTCATGAACATAGTGTGGTAAAAACATTTCATAACACTGAAATAGCACTTTGTATATACTTTTCTATGATGGTTAGCAATTTTGGTGGGAAACGTTCTTTCTACAAGCTAAAACTAATTAAAAATAAGCAAAGAAACTGCATGGGACAAGAAAGACTGAGTACTCTTTCTGCCATGACCATAGAGAGTGAGTTATGAAGAACCGTTGACTTTTCAGATATGATTGATGACTTCAGCAGACAGAAATCTGACAAGAAGTCACTGAAATGAGTTTGCACGAAATTGATTGTAAGACAAAATCTGTCCCTTTATTATTAAATAAATGTATTTACAATAAACTTATTTCGTTTCTGTAAATTCTTTGCATATCTTGAAGATTTATTTTTGTTAGTGCTAAGAAAATGCTACATATATACACTAAAATATCTATGGTCACAATATTGATCATCATAATGTAACTACTAATTGTAATTTCAATTTATTTTATCACATGTTACTATATTAATGTGTGTGTGGACTTTATACTTGTTTTTTCCCCTGTCAGGGGTCGGCCTCACCGACCAGGGTCCAAGATACCTGCAATCCACCGCTGAGGAAAGGGTGTTTTAAATTTGAAGTGGAGTTTGAATGAGAAAAAAAAAGTAAAAAACAAATAATTGGCCATCTTACCTCACCGATGGCAGTTGATTGAATAATGTACCTTTCAGTCAAACTCCACTTCAAATTTCAAACCCCCTTTCCTCAGTATTGGATTGCAGGTATCTTGGACCGTACAAATTCAACTTAGAGACCAAAATCGTGAATAGCGAGCTTAAAGTTAGAATGAAGAGAGGATGGGGGTAGGTAAGCAGTTTGTAAGAATAGGCTTTGGAAAGGAAAAAGATGGGACTTTGGAAACCCGGTTCCTGCCTACATGAACTTTCCTTTTGCTTCTAAAATTTCCGTCGTCATTTCCTAAGGTATTCTTTCCTTTACAGCGTCATTCTTACCTAATGCGCATGGTGAAGAGAAAGAGTCAGTAGAAGAGGACTCCATGCCATAGGTTCGAACCACACCATTCCACCATTTTTTTACTTTCTTGAACGGGTAAAAGAGTTTATATTATTTTATTCCGTTTCCTATTTCTCTTCCTTCTTATTTAAATTTATGTTTGTATGGTAGAGTTACGTTGATGACTTAATATTTGTGGTCCTTAAATCAGCTGGTCTTTTGTGATGCTTTCTTAATAAATCTTAATAACTTTCATCTCACCCTAAATTTTAAAGTCGAATTCGAACCTAATAATTGTAAACCTTTCCTTGACGTTAAAATTGTAAGATTTTAATGACCCATCTAGCTTTATTGTTTAGCGGAAAACCACCAATTCCAATTCTTACATTAATTTTTATTCATGCCATATTCTTAAAGTTTAAAAAAGTTATTGTAATGTCTATGTTTTTGAGAGCTTTGAGAACTTGTGATCCATGTTTTTATGTCCGATGAAATTACAATCACTATCGCTTTATTTATAGAATTAAAACATCCCCTCCATATCATTAACGAAAGCTTATCCAAAGCCAGATCAAACTTTTATTGCCCCAAAGGAAGGAATCCTGATGTTCGGAGAAATTATTTATCCTTTCCATTTTTTCCATTACTAAAAGGATTAAATAGTATCATTTCCCCCAACCTTTAAATACCTTTCGACGATTAAAAAATCGCTCAACTCAACTAAACCGACAGAAGGAAACTAATAAAACAGGTGTCAATTTCAATCTATTGTAAAGGCATAAACTGCCTCTTGTTTTACATAGGTGAACCTGGAAGGAGTCGTGAAAAGAGAATTTACGAGCACAGAGGCGAAGGTCAGGCGTGCCAAGCGCGGCTTCTAGTATTTTCACACACACCAATTATAATTTTAACTATCTGATAGATTTCCTCCAGGCCAAAATAGTTTACCCGTGAAGGTTTTCTCAAAAGAAAAGTGGTTGAATCCACACTAATTAGCGAAATCCAAAAATTCTCTCTCTCGGATGGTCAATTAAAATGTAGCATATACATCTAATTTAATCTTCAAAGATATCCTTAATGACATCAAGTCTACACCCCCTGATTAGGAATTTTAATCTGACCTCTTGTTTCAATATTTATTTTATGTTTGGTGCGACTCTTCTATTGTCAGTATACGACCGAGGATAGCATGATAAACTCCATTCCGAAACTAGTCTCGCGAATAAATATTACGTTCCTACAGTGTTTTTTCTTACCTATATTCGACCTGTTATTGAATTAAAGAAATTATTTCATATATATATATATATATATATATATATATATATATATATATATATATATATATATATATATGAAAATTAACACACAGGAAAATTAAAAGATGAATCCAAGCACTTTCGAACTATATTTGCAAGTTCGAAAGTGCTTGGATTCATCTTTTCATTTTCCTGTGGGTTAATTTTCATATTATTGCTTTCCTCACGTGCCACTTTGTGAATTTTTTATTTATATATATATATATATATATATATATATATATATATATATATATATATATATATATATATATATATATATATGTATAACTGAATCACGAAAATAAGGAACGTGAGGAATTTATAAATAACGTTACAGCCACGAGGAAAATGAAACAACGGAGAACTGCGAGGCCTTTCGACTAATGGTCCTTTACTGAGCAGTAAAGGACCATTAGTCGAAAGGCCTCGCAGTTCTCCGTTGTTTCATTTTCCTCGTGGCTGTAACGTTATTCAAATATAAATATATATATATATATATATATATATATATATATATATATATTTATTGGGGGCTCGTTATTCTTCGCATATGGTAATTAGCCATCGAACATGGTCTGTTCTTTCGACAAAAGAACATTCACCTGTAAGAGACCACATCACAAATTGTAAAACGCCAATAACAATAAATAACTTTAAAATCATAGCCAACAATAAATGTCCGACCACACTCAGGATCGCAGTATTAATATATATTAAATCCTTAAAACCTACTCTTTAATGCAGATAATTCGTCAGTTCCTCTTAATGTTCTGTAAAAACTACAACCCACCAAACCATACTCAATAATATTGTTTAAATATTCATGAGTCTGAAATATTTCACCACTTAGTGTTAAAGTGTGTTCTTCACTATAGTTATCAAAAAAACCTTTTGTATATCATAACTTTGCAGTATTATTTATTTAAATTGCATAGAGTGAATTAAGCATTCACGCTAATTTCCACAGTTATTACAATAAATTAATGTAAGTAATCTAAAGCTATATTTCTCATTATTGTTAAATTGCTAATGAATTGTCATATATTCCTAGGAACCAAAAGATGAGCGCACAAGCTCGAAACGTTGTTTTGAATAAATGGATTTAAAAAAAATGATTGGATTACTTTTCGTCATTAGCTTTATATATATATATATATATATATATATATATATATATATATATATATATATATATATATATATATATATGTCGTGGTTTGACATTACATTATATCAATACCATATTATATCTATGAAGGAGGGACCAATAACTTGAAAGCGAACCGACAAAAGGGACGGAAAATCACGAGATTAGACGGGTTGAGTAGCGAGAGAGTGCAACGAGGTCAGGTAAATTATGAACATTGGCAAAGCTCAAGGTTATTTAAAGAGGCATGTATAAAAATATAATTTTATTTCCACAAAATTAATAAGAGAATCGATGGGTAAAATTACCTCAGAGAATTAACGGGCAAAATCACATCAGTAAATGAAAAGGGGAACTAACTCAATTGGGATACTGAAGAGGGGGGGGAGAGGTTGGCTTACGGATGTCTTCTGTACGAGAGGTGTGGCCGTTCGGAACTTCTGAGCAGGAGATTGGAGTGATGACGGTTCTCCCAAAACAAGGAGGAGGGGGGGTAACTTCCGGTCCAGGGGAGAGTATTTCGGCTACCCGAAATGAGGAGGGCTTCGACAGGAGTTGATGAAAGAAGTCGGGAAAAAATCACTCGGGGCGATCGTTCAGTGGAATTACCTCCTGGCTGGGGGGGCTAATTCCAAATACACAAAATAGTCCATCTGTCACTTTGCTTTGTTGCTAGCGCTTGACTTAGAACCATGGAGAATCTTCTGGGGGTCTGGGGAGACTTCTCAACTCTGTGTGTCTTCCGGGGAGTCGAGCGTTATTTATGCCCGAGGCTCTCCCCGAAATTGAGGGTTAGCGGGAAACAGCTCTACTCTCGAAGGGCCTCGAATCTTCTTGCAGAGCTATTTTAGCCCGCATAAAGGTGAATCGTGGGGGACTCGATTCAAGGCTACCGCTTTAGGCCTAGCCGCGCCTTCTGCTGCACATGGGAGTTCCTTTCTGCTAAAGATCTTCCCCGTGGGGATTCCCTCACACATCTCCCAACCGAAAGATGATGCTTTACAGAGCAGTTGCGTAGGAAAGGATCATCCCAACCCGTCAAACTAGAATTATCAAAGGTATAGGGAAATTCTGACCTGCTACGACAGGTGTACACACAAAAAAACGTAAATCTGAGCTCAGCGGGGAATTTACGGGCATAAGACTTAAACAGGTCGATTATAGAGAATTTAACTAATACACTTTTAAACAAAAGAAAAATCACAGGAGAACATTGGCGACATTTCAGTGGAACTAAAAAAAAAGGATATAATTAAATGGATGTATAAATATTGGACAAAAAATAAAAAAACTTAACAATTTAGTGGACCCCCCCAAAATCATAACTAGGAAAATTGATGATATAGTATATATATATACAATTCACGTGGAAAACCTTCGCTCCCGTCGGAGTATGGATGAGGTAATCCACTAGTACTCTAGCCTCGGGGACGGGGTAGGGTCCCTTTCACTAGCTAAGGATTTTGTTGCTTCCCGTGGGAAGTAGCACCAGCACCTTCGCGCCAGGCTTGAATTTTCGTTCTCGTGACTTAAGGTCCAATTAGGTCTCAAACCTCTCAATAAGTCCTTCTTCACGGGATACGAGACTCGTTTGTCACCTCAGGTGGACTCACGCTCGAGGGCTTTAGTTTTCTCCCAAAGGGAGGGAAGAGTTGCGCACTCCATCTGGGTGAGGGAAAACTTGTCGCTTCGGAGGGCTTGGAACTCCGGGTCGATAGGGGTTTTCAGGGGAACAGGTGCACAGGATTCCAGGGCTGCCTGTGTATGGGTAATCACGGGCTGGGCCACGGGATGGTCGTGGATTAGGGGTTCTGACCGAATAAAACGGAGCAGAACTGGATTGGGGCCGCTAACACTTCGGCCCAACCGGACATATAGTCACACTCGATGTGACAACGAGTTACTGGGAAACGACTCGTCCGGCCAAGTTGGTCGTGAACCACCGCAAATTTCCTCTGGTCGGGCCCAACAGGGGAGGAGTTGGTCCTCAGACACTATAATACAGGTGCACCCGGTCTAACGGATGAGGGTGGATACTCGGCGACCATTCACAGTTCCGTTCTCGAACTTCAATCCACCAGGGTTGTTCTCATTAAATAGAAAGTTTACCTGATGGACCGGGTCTTTGGCGGGCGAGGGAGGATCGGGAGTCTCCTGAGGCGACGGAGGAGGATCAGGGGTGGCCCAGATTTGGTGCACTTGGTGGGACTGAGAGTTTGCGAATCGGGAGTTTTGAGGACAGTTCGTGCGGTAATGGCCGGGAACTCCGCAGGTGTAGCAGACGATCGAGTTCTTTAGGTACGGCACAACCGGGGAAGAAGAAACTAGGGGCTTAACGTCTCAGTGTTCCGATGGATGGAAGTTTCTTAGCTTCGAGGGACTAGGAGCTTTGGTAAATCTTGGAACCATTTTAGGGGGGGGGGGGTCTTAGGGCCATACAATTTAGTTTTAGGGGGCGATTGGGGAGCCTTTTTAACATCCTTACGGTATAAATCGTCACTACCCGCGTAAACATCGGCCTCTTCCAAGCACTCCTTGAAAGTGGCGCAACGTTTATCCTTAATGAAGGCGCGAATTTCGGGAGCCACGGCAGCTAAAAGCTGATTCCTAAGGAAGAAGTCCAGAAGGGACTCGTAGACCTGGGGAATTTTGCACGCATCCAGCAAAAACTGAAGGTATCTTTGGAGGATGTACCCGTGTTGTCGAAATATTTGGCCGGGGCGGATCCTTTCCTAGCAGAATCGGAAGCGGTAGAATTCTCTATTCATATGAACAGCGGCTAACAATTCGGACTTTAACGTGGAATAGTCCAAAGTTGCTTCCGGAGGAAGGCATACGAAGATATCCCTTAATTTGGCATTTAGGAGGGAAAGTAAGCGAGCAACGCCATCATTTTCGAGATCCCATCTATTGATCTGAAATATTCTCTCAAAATGGGCTAAAAATGACCCAAAGTCCTCTCCATCGTTGAAAGAGGGAAGGTGGACTGAAGGAGTTTGGGGAATTTCAGCCCGGGAACCGATGGACTGAGAATCCATTTGATTTCGGCTCATTTCCAGCTCATGCTGCCTAATTTGTTCACGTTCTTCCATCTCCATTTTGTTCTTCTCCATCTCCATTTTGTTCTTCTCCATCTCCGTTTTCAGTTTGTTCTCCTCTGTTTTTCTTAGTTCTTCTTCCCATCGCTCTGCCCGTTCGTTCCTCTCTTCTTCCTGTATGTAATTTAGAAGGTCTTTGCCCGAAAGACCTAACAGTTCGCCCTGACTCTTGAATTTTTCGAAGGATGACATTCTTACGCCATTAACTGAGGGAACACTGATACACGAACGAGCTAGGAAACTACCCACGCGAAACAAATACTTGAATATTCGTGAAGGCCTTGATCACAAAAATTAATTAAGATACAGCTACCTACGTCTGCTGTTTCTAAGCAGAAAAAAATTGAAATGGTCCTACCGGAATTAGGACACCAAGGACCTTAACTCTTTTGGATTAAAACCAGGAGAGTCTCCAAAATTCAGACACAATAAAAAAATTAATTACCTGGGGTCCATCACCAAATCTAAATAGATTACGTTCCACTGCTCTTCAATTAACTTGAATTTGCCTTCTGCCAGTACAATACAAAAATTAAAATAAAAGGGGTAGACGTGAATAACAAGAGAACTTCTAATGTAGGAATTAAAATGACACGGGTTCGTAAAAACCCCAAACACACTTGACACCAAAATTATATAATATGTATATTAATAAATATATATGTCGTGGTATGACATTACATTACATCAATACCATATTATATCTATGGGGGAGGGACCAATAACTTAAAGGCGAACCGACAAAAGGGACGGAACACCACGAGTTTCAACGAACGAAACAACTAGATAAGAGTGCAACGAGGTCAGGTATAATATGGGCAATGGCAATGCTCAAGGTTATTTAAAGAGGCATTTACAAAAATATAATTTTATTTAAAAAAATAATGAGAGAATTGATGGGAAAAATTACATCAGAGAATTACTGGGCAAAATTACATCGAAAAACGAAGGGGGGGGGGATTGTAGTTATGCATCAGACTATGAGGTTAAAATTTAATGTATTACAGGAGGAGACTATTCAATTGAGGGGGAATTAACTCAAATGGGTTACTGAAGGGGGATAGGGGTTGGCTTACGGAGGATTCCGGGTGAGACGTCGGGGTAAGGCTTCACGGATGTCTTCTGCACATGAGGCGAGGCCGCTCGGAGCTTTTGAGCGGGAATTTAAAGTGATGACGGTTCTCCAAAAGGGGGGGGGGCGGTAACGTCTGGTCCAGGGGAGAGTATTTCGGCCACCCGAAAACGAGGGGCGAACGAGGAGGGCTTTGACAGGAGTTGATGGGTGAAGTCGAAAAAATCGCTCGGTAGCGATAGTTAAATGGAATTACCTCACTGGCTGGGGCTAATTCCAATACACAACTAGTACAGCCGTCACTTTGCTTTGTTGTTAGCACCTGACTTGGAACTGGGGAAATCTTCTTGGGTCTGGGCGAAACTTCTCAACTCCGTGTCTGCCTCATGGGAAACGAGCACTATATCTGTATGAGGCTCTCCCCGTGGGGGAGGGGGGAGTTAGTGGGAAACAGCTCTACTCTCGAATGGCCTCGAATCTTCTTGCCGAGGCTATTCTAACCCATGTAAAGACGGACCGTGGTAGACGCGGTTCGAGGCTAACGCTTGTGGAAGGGGGAAAGGGGTAGGCTTACCAATTTAAGCCTAACAGAACCTTCTACAGCGCATGGAAGTTCCGTGCTAGACAAGAAACTCCACGTCGGATTCCCCCACAACCTCTACGCTTGTATTAATTTCGAACCTAATTACATTATGGTCACTCGTCACCAAATGCTCACCCGCGGGAACGTTTTCTACCAAAGTCTCTTCTCTTGTGATAATTAAATCAATTATTTATTTTTTGATCACGCGTAGGTTCCGCTACATTTTGAATAAGAAAATTATCCTGAATGAAATTGACCAATCTCTCCCCTACTTTATAGTTAGTATTATTAACCTTAGAATAATTGAAATCTCTACAAATTATTGTTTACGGACGACCTGATATTAAGTTGTAAAGAATTTTGTATCATTTTCTTATAAACAATTCTTAAATATATTCAATTTGATCTTTAATGAATAAAGTAGTCATTATTATTAACGAAGCTCTCCCAATGTTTATCTATTCAGAGGCTGCCTGCCTCCCTTCGAACTCGGCTAGTTTTGATGAAACACAGCTAGGCGTAGGCTAGCTAGTCCCTGCTTATATCGATTTTCTACCACTGAAAATTAATTGTTTGGGTTTCTTGAATAAATCTTATCTATTGGATATAACTTTATATAAGCATTGCTATCAATTACTCCACCTTCATAACATTTTTCATTGACATTATTTTTTTAGAGTTCGAAATGATTGTTAATTATTCATTTGATGCAAGGAAATAGTGGTCATCTAAGTTTTTCAACTGATTTAAGACAGTTTGGCACCACTGAATCCCGAAATGAAAGCCGTTTCCTTCCATCAGGTCAGTTTTTTTGTGCTAAGTCGATTTTTTTAAAAATCCAGATCTAAAACTAAATCGATTACATTTCTGTGACATTTTCGGTTGATTTTTGTTAATATTTCTCATTTGAAATATGGTTTTAAAATTTTTAAAAAACATCGTTTTCTAACATAATTTATTAATTAAATATTACAAAAGTTGATTAGAGGACATTGAATAATTGACATTGATAAAGGTAAGTGAATGTAAATTAGATATTAGGTTATCATTGTTCAGAATTCAGAGCATGAACTGTTTCTTCGAACTGATAGAATGCTCAACGGTAGGGTTTCTCTTCAGAGTTCAACAGTAATTAACCATCATGACTATATTCCAGCGTCCCCGATGCGTGGTCTCGATCTCTTTTATGTCCTGATGGAATCTCTTCCCCTTCTTCATCGCTCATTGATCCCAGATTCTCAGGATACCGATCCATATGTGAGAATAAGTAATGCAATATGTAATGTCAATGAACATTCTCCAAACTTCGGGTTGGTATTGTAGCACTCCAAGCTCGTGCAGAAGCTGCTCAATATATGTACAGTACACCAAATTTTATTCTTCATAGAAAAAAACGGAGGTAATCTTGATGTCTGTTGCGGTAGAAGGTGATGTGAATTTTATCACAATGAGTTACAGAACAACGTATTGATTGAAGATCAGGATACTTGGGGGTGTTCCGGTTCTTTCTGTTGATCCCAGTCAAATCAATAAAGAAGAAGTAGCATTCAGTGCTATGGTTTGTCGACTCACTCCAAACCATGTGAATTCCAAATTTCAGAAAACTCTTTTCGCTCTTGGTCCAACGACGCAGATATTCGGTTGCGTGTCTTGCATACCATGTGTGGTGTCCAAGCTTTATCCTAGTCACCACTCACCGAGTTTCATACCAAAATAAGCATCATAAACACGCTTTATGAAACTTGTGACTGGATTCCTGTTAAGAACAACGAAGTATTCGCCGCAGAATACGTCACGTTTATTTTTGAAAGAACTTCTGGTCGAATTCCCTTCATTCACCTGCAAAAGAAAAATACGCGTTAGTCAAGAATTGCCGCATGTAAACTCGTCAGTATTCGTTTAATTAAATAAATAAGAAATATATTTGCATCATATAAATAGAAAATACCGGCAAATGTGAAAAAAACATTATGTGGGGATAAATCAAAAAGTTGACCTGATTGAGCAAAACTAACGGGACTTTTGGATTCAGCACATCAAAATTGTCCTAAATCAGCTAAAAAAAACCTTTATCGTTGAGTTGGCTACGCCACATATGTGGGTGCTTGTTGGCAACATAAGGAATTACTCCCATGTTCTGCCACCACTAATGCAAGGTTCTAACAATCTAATGTTTAAAATTACTCTACATATTGCTATAATGTATTTGGCCTAGACCTTTGGGAACTGTTGTGATTTTCAAATGTTTGAATTTTAGATGTTAATTAGTTAAGAAGTAGATTAGGTTAGGCTGGGTTTAGTTTGATATTGTAGTATAGTAACCTAACTCAACTTAACATCGACTAAATAACATCTAAAATACAAACAACTAGAAAACACAGTAGGCCAGGTGGAGGATCCAAGATAAAAATTTGGGGGGAAGGCTAACCTGAATTCCTAGGACCATCTGAGTAGTCTGAGAAAAGGGCATTGATCATTAATAATGGTTATCTTACAGAGAATTGATGATCAATAATGGTTATCTTACACATAATTGATGATCAATAATGGTTACCTTACAGAGAATTGATGACCAATAATGGTTATATTACACAGAATTGATGATCAATAATGGTTATCTTACACAGAATTGATGATCAATATTGGTTATCTTACACATAATTGATGATCAATAATGGTTATCTTACACAGGATTGATGATTAATAATGGTTATCTTGCACATAATTGATGTTCAATAATGGTTATCTTACACAGAATTGATGTTCAATAATGGTTATCTTACACAGAATTGAAGATCAATAATGTTTATCTTACACACCATTGATGATCAATAATGGTTATCTTACACACCCTTGATAATAAGTAAATAACAGCGTCTCATAAAGGAGTGAACACCAACTCTCTCAGATTCTTTTCACCATATTTTCCATGACATTTTCCACACATCAGGAATGATTTGGTCGATTTCTTCAATGATGTTTTGTTTCAATTCTTGAAGATTATTAGGTTTATTTACGTATACCTTTTCTTTAAGGTATCCCCAAAGGAAAAACTCTCTGGAGGGGTAAAATCAGGTGATCGTGGTGGCCAAGAAACGTCACCTAAACGTGAAATTAAACTGACCAAGGAAGGCTGTTCTCGCTGTGTGTGGTGTCGCCCCATCTTGTTGAAACCACATATCGTGCATATCTAAATCTTCCAGTTCTGGTAATAAATAATCTTGTATCATTTCTCTGTAAGTTTCCCCTGTTACTGTCACTGTTTTTCCGTCAGCATCCTTGAAGAAGTAGGGACCAATGATTCTCGAACTGGTTATGCCGCACCAGACCGTAACTTTCTGTGCATGAAGAGGCTGCTCGTGAATTATCATGGGGTTTTCAGCACACCAGAATCTGCAATTTTCTTAATTAACGTATCCAGTAATGTGAAAATAGGCTTCATCGGACATGATTAGGTGCGAGGCAAAAGTCGGATCATTTGTTAGTCCCAAAAATGCGCGTGCAAAGTTTATTCTTTTTTGATAATCTGCAATATTTAATTGTTGAATTATTTGAATTTTCTATGAATGAAGTTTCAATTCTTTTGTTAGGATGCGTTGCAATGATGTTCAAGAAATTCCTAGTTGACTGGAACGTATCCTAGTTGACGTTTGTGGCTGTTGTTGAACCCTGGTCAACCATGGCAACACTAAGAGTAGCCTTTCCTGGTCGGTTAATTTCACGTTTAGGTGACGTTTCCTGGCCACCGCGATCACCTGATTTTACCCCTTTAGATTTTTTCCTTTGGGGATACCTTAAAGAAAAAGTATACGTAAATAAACCTAATAATCTCCAAAAATTGAAACAAAACATCATTGAAGAAATCGACAAAATCACTCCTGATGTTTTGGAAAATGTCATGGAAAATATGGTGCAAAGAATCCGCCTTTGTTTTAACAATAAAGGAAAACATTTGAAAGATATAATATTTAAATAATAAAAATCCAATACCTTCTCTTTCATTTTATATATATAAAATATATATATATATATATATATATATATATATATATATATATATATATATATATATATATATATATATATATATATATATATATATATATATATATATATATATACCGAGAGATACCTTGAAGGAACTCCTCTTAACCTGCACCATGGAAGCCCCCTTCTATGGACCAAACGGCGATCTGTACATTCAAACCGATGACGTTTACATGGGAACAGTGGAAGAACGAGTTTTTTGCAAGGTTACCAAAACCTCATATTTACTGCAGATATATAGACGATATATACATAGAATAGAAACAAAAGAGAAATGTAGGAACTACTAGAAACGTTAAAAAATTGCTTTTCTCTTAACTATACAATTGAAAATAGCCATAATAACCAACTCCCATTTCTAGATACTCTTATCATTAAAAGTAACGATTAAATAACTACCAATGTTTACGTCAAAGATACAAATCCAGGTCTGTGCATGAATGCAAAAGTTAATGTCTGAAACGTTACAAAAAGGGTAATAAATGCATACACCAACCGTGCGTTCACCCATTGCTCAACATGCAAAGATACACACGAAGAACTCGAACGTGCTACACAAGTACTCGTAAACAATGGTTTCCCAAACGGAAACATACACACCGCTATTCGCAAAACAATGGCAAGATGGTAATTGTCACCTAAACACAATACCAATCAACAAGCAAAAAAGGACATCATTAAACTCTACTACAAAAACATCATGAGCACAGCCTACAAAACAGATGAAAAGAGTTATAAAGGAAATCATAAACAGAGGAGTCAAAGCAACACAAAATAAGAATAATGTATCCCTCATAATTTACTACAACAACAACAAACGCACCTCCAATCTCATAATGAGAAACAACCTAGGACCTAACCTAGCGCGCAAGCAAAGAAGTCACCTGATATATGAATATACTTGTAAAATGGGAGACTGTGAACGCCAACCTCATTCATATATCGGAATAACCGAAACAAAACTAACACGAAGCAACACCTATCACTTAAGCAACGGTGCCTCCAGGTCACATACGTTGGAAAAGCATGGAAAACAACTGGCCCGGAAGGCACTTGAAAAGAAAACCGAAATCTTAGCACTCGCCCCAAACCGACGACAATTGTTTATATTAGAGGCCATATGCATCAAGGAAAAGCAACCGAAATTGAATATGCGAACAAATTCGCAATATATTTTACCATCCTCCCGTCCGCCAAAACCTATTAAGAATCCCTCCCCATCATAATCCTGTGACCATTATAAAGTGTCATTCATTTAAAGAAATCCCATTTCATATAAATATGTTCGTATAGATGTTAACACAACTAACCGCATATATATATGGGGAATGAGCCTTTAAATTGTGAGCGGGTAAGAAGATGTGGTGTATAAATTTCTTGGAGGTTCCTAGCTTAGAGAGATACTGGTCTTGATGTGGTAACGCTTTGGGCAAAGTAGAGTCACTGTGCCTGGTAGCGTAAAGGTAGAGCATATGACCGGCAATCAGCAGACCCAGGTTCGAGTCCCAGCCAGGAATTTCAAACTTTTTTCCCCCTGGCGTTATCTCTGTCTTCTCGGTAAAGGATTGCCTTCATTTTGCCGCCCTCTGCTCTCTTTGATTCTAGTCTTCTTCGAATGTCCCTTTCTCTTACCTCTAAAAAAACTCCTGTTTCTTGTCTCATTGCTCATTCGCGTCCAATTTCTTTCTTTTGTACTATATATATATATATATATATATATATATATATATATATATATATATATATATATATATATATATATATATATATATATATATATATATATATATATATATATATATAATAAAGCTCTGTATCTTATTCCCTAGTCACAACTGTTTAGCCTTTGAAAATGATGTGTATATATCGAAACAAGCCAGGCCAATAAAGAATTTCATTTCGCTTAGTGAACCAGTTTTCTGCCTTTGTGCGTCACGACTTTCTAATCAATTTTAGGGAACTAATCCACAGGTTGAGCCAAGACCGAAAGCGGAATATAAGACAAATCTAGAGATTCTAATTGAAACAATTAATAAGTTAGCAGTCGCCTTCACTAAAATATATTACAAAGAAAATCTACTGCCTAACTATGCGAATATATATATATATATATATATATATATATATATATATATATATATATATATATATATATATATATATATGATAAATAACACCCGCAAGGAAAATAAAAAACGATTCCTAGGTCAGGACAGACAATGTCTTAAATAGTAAGGAGTGAGGGGTTTAAAACGACTACCTGCATCAAAACCCTAACTAGGGGGTACAAATTCTTTAAACACTCTAATTTGTGCTTTAATATAATTAGATATGATATGATCTAGGCTAAACAATCCAGAGCTAATAAAATTTGAGAAAGTATTAATAGAGATACACTCCAAAATATTTCTTGAAATGTAGTTTGTACATTTAACAACAGGTTTAGCCCTATTCCAGGATCATACTATTAATTGGAATAGTGCTAAACCTGTTATTAAATGTACACACTACATTTCAAGAAATATTTTGGTGTGCATCTCTATTAACCCCCACTCCTTACTATTTAAGACATTGTCCTAACCTATGTTATTCCATGAAGAGGTCTTTTAGAATAAAGACGAAAGCGCTCGGAATCGTTTTTCCATTTTCCTTGTGGGTCCCTAAGAGAGGACATGTGTGTAGTGGATGCTTGTGTGTGTGTGATTTAGGCTGTCTATGAGTAGGTGTATGATGTTGTATGGGCTTTGGCTGCATCTGGTACATTTTGGTGTTGGAGCAATGTTCATTCTGTGTTTGTATTGTTGTAGTATAGTGGAGTGGCCTGACCTGAGTTGAAATATGATCATTCGGTATGTTCTGAGTTGTTGTTTGGGGGTACTGTGTTCCATCATCTTTGGATGAAAGCAGGAGGATGTGTTTTTAGGTTTGGTGGTAGAGGAGGGAGGTTGTTGTAGGTTTGGAAGTTGTATGCTGGAGCTTTTTGTGCGTCTGGATTTATATATATATATATATATATATATATATATATATATATATATATATATATATATATATATATATATATATATATATATATATATATATATATATATATATATATATATATATATATATATATATATATATATATATATATATATATATATATATATGTGCGTGTGTGTGTGTGTAAATTGGTAGCAGTCCTTCTAGTATGCAGATTTTTTTTAAAGACCATAGTATATTTCGTCTTTATTAATTTTCTTTGGAAACTTTATATTTTGTTTATTATCTTGTTTTAGTTCATCTTAGTAGATAGTAAATAACTTCTCCTACGTTCATCTCTTTTATAAATGAAAGGTGTTTGGTAAAAATCAAACTTGACTTTAATTGCTGAGCTTTCGATCTATGTGATTATATTCAGTGTCTTTCCTCCTGTATCGGTGAAGAATGGTGGAGTCAGAATGAAAATTGGAATGAAAAGAAAACGGATTTTGGGGGATATTTATTCCTCCTCGCTTGACCGTTATTCCAAGGGAACGGGCTACTCCTGTGTGAACGGAATTTTAAAACATCCGAAGCGGCCCGTTCCCTTGACAGAAGGGGACACATAGGAACAAGCTTTTTGCGCTTGGCCAAGGTAAGTTTGACAGCTTTTTTAACCGGAGATTTTAACAAATCCAGAGATAATGACCTACAACTGAAGACACATCAACGTATTTCACTTTGCATCATAACAACAACACAATATATTCAATTTCATACCCATGTACAATCCAGATTTATTATTATTATTTTTTTTTTGGGGGGGGGAAGGCTTGCTCCCCCTGTATCCACGCCTACTCATGCAAAGTATATTGTTACCCTAAGTCAAATTGTGTGCCATTAGTTAAGCCAAAAATTTACCTCTAGAGCTTTTCCTGGAGTATTCAATTTCGTCTTATACCATGACTTTCAAACATGGTGGAATCGTTCACAGTGCTTATTGCTGACTTCACTGAGAGTTTCCGAGAACTATGCAGAAAATGCAACTTGCTACTCATGTTGCAACTGAGAATTGGTAGCTCACCAATATTTTCTGGGAATTTTGTTGTAATTCTTTGTTTCTGTATTCACAAGAAAGTTGTTGACAATGTTTTTAGATAATAACCAGGCATTATTTTTGAGTTCTGAAATTGTCTCGATGGAATGTCCGTCTTTGATGAGCTGCCGAATCTGTGGGCCATCGAACACACCGACCTTGATTTTTTCAATTGGCAGGCCAGGAAAGGCCCAAAAGAGATAAGTGAAATAGTTGCTTTCAGTTGGCAATGCTTTAATAAATTGCTTTATGAGACCCAGTTTGATGTGCAGAGGTGGAATTTTTTTTTCTTTTGTCAACAAGTGGCTCATGTAGAATGTTGTGATCACCAGGTTTGAGGTCAGATCTTGAAAGCCAATTCATCTCCACCTAATGCTTTTCAGAGCCCTGATCTCCCACATGCACAATAATCAGGGATACGAGTATATATGTACTTGCGTTGCTGACCAAGAAGGAAGCATACCACTTTAAGATCAACACAGATGATCTTGTGTTTGTGATATTGGAACAACTCAATGACTGTCTTTTATGTCTTCATGTTCTTTATGAAGACTAACCTAATGTGTAATGGGACTGCAACATATAAATTGCCATAGTTGAGGAAGGCCACACATCAAATTTCGCTTTGAGTTATGGATGAACAGTCACCATTCAGTTGAGTTGTAGATCGGAAATTCAAATCCTGCAGTATATACATTCTCTGACTCGAAAGTAGGATACCTGTGCTCCTTTTTCAACCAAGTTGTTCTCATTTAGTCTTGATGCTAAGAGTTCTGAAACCTTGTTTGATAGTCCCAAGTCTCTTGCCAAATCATTAAACTCATGCTGATCTAATCCCTTACGACCTGAGTCATGGCATAGCAAAACCAAATTTTGGGCTAAATAATTTCCCATTGAGAAAAAAAGTAGAATCTTCAGTACAAAGTGAGATAAGTTCTAAAAATATATTAAGTGCGACAGATAATTCACGTTACACAATTTATCTTTAAGAAATTAAAATAGGCCATCTACTGGAACTTTGGTAAAAAGGGAACAAACATCAAAGCCATAAAGAGCAATTCCTAAAACTCTTTTGTAGGAGTTGGCCTTCTCATAACTTGAACAGAAAACGAAAAATTGTAAGATTTCGCAGTTCTTCACATATCTATTTTTCATAACGAACTATGACGTTCATGTCGACGAGGTTAGGTAAAGGTAAATGTAAGAATACTTTAATCCGCTAGAGTTCCTAACCTTCTCCGTGCCCTTTATAAGCCTCTTGCGGCTTCTCTCATCCTTTTCGTCATGTTCTGTAATATAGTCATATGTGGCATAGATGAAATGGATGGGCATTGGATGAATTCAGTTGATGATAAGAAGGACTTAAGCGTGGTAGTAGATAGATCACTGAAGCTTTCAAAGTAGTTTATTGAAGCAAAAATTTGAGCAAATAGGGTGCTAGGATACATTAAGAGAAATATTAGCTACAAGAGTAAGGAGGTCATCCTTAAACTCTACAACTCGTATGTTAGGCCACATTTAGAGTACTGTATGCAAGGATGGTCACCACATTTTAGACATGACATCAACCTGCTAGAGAGTCAGTACAAAGGAGGGCAACAAAAATAATACCTTCACTAAAGCACCTTGAATATGAAGTTAGACTGAGGGTATTAAATATGTTTTTATTTGAAAGAAGATGTGTGAGGGGAGATATGATTGAGCTTTTTAAAATCTGTTCTGGGATGGATAAGTTGGATTTTAGCAAGTTATTTGAATTGGAAAGTAGTAATAGGACTATGAGTCACCACTTAAAAATTACAAAACAGAGGTGTAGGTTGGATGTTAGAAAATATTTTTCACCAATAGGGTGGTAGATAACTGTAATAGTTTGCCATCTGAGACAGTAGACAGTCCAAACGAACATAAGATGATTATATGGGAGAGAGGGTTAACATTTCTTTAAGGGGGGGGCGGGGTATTCAGGATTCATTCCTGTGGGTGCAGTTTTTTTATTATTGTATTTATGATTGATTTGGATTTGACGAGTCTTGATGATGATGCTTTTTGTTTTTGACACATTCCTGTGTATAGTTCTTATTGTATATTGTAAATGCATGATCTGACACAATCCTATGGATGCAGTTTGTGGGTGGATTTTGCCAGATGTGGATGACCTTTCATAGACCCTTGTGTCTTTTGTCATCTATGAAATTATGTTATGTATGTTATATGTTGTGTTAGAGTCAACACTTACCCCATAAATTAAACAAGATTTCGCTCTAAATACTCCTTATAAAGGCATTACTTTAATGACTTGTCAAAAAAATAATTAGTATTATATTTTTAATATATAATAATATAATTTTAATTGACGTGGCCAGTTAGCCAATATAAATTATATATCAGAGGAGTGAGCCCCTGCACCATTCAAGAGGTCAACAACAACATTATATATCGTAATAATGTGACCTGGGATAATCTATTTTAATAATTATTTGAAAAACAACAACATGTGGGTGGGGAACCGTGGGAATGCTTTATTTACACCCTACTTTGACTTGTCTTCACCGCTATGAATGCTAGCATTAATCTATTTCATGTCTAATACTCGCTACAGGGTATTGCCGCGTGTTGCAAGATAAAATTATTTGATAAAAATGCCAAGTTCGAAATACATTATAAATCAGCTGAATTTGGCAAAAGCCATATAGAGGGTGAAATCTCTGTCACATTAATATATATATATACCTTTGCTGTGCACATTTGTTAAAACGAATCTTTGTGACTGGTAAGTCAAAAGCTTGGATAAAGATAAGATGAAAGCAGTACCCCAAAACATTGAATCTGGGTAGAGATGAAATAGAGGACTAAGAGAATAGCCAGGCAAGGGAGCAGGGGCTCATAAGGGTGTGCCTCGAGAGTTGTGATAAGTCCAGGTCATAGTTTTGTGGTAATTGCGAGTACAATAATTTGCGCTGCCTAATTAGGTTATTTCTGCCCCAAATTATCATTTATAAGGTAATTTGGTAAATATGTAGATGAGCAGCCCGGCCGATAAAACGTACTATTTTTGTCCGTGTTCCAAAATGCTTCACGTTTTTAGAGTACATTTAAGGGGACGGCTCGTGTGAGGGTAAACACAAGGGGGGGACCACACTATGAATATCTTGAGTTTCATTAAATTGGGGGGGGGTCTGTGCCCCAGTATATAATCCTAATTGGGTAAATATGTAGATTAGCGGCCCGGGCAGAAAAAAAATTGTGTGTAAATATCGTTCACTCGTGTCGGAATATTCATGCGTGTTTGAGTCCTTTTTGAATTATTATTCTATAAACAATTAGGATTATATACTGGGGGGCTGTGCCCCCCAGCCCCCCTCCCCAATTTAATGAAACTCAGGATCATCGTAGTGTAGTCCCCCCATTGTGTTTACACCCACACGAGCCGTCAACTTAAATGTACTCCAAAAATGTGAAACATTTTGGAACACGGATGAAATAGTATGTCCCATCATTCGCGCCGATAATCTACATATTTACCCCTAATTGTTATAATATTCTGACGTTTACAGAGGTGAATGCTTTAACTACATCATGTCAGCGTCTTTAATCATTTTGCGAATTATAATATTGGTTGGGGGGGGGCGGTAGGATGTTAGAAATGCTTGATTTCAATTTTTCTCCCATTTAATAGCTTTTTATTATCCTCATTCGGAGTCATTTTTATTTGTCAATATATTTTTCTCCATTTTACTATTTTTATTACCTTCTTTTATACATTTAAATGTAATTAGCTAGATCATTTCAAGGAACTACTTGTTTTTTAGCAGTTTGGGTGTTAAACATTCCCCTTTTACGCAGTTTGAAAATGATCAATCAGACGTGAAAATAGTATCAAATTGTGAACTTTGTCCGTCTATTGCGGAATTATTAACCCTAGTTTCTGATAAAGATAAATTAAACACCTTTTTAGATGTTCATAAATTAGTGTGAATTAAAAGCGAAGGCGACATTTGTGGCCGAGCATTAGATGTGAACCCTAACTTTGAATTTAGATGCTCGAAAATAAAACGTGATTCAATTCAGCTAGATTTCGAATAGGACGCCGACGTGCAAAATAAATACGCTTTTCTCTTCGCTATTTCGGAAGTATAACCACTGAAATTAGTACGGAAACAGCGTGTTCCGTTTGTTTTTTCGGGCAATTTTGTAAAAAAATGGCCTACATAAACAACATTTTTGGTTTGTTTACTTCCAGTCATTTTTTTAATACAAAAAAGGGTGGCAGCTATTATTCGAAGAAAACTCAAACGCACATGAATATTTAAACACGGGTGAACGATAATATTTACAAAAAATTATTTTTCTGGTCGGGCCGCTCGTCTATATATTTACCGAACCACCCTCTTCTTAACCTCAGTCAGTTCATTATCAATCGGGGGCAAAGCCCCAAATTTGAAATTCCCGGTAAACATGTAGATGAGCGGCCTGGGCGAAAAAAAATTATTTTTGTGTAAATATTATCGTTCACCTGTGTTTAAATATTCATGTGCGTTTGAGTTTTCTTCGAATAATAGCTGCCACCCTTTTTTGTATTAAAAAAATGACCGAAAGTAAACAAACTGAAAACTCTGTTTACGTAGGCCATTTTTTTTTACAAAATTGCCCGAAAAAGCAAATGAAACACGCTGTTTCCGTACTAATTGCAGTGGTTATACTTCCGAAATAGCGAAGAGGAAAGCCTATTTATTTTGCGCGTCGGTGTCCTATTCAAAATCTAGCTGACTTGAATCACGTTTTATTTTTGAGCATCTAAGTTTAAACTTAGACTTCATATTTAATGCTTGGCCACAAATGTCACATTCGCTTTTAATTCGCACTAAATTATGAACATCCAAAAAGGTGTTTAATTTATCTTTATCAGAAACTAGGGTTAATAATTCTGCAATAGACGGACAAAGTTCACAATTCGATACTATTTTCACGTCTGATTGATCATTTTCAAACTGCGTAAAAGGGGAATGTTTGACACCCAAACTGCTAAAAAACAAGTAGTTCCTTGAAATGATCTAGCTAATTACATTTAAATGTATAAAAGAAGGTAATAAAAATAGTAAAATGGAAAAAAATATATTGACAAATAAAAATGACTCCGAATGAGGATAATAAAAAGCTATTAAATGGGAAAAAAATTGAAATCAAGCATTTCTAACGTCATATCCCCAACCCATATTATAATTCGCAAAATGATTAAAGACGCTGACATGATGTAGTTAAAGCATTCACCTCTGTAAACGTCAGAATATTATAACAATTAGGATTATATACTGGGGGGCACAGGCCCCCCCCCCAATTTAATGAAACTCAGGATATTCATAGTGTGGTCCCCCCCTTGTATTTACCCCCACATGAGCCGTCCCCTTAAATGTACTCTAAAAACGTGAAGCATTTTGGAACACAGACGAAAATAGTACGTTTTATCAGCCGGGCTGCTCGTCTACATATTTACCGGTGGTTCCAATTGAGAAGACAGCTTTAAGAATAGCATAGCTAAAGATTCATTTTAACAAATGTGCACAGCAATGTAAAAATATGCTGGTAAACATGAAGATTGGCGGCGCTCTGAAAAAGGATATTATTTTGCGTGTATGTTTTGTTCACCCACGCATGTATATTCATGCGCTTTTGGTTAAATAAAAATGTTAAAAAAAGTTAGAGCACTATTCTAGAAACAATTATGGGTAAACATTACGAATGGCGGTCCAAATGATGGGACGTAAACTATTTTTGGTAAATATGTAGATTAGCGACTCGAATGATGGGATGCACTATTTCCTCCGTGTTCCAAAATGTATCACATTTTTGGAGTACATTTAAGGGGATGGCTCGTGTGGGGGTAAATACAATGGGGGGACCACACTACGATCATCCTGAGTTTCATTAAATTGGGGGGGGTGGCACAGCCCCCCAGTATATAGTCCTAATTATAGAATAATGTGCTAACTTTTACAGGGGTGAATGATTTAACCAAATCATGTCAGCGTCTTTAATCGTTTTGTGAATTATAATGGGGGTGGGGTCTGACGTCAGACGACTCGAAAGCGCATGAATATTCCGGTAGGGGTGAATGAAAATATTTACCAAAAAAACACTTTTTCGGCCCATTCGCTAATCTACATATTTACCCTATTTTGTCAATGTTCCAATATGTTTCACCTTTTGGGAGTAAATTCAAGGGGACTGCTCATGAGGGGTTTAAACCCTGCAAGGAAATTTCCCTATGATGATCCTGAGTTTCAATCAATTGGGGGTGGTCTAGGGGGCATAACCCCTCAGTATATAATCAAAATTTTGGTAATACTTCAGATTCAGGGCGCATGGTAGATGGCGCTGTTAGTCGGCTACAATTTTGGGCTACAGCATATCTCTTATGACGTCAGACGGTAGCGTCAGATGTGAACAATCACTGCGTTATATTTTTTTGTTGTTTTTGAGGATTTGTAACTTTTAGTCTATTATTTATTAAATATCTGCACTTGCTCGTTTATAGTTTTTTTTCTTAGTTAGGTAAGGTTTCTTGATGTCTTTTATTGTTTTTGTTTTGTTTGCCCTGAACGAACAGCTTCTTACTGGCAACATCGTAGCTTATAAATAGGACCCGTTTTGCACATGTGTTTTCGTGCTTTCCATGTGCTTCTTTGTTATTCAAATTCGGCTTTACTTTGTATGATCACGAAAAACTAATCAAGAAACTTATAAAAGTAAGAATTGTTTGTTATTAGGTTAGGTTTTTCTGCCAGTAAAAAGCTGTTGGGGAGAAAAACCCCCCAGTAATTTCAAGGGGACTGCTTGTGGGGGAGATATCACTGCAGGGGGACCACCCTGCGATGATCCTGAGTTTCAATCAATTGGGGGGGGGGGTCTGGGGGGTGTAGCCCCCCAGTATGTACTCATACCAAAAAAATATTACTCCCGTGATTTTTCACATCTGACGCTACCCTCTGACATCATAAGAGATATATTGTAGCCCAAAATTGTATCCAACTAACAGCACCATCTACCGTGCGCTCTGAATCTGAAGTGTTACCAAATTTTTTTATAGAATGATTTCTAACATTCTTTATTTAACCAAACGCGCATGAATATGTATGTGCAGGTGAACAAAACATACCCCCCCGCCTTCCCTTTTTCGTTCATGCCGCCGATCTTCATGTTTACCAATATGCTTACCTTTAGTGATGGATAAGACGCTAGAGATCCAAGCTCATAGGTTTGCCTTTTCTCAGGTGTGGGTTGTTTTATGGAGGATTAACTTCTTACTCTTTGGTATGGGGCTATGTTTCTTGACTCAGTAATACTTCAGATTTGGGGTGCACGGTAGGTGGCACTGTTAGCAGGCTACAATGGTACATAAAGAAATTATATATTCTATTTTGTGAAGGAATCAAAATCACCAAAATATTTGCATCTTTCTGCTGTATAAATTTAATTAACGTGATTAACTGTACGCAGTCAATTGACCTCACAGATAAAGGTCTGGAGTGTGTTTTTTGAGTTGGGGACCATTTTTAAATAGCCTATGAATATTCATTTGATGTTTATTTTGGAAAATCCTTCATGGGTGTATAGTTTTATTTCTATATTACAATATATAAGCAGAATATTTAGTCTAGTCCAGGCCTGGGCAACCCTTGGCAAGTGTGCCAAACTTTGAATGACAATGGATTCTTACCCGTATGCAAAGTCCTGTATTCATCTCAAAAGTTATTCGTTAATATGGAAAGCCACTCAGTGAGGGCGATTATATTAACCCATTAGTCACTGAGCTTATTTGCTCAAAATCCCCCAGTACGAAGTTATAAATCGTACACCGTTATAGAAACTAATTAAAATAAAATATTTAATTCCTTTTTTTATAAATCAAATATCACATTTTAATTGAAAAGAATTATTCTATTGATATAATTTTAAAATTATTAATAATTTTCTACCTCTTTATAATTATGATTGATAATTCTCAGTTCTTCTACAAATTTTTGTTGACTCTCCTGGGGCTACATCCTTTTAATTCAGTTACCACTTTAAAACTTTTATATTTTATAGAAAGCATTGCTTATATTCTTGGGAAATATTTTGAAAATTTTGTTCGTGTGTTTTGAATAACATTTAACTTAAGGCATTTCCTCATTTTAATTTGATAAAAAATAAGTGTATTGAACCAAAAAAATGCAAGTCATGAAAAAAAATAGGTGTTTATACCTGTCTGAACCATATATCAGCCTCTTTCTGTGTTTGCCTTATGGTGTGGCCTAGATCTGAGTCCATTTACTCTCATTCATAAATCTGTTTTCAGGCAAAGAATGGCTGACCTAAGTCATTTATCTATTTTAATTAGATGATTAATCACTAACTTAAGAGTTTGACAAATTATCATAATTATCAGGGCTAATATGAGTCTAAACATGAAAGGCCCTCAGGAGGTCAATTATGTAGCACTGAATCGAGGACTCGAGGATTTATTAATGCCCTCGGGCAACTAATGGGTTAAAGAAGCATGACTCTTAGGTGGTCCTTTCCTTTTTGACAATCTTTCAAAAAAATAAAAGATTATTCTTCCCATTAAAGATTTGTCTGTGAGTAGAAAAACAGTTAACGATAGGATACTTAAGTTGAAAAGGAATACAGCTGAATAAGTAACAAATAATTTGGCTTCATGTAAGTTTTTTTATTTGTTAATGAAAGCACAGACATTTTATTATGATCTAAGCTAGCAATTTTGTATCAAAGATTGTCAATTTTGGCACTCATTAAAAAGGTAGCCCACCTCTAGTTTAGTTCAACAGTTGACCCTGCACCATGAAGTCAGTCTAAAAATTTTAGCTTGTCAAACCAAAAACTGATTTTGAAATTGAAATTTTCTATGTACACCCAGAGCTCAATTCTGATGCCAGATTCTAAATTGATGGATAAAAATGACCTTAGTTAGCAATTTTTAACATATCTTATCTAGAAAAAGAATTATTGCAGGTTAAAGTTGGTGGCAATACACCACTTGGTATGGGAGATTACGCGACGTGCCCGGTTCGGAGACCGGATCATGATTTATAGTGACTCACAAAGCACCCTGAGTACTCTCAGGCATTGGAATCTCCACACCCTCTGGTTTGCGATATGCATGATGGCACAATTTTAGTGAGCCGGGTGGATGTCGAGGTTATCTTCTGCTGGGTTCCTGGACATGTAGGAATTACAGGGAATGAGGGTGCTAAAGAGTCTGCGAGGACTGGGTGACCAGACCAGCATTTTGATCTTCCACACACAGATTACATGGCAGCTCTTCGGACTGCTTGACAGAGAAGATGGCAGATGGTCCCGGGGAACTTAAAGTTGCGTGCCATTGCACCGTGACTGTTCCCATGGACCTATTCTCCAATGCTGAGACGGCTTCAGGTTGTTTTCTGTCATCTCTAAATTCGCACACTTGTGTGATGCATCGCCATTTGATGGGGCGCTCAACTGCATCGTCCCCCAGACTGTTTGACACATTCTTGTTGAATGTTCCAGTCTGAGTGATCTTCGCACACGTACCTGTCCCAGTACCAGGATGGGCGGGGTGGCTACCACCTGTCCCTTGTACTTGGGATGGATTCGTGCACACTGACCTGTGGACTTTTAGACTCTTTGGAGGAGGCAGGCCTTCTTCCCCTTGACTATGGATCACCTGCTTCTTCGCTGGGGGAGGGCGGGCCTTTTTCCATCGATGGAGCTCACTTTATATTTCAATTTATTTGTTTTTTGTTGTTTTTTTCTTTCTTTTATTTGGTTTTTAATATAGCATAGATTTAGGCTAGGATGAGTACGGCGACTTATGCCCTAGAAGGCATGCACCAGATGAGATATTAAAAAAAAATGTCAAAACTCTTACTATAGGAAATACTGAGGAATTAAGTCCTAAAAAAAATGCTTACTGAAGAGAAAATAAATGTTATGCAAGTTTTGGAAAGTAGCCGATTCATTGAAAAGTTATCGTTCAAAATTGTAGAGAAATAGGAATTTCATGGTATCAGTTATAAATTCACTTCAAGTTATTGATTTTAAGTTGATATTTTTTATTGAAAATTCTGTTCTTTTTTAATGGCATCAAGTAAAGTTGTAAAACCTAGCACTTTATCCCTGTATTTCTGGAGCGCAATGTGACCCCCTCCCCCTCCAATACATGTCTTCATTCACAGGTTTTACTTTTCCAGCTGATATCAATTTAATTTTTATCTTATGAAGTAAACTAATAATTTGTGACTCCCCTTAATATATTCCTGGTTGTAGTTCCCTTCAGTTGCGTGACATTGAACTTGAATGGCCTGTTTCGGCAGAAATTTGCTTCATCACCACCTCTCCCTCAGTGGATAGAATAAAACAGTGATACGAATGCATGCCTGAGTTTTGGTATGGGCAAATTGTTCAGCGAGTTTCATGTCTCCATTTCATCACAGATTCTCGCTTGAAATATAGAAAGAGGTTTGCTGCAAATGAAAGCTATTTTTTAACAGAATAATTTTTAAAATTATTTTTGAACACAATTGCAGTACTATTTTCAGAGTATCGCACCCTGACAAAGTTTGACCTAAGACGAATAAAATGAGAGAAAAAAAAGGTGCAATAAAAAATATATTACCCCAGGAAGAATGATACAAAAAATTATGTAGGGAATATTTACAAAGCATAGCTGGTTGGACCTGAAGTTCCCTTTGAGATAATAAAATATGGGAGAGAAATAATTAAAGCCACTTCAACTTCCTACTGCTTGAATCAGTCATTTAAAACTCATTCTAGCAAATTTTTTAAATCCTCATGAATGGTATTCATTTTAACTTTAAATTCTTATATTCTATAGCTAATTATTTTCTAATTTAGTATTGGAAATATATATCAAATAACTGCTTAATTATTGATTGTTATTTTTGTCACCCAGAGAAATCTATAGTAGCATCTATATTAGATTTCTTATTTGATTATGATTAAAATGCTATTTTGTTTGTTAGTTTAAGGAATTAATTAAAAAAAAAATTATGGGTAAGACTATAAATAGTAAATGGAAAAAAGCAAGACGACGAGAGAAGCGTATCAAATATGGTGAAAAGGAATTATTGCGGTTAAAAGAAATTGTTGACAAACGAGAGATGAGAGAGAAAATTATGAAAGACATCGAGGCTGGTAAGTTTTATCCTGATTTTACTTATATTTAAATCTATGCTTGTTAATTTCTCCTACCTGTCCATTTTCAATCAAACTGAGGTGCCCTGACTATAAATAATGGTGCAAAGTTAGTAACTTCACCTGACCTCTCAGTCAAAACATCACTATAGGCCATGACATGCCAATACAATTCACTGCATTAATGGTATCTTAGGCTATATGACAAGCAAGTCTCCTCAAATATTCACCTTAAAATACCTTGGTCAAAGATGCATCACTCCCCTCACACAAATCTTCAACTATATTCTAAATGCCTAGAAATTTTCCCACATTATTCTCTTCTTTAACCTGCACCATATTGCCCTATCTCCCTTCTTTGCACTTCATCTAAAATCATTGAATGTCTAGAACTAAACAAAATCAACCCAGATCCCATTAGATGTCTCCCATTTCTTATAGAAGGCTTCAACAAAGTTAAACCACCATACAAAACAGTAATGTCAACAATAGACAGAAAATTATCACATATAAATGGAGTCCCACAGTCTTCCATAAATCATTTCCTTGAATCCCGCCATCATATTTAAGCTAGCCTGAGATCCTTGCCTAACACTCAAAACACCTAAGTAGCTTGGGATTTACAACTGTAGCAGAACCTAATGATGCCTTCAAAATCCTCTTTTACTCTCTCCACACCCTATGGTTCTTGATATTAGTGATGCCACAGTCGCAGTGAGGTGGGTAGATGTTGAGATTGTCTTCTGCTGGGTTCCTGGATGCGTGACAATTGTGAGGAATGAGTGCACTGGTGAGGCCACCAAAGAGTCTGCGAGGACTGGGTGACTAGAATAGCGTGTTTTGCTTTTCTTCACACTGAATACATGGCCGGAATCAAGACTGATTGGCGAAGAAGATAGAGACAGCCGAGGGGAACTTAAAGTTGCGTGCCATTGTTTCCATGTACCTACTTTCTCAATGCTGCAATGGCCTCAGGCTACTTTCTGTCCTTTTTGAATTGGGCATACTTGCAGAACACACTGCCATTTGATGGAGTGCTTGCCTGCACTTTATTGTGATAACTGTGTTGTCTCTTATCCCAGTATTAGGATGAGCGTGGTTGCTACTGCTGGTCTCTTATACTCTGGACAGATTTGTGGACTATCTGGCTTGAGGCTGGTCTCATCCATTGTTTTTACTCTGGTGTCTTTGGTTTATTTTAATTTCCTCTGTTTAGTTTGGTTTTTGTAATTTAAAGTAGCCTAGCAGTAGACTGAAATTTTGATTACAAGCATGTTTGCCTCTGTATTTTTTCGCTGTGCCTAAACAGCCCGTCTATTTTTTATTATATCTGCGGCAATTTCATCATTTCCAATCAAAAGGCAAATCAGACAATTTGTCAAGCAAAGCCTATTTTGCATATTTTAAAGTAACAATGGGTGATTAAGACAAGTTTGAAGATGAGTCTTAAAATAAAAAATCCTCATAAGCAACCCACTCTGCCCTTAAATAGAATGCCTACAGTGATCATGTCATACTAGATAAAGAAATGAATTTCCACATAGGAAACAAAATAAATCTCTTTCACCATACAAACTTTTCCCTATCCAACCTGTAACTCATTTACAAACTATGATCACTAATCACTTGTTTATTTATAATGAATTATAATTTATATAAATGGATTGTGTTCCCTCTCAAATATCTTTGATTGGTGTCCAAAGTCCAAAGAAAGTATAATTTGGGGTGCTCTTCTCTGCATTGCTTGAGAGTAATATTTCTGCATGCAAATTCTAAGTGTAACATATATTAGTTGTATAGTTCAAGGATGACCTTACACTTCTAGTCAACATTCCTATTCATGAATCTTATTATTTTGTCATTCTGGTCTCTATACATTGCTGGAAATTTCAGTTATCACTTACAGTTCCCAAGTTCTTTCTCTTCTCTAAATTTAGTCACTTTTCTTCTCATGATTAAATACTTTATTATCCTTTCTCATTTATAGACGAGTGAAGATGAGCTAAAATTATCAGTTTATTATTTCAGACCTTGGCAATGAATTGTGCAAATGTGCTGGAATAGTTATCACTTGAAAATGGGATAGTTGTGTGGACCTAAGTCATTCCCAAGGTAGCAGCTCTCAGGAGAGCTTCGTAGATTGATCTTTTGTTCCATTGTGCTCCTCACCAATACTAGCCATAACTTTCCCTGTGTAGAATGGATGTTTGTCTTTCTCCCCAAATTCTCTTCCTTCTATGGAGGGAAGGTTTTGGGTCCCCAGTTTCAAGGGTCTTTCTATTCTATGCTGTATACATGTCCACATCAATATGAGCCGATGCTACTAAACTATGTAAATCAATTTAGTACTCCAAATTTTCCATTTCTCCTACAACTGAAGCTTGTAAGGAAAACTACAATGTATGCAGTTAGTATAGCAATGAGAAGTAGCTACCTTCACGGTGCATCAGGTATGCCTGAATTAAGTGTGTCTGCTAGGCATTCCCGATACAGTGTAAAGGTGGCTACTCATTGCTATAGTAACTGCATACCATAACTGTGTACATTGCACTTTTCCTTAGTATTGTAAGATATAACGTGCCCCCACTGGTGGATGAAAATGCTCCTGTGACCTGCAACAACAGCAGTAAAGGTTAAAATAGCTAATTGATACAGTGCTTTTTATGACTTAGATTGGTCTTTTGGATAGAGTCACTTGTTTGGAATGGACGAATAGCGTCCACCAGGCAAGCCAATGCAATGTGAAGGTGGCTACTGATTGCTATACTAACTACAACTGGTTTTGTCACAACCAATAAGTGAAATTTTGCTTTTTATTCCTTCCCCAAGATGTTGATTAATAACAAATCAAGAATAATACACCTAGAAGGGATCCCTGAGATAGACTGATAACATCCTTCTCTGGTGACTGTGCATGTGAGAGCTTAGAAGGGATCCCTGAGATAGACTGATAACATCTATCTCTGGTGACTGTGCGTGTGAGAGCCTAGAAGGGATCCCTGAGATAGACTGATAACATCCTTCTCTCGTGACTGTGTGGGTAAAAGCTATTCTCCCCATTTTGTCCACTATGGATTTTCACCCCTTTTCCTTAGTCTCCTTTTATCCTCCTTTTCTTTGTTTATGATAGAGGAGTGTAAGCATTTAGCTAGAGGGCGTTGGGATAGATTAAATGATATATTATTTTGACTTTTTTCATTGTTGTATTTTAATTTAGTGGCATTAGAAATGTCACTAATGCAAATAGCCGAGCTTTCACAGTTGGGAGATGTGACACATCTCAATACTCTAGATGTTTCATTCCAGCAACTACCAGGTTATGGAATGAGCTCCCTAGTCCTGTCTTTGAATCTCAGGAACTTCAAAAGTTTAAAATTGATGCTCATTCCTTTCTGCCGAGGCGTTAAGTAGTGTGTTTCTTTCTCCTCTTTTCTTCTAGGTTTTTCTTAAGGGACTCTCTTCTCCGCTGGTGCCTTAGGGTTTATATAGCATTCTGCTCTACCAGCAAGGGTTTGTAGTCTCATAATAATAATACAGACCTAGTTTTCCTAATAATTATCTAAAAAAACCCACGTGGTTTTTGTAATATTTGATATGATAGCATGATCCATATTTAAAAGCAAATGGAATGCCCAGTGCCCCTCGGACTGCCACAAGTGAAACTACTGAGAAGCAGAGTCCCAGAAACTCAGAAACTATTGCCACTAGCACTCTTGTGTAAGGGGGATGCCCCAAGAGACTCCCTAGTGGAGCTGGAGTGTGACAGGATGTCCTTGCCTTCCACATCCTTCCCCCACTTTCGCTGCACCCTTTTTTTTTTGTAAAGCTAAGATTTACCCCAAAGATTTTATGTCAATACCATCTTTGGCCACAGTATTTTTTTAAATATAGGTGTGTGTAACTTTGGGGTGTTAATAAATTTAGATGTGTGGTGTGTTTGTCTTCCTGCTCCCGGACTTTTATTTCTCTGATGCATCTTAGGTTATGACTCCTAGACTGAAAGTGTACACAATCTACATCTATCCAATTTAAGACACGAATATCCAATCCATCCTTAGTTTATGAATTAGCTTCCTATGAATAACCTTATTGAAAGCTTTATTTGTATTACATCTATACTCTCATCTTTTCCACCTTGTGTAGAATGCTACTCCTTTTAGGTGGATGAACATCATGTCCTCCTCCTTAATTGCATGCCCACAATTAAGAAGCACCCTCTGGTATTGCCTCCCAGCCTCACCCTTTGTAGGACCTGGGGTTTTATATCTTGCATTATTCTCATTCCTGTCTACATTCACCACCGTTCAGATCTCTTCTTACTGACTTCTGACCCACAAGGAGGTGGATGGTGTATCCACTCTCCTCCAACTGAAACTTGGAGGACAGACAAATCCTCCCAGTGCTGGGGTATAATAAGGGGGGGGGGTCATCCATTTTACTCTTTAGTAGACCGACTATCCATATTCTTTCTTTCATACCCTAGTCTACCCCTCCCAACCTCTTATCTTAGCAGAATCTGACCATATAGCAGGCTATACTATGAAGTCCCCACTTGCTGTAATAGCTGAAAGCCCAATGGCTGGAGAGAGAGAGATTAGGTACTGCATTACTGACTCTCTCTTCACCCTATGCAGCACACCTATCAACCCTTTATGCCCTGAATTAGTTTTTAAAAATGAAAACATTAATTACATTAAATTGTTTATTAAGTGGTAAATGGCGACCAAATCTGATGCAACCCTTGTGTGAACCTAAACAAAACATGTCGTACTCGTTCCACTCGCTTGCTAGACTCCACATATGTAATTTCTCTAGCTATAAGCCTTTATTTTCTATATAATGAATTTGTCACATACAGACGTAAAGGGTTAAGTGACTACTCTGCCTCCGTCTTTTATGTGTTAAAGTGGAAGGACAAAATTGCTAAGTGCAGTTTAGATCACAGCTGCAAGCTGACTGTATGTATGATACCTTCCACCACCCACCGGCAACTCCATTACCATGGATGAAATGGTCCCAGCTGTTTTCTTAGGGACCCTTACAAACTTGCATCAGAGAGGAGGGGAGGGGGCTTTCTCCCCTCCTATCTCTCTGGGTAAGAGAGGTTTACCCCCTTCTTTAGAGTCAACCCCAGGTGACTAGTTGAGCCAGTAGTGGCCCCTCTCTCTGATTGGAGCACAGGTTCCTGGGGACAAATAGAGAGGAGCTCCTGTTTCACAGTATCTGATGTCACGGCTGCCATGAGTCAGGAGCATGTTGAGATTTTCTTCTGTCTTCTTGGACATGTAGTCATTGCAGGAAATGTGGTCACCAAACCGTGCAAAAACTGGGTGACTAGACCAAGGTTTACGCTTCACCATTCTGACTCCAGGCATTAAATTTACTCTCTCTTTTTGATAGCTTAAGGAATTAGTTTCATGGTTTTCACAACCAGGTATCTCCTAGGCCTGCATGTATGATAGTTCCTGTCCCTATTTGGCATCTTTCTGTTGGTTCTACCTCTCCTGTGGAGCACCCTGGTAGAGCTGGCAGTAATACAGGTTGCCCCAACCCAGCTAAAATCAGACTCCTCCCAAGAAGCCAAACAGGCGCATACCTCCACTGAGTTATTTTACTCTGAGGAAGAAAAACCTTGAAAGCTTGTGGTGAATCTCCCACCTGGGCCTCAGCCATGGCTCCTCTTATGGGACCTAAGGTAACCCATTTCTGAGATAGGAACCATCTGGTAAATGTAGCTGACCCTGCCCTAAGAGCAGGGTAGTCAAAGGGTGCTTCTGCTTCCAAAGTAACGTTCCACCAGCCAATAAGTCCCTGAAGGCAGCAGTCCTGTAAACCCTCTGTAAAAGTCTGGGGACGTAAAAATTTCAACCCTTCTGCTGACACTTGTACCTCTTGCTGAAGATTGGCTGCCCCGTAAGGGGCGCGGCGATTTGCCATCCTGGCCGCCGTGCTGACGGGACTCAGCACTCCGTCCGGCCCCAGCTTAGCCTCTTCCTTCCTTCAAAACACTTGTTTCCTCTCTTTTCACACAACCTCTCCCACAACTTTCTCTGGTCAGCCTCCAATTTCACAGGGTAGATGCTGACCTTCCTTTCAGCCAACCGTCCCGCATCGGGGCTGAGGGGGTGGGGGACAATGTTCCCTAACCCCTGAGCTCCGGTCTGGGGTGGCTGGTTTTTAACTACCTGCTTCATCCCCACCCATACCTTCCTCACATCCCTTTTCCTCTCGTTTTCAAAATCTATCATTTATACGCCGTGTCTAAGGTGCAGCCGCCATGCCGATGGACTGCCAGGCCACCAGGCGGGAGGGGTGGTCCCAAATGGCTGCGCCTGGCTCTGCCGGGCTTGTAAGCACCTCTTGCAGTGCGGGCAACTGCAAGAGGTGATGAGCTATTGCGTCCCGTGGCAAAAATAGGGTCACCATGCCCATGGATGAATCAATAAAACCTAAAACCCCTTTAACTCCCCCTTGCTCATCGACGGAGCCGCCCTCGGGCAGCTCCAGCAAAAAAATGGAGGTCCCCCATCCTGTGCTTGCACAGGGGACCCTCCATATTTCTCTAACCGTTTAGGAGGCTTACTCCTCTCCTTCGCCTACGGGTGCAGGGGACTCCCCCTCACCCCCTTCTCTGGAGGTGCTTTCGGGCACCTCCCTTTTCCCAGCGGCAGTCCCCTCTTTTCTTTCCAAGGGGACTGCCAAGAAAGCGAGCAGGCAGCCCTTAGCCAGCCGCTCCCCATCAAAGCGGCTCGGTAGGGCAAACCCCCTTAGGGGGGAGAGGGAAGCCAGGCCCCTTCGGTCGCTTCCCTCAAAAGACCTGCTGGCAAGAATTTTAAACCTTGCTGGGGTCAAGGCCTGTGCCTCCCCACACAAGACTGGCGACACTGCCAAGGGGACCTGCGATGTCCTGGGAGGGGATGGCCAACTGGAGGCCCCTCCTGTAATAAACATGGTCCTTGAGGAGACCCAGCCTCAGATGGTAGGGCCTTCCATGGGGGAGAATTCGGGCTCGGCGCCAAGCACCGAACCCGAATCCGCCCCTATGCAAGGTCCTCCTCAAATGGCTGAGGGCTCCGAGGCAGTAAAAGGAGGGGAGGGATCTCCTCCGACAGGTGCCCCTACGACAACCAGGACCTTCTCCATTTCGGAGAGGGACCTGGCTGAGGGCTCCGAGGCAGTAAAAGGAGGGGAGGGATCTCCTCCGACAGGTGCCCCTACGACAACCAGGACCTTCTCCATTTCGGAGAGGGACCTGGCTGAGGCCGGTCCATCTGGCCTAGGGGCTTCTGCCGGCGGAGGTGAAAAGCGGGTTCCTTCCCCGCCCTCCTCTCCAAAAAAGAAAAAGACAAAGAAGACGAAAAAGACTCGGGGCTCCTCTCAATCCGCGGGGGCTGCGGAGATGGATGGGTCTGCTACCACTTTGGTAGGCGAACAAGCCAGGATCGGCACATCCGGCCCCTCTACCCCCTCGTGTGCGGAGCCCCTGACCAAGACTAACACCAAGAGTGCACAGGGCGGAGCCTCGATGACATCGGGGCCCCTCATTCAGAGGTTACCTTGCGTTTTCGAGCCCGCTGGCTTCAAACGCTTCCTCGTTATTCGCTCCACTGATAGCACCATGTTGTCCAAGGGCAACATGATCCATCAGAGGAGAGGATTAGCTAGTGCAATTGGTAGAGAGCCGAAGGTGACCCGTTTCTCGGACGGCAGCCTTCTGGCGAATCCCGCCGAGGCGGCCAAGATAAGTGCTCTTCGGACACTTCATGGCACCCCGGTGAGTGTGACGCCGCACTCTACCATGAACTTTGTGAAAGGAGTAGTTTATGCAAGGGAGCTCGTTGACTACTCCATTGAGGACATCACCCTAGAGCTGGCCGACCATGGGGCGGTCAAGGTCGAACGTGTGATGAGAAAACAGGGAGGGGCTTCGAGACCCACCCCTACACTCTTCGTCACGTTTGACTGTGACAAGCTCCCTGAGTCGGTGCATGCCGGTTGGTACCGCTACCGCGTGAAGGCATTCGTGCCACTGCCGCGGCGGTGATATTACTGTCCCTGCTTCGGCCATACGAATCGCTCATGTAGACGTGCAAAGTCGGGGTCACCCGAAGTCTGTGTAAATTGCTCCAAGGCTGCACACGATAAGTCCAAATCATGTGTGGCCAAGTGTGTCAATTGCGGAGAGCCGCACCCCGCTTCTTCGAAGCAATGTGGTGCATATCTCCTTGAGAAAGAAATCCTGGCCGTTCAGGCCCAGGATAGACTCTCATTCCGCGAGGCTAAGGACTTGGTCCTGGCGCGCCCGGCTCTGCCTGGGACGTCATATGCCTCAATAGTTAGAAAGGCACCCTCTGCTCCTGGCCCATCCAGGCCAAAGAGCACGGTTGTTTCCGCGCCCATTCGGAGCCCTTCTGCGGGCTCTACCCAACCCGGGTGCTCCCCTGGTAAAGCTGGCGGCAAAAAGGGTTCATACCCAGCCCCGGCTAAAACCAGGGCTCCCCCCTCTTCCCCCAGCGTGACCGTTTCCCGCAAGGCGAAACGGCCACGCGCCTCCACCGAGTCGTTAGACTCACAGGAGGCAACACCCCTGAAGATGGTCGCTAGGCCATCTTCGGGTGTTCCTAAAGCTGTCCCCCGAAAGGAGGACAGCAACAAAGGAGCTTCGGCTCCTTCGCCCACGCCCCGAGGTGGAGCGAGTGGCTCGGAGACGGTGGTTCCTCGAAAAGAGGGCCCCCCGCCTCCGAAGCCGCAGCGCCCGCCTAAGGTTTCGAGGCGGAGGGAGGAAAAGACTCGCATGGCGAGCCCAACCTCCCCCAATAAGTCCTCGAAGGCGACAGCGCCTCCAGCGCTTTGTCCGGCCAACAGCGCCCGGGGTTCTGCCCCCGGGAAGCGTACGGCTATTCCCGTGATGTTTTTCAGTTCGAGGAGGGACCCCGCGTCTCCTCCGAGCTAGGCCTGGAGGGCATATTCCTTCATTGGAATTGCCGTGGACTCCGGACCAACTGGGAGGAGCTGCGGAGGCTCGCCTCGTCCCGTTCCCCGTTAGCTATTTTTTTGCAGGAGACCATGATAGGCGCGTGCCCGCTGCTTGCCCTCCCGGGGTATAAGGGTCTTGCGACCCCACCACCGCGGGATGGCCGAGCTGGGGGATGCGCGGTTTACACCCGGGCATGATGTCTGCGTTCTTCCTTAGATCTTTAGATACCTCCTTTCAGGCAGTGGCTGTGCAGCTGCACCTGGATAGGAGGTATACTATCATTTCTGCGTATATTCCACCGTCAGCTAACTTCGACGCGGGGGACTTCCGCCGCGTCCTGGCACGGTTGCCGAGGCCCTATCTCTTGCTTGGAGATCTGAACGGCAGGCATCCTCTCTGGGGAGATTACTCCATAAATCCCAGGGGACAAGTCCTTGCCGATCTGATCGAAGAGCTTGAGATGGGTGTCGCCGATCTGATCGAAGAGCTTGAGATGGGTGTCCTAAACGTGGATGAGTTTACGCATCACTGTCCAAGAACCGCTTCATTTTCTTGCCTTGACCTATCTTTGTGCTCTTCGGATGCACAGCCTGATTTTGATTGGGGGGTGGTCGATGACCTCCATGGTAGTGATCACTTTCCCATTCAAATATCATTTTCAGGGCAACTGCCGCCTGAGAGACCACCTCGGTGGTGCTTGGCGCGGGCGCGGTGGCGGTGGCCTGCATTTCAGGAAATGACTGAATTCTCTATCTCAGTCGAGGAGTTTAGGTCGGTAGATGAGGCCGTTGAGTTCTTCTCCGGCAACCTCATCGCCGTGGGCCTGACTACTATTCCTAGGACGTCTGGCCGTTTTGCACGCCGACCACTCCCATGGTGGTCGGCCGAGTGTGAGACGGTCCTCAAACAGAAGCGTTATGCCTACATGCGCTATAAGCGTAGCCCGAACGATTTCACTGTCGCTGAATTTCGTCGGGCTAGGGCTAGGTTCCGGTATGTTTTGAAGCACGCCCGCCGCTCTTCTTGGCGGGCATACGTGTCTTCACTTAACGGGAAGACCCCTTTAGCTGAGGTGTGGAAGCGAGTCAAAAGGATTCGGGGCAAGTTCTCGCAGGACCCCCCTCCCGTTCTCCAGGAGAATGGGACCGCAATCTCGGACCCCGCGTCCGTGGCGGAATCCTTAGCGACCACTTTTTCCGCATTCTCTAACCGTGATGCTGCTCCGCCAGCATTCAATGCACGTCGTGATGTCGCGGAAGGCCGCCGGCTGGACTTTACCTCCAGAGGCGGAGAACCCTTCAATGACAAGTTTACTGTGAGTGAGTTGCATTCCGCTCTCGCTTCGTGCGCGGACACCACCCATGGTCCGGACGATGTCCCGTACGCCATGCTTCGACACCTGGTTGAGCGAGGCATGGCCTTTCTGTTAGATTTGTTCAACAGGATCTGGGTGGAGTGTCTTCTCCCAGACTTCTGGCGAATCGCTACTGTGCTCGCCTTTCGCAAGCCGGGAAGAGATCACTCTACTCCGACCGGTTTCCGCCCAATCTCTCTAACCTCTTGCGTGTGCAAGTTGATGGAGAAATTGGTAAATGTTAGATTAGCCTATTTCCTGGACAGCGGAGGCCATCTGTCTTCTGCACAGTGCGGCTTCCGTAAGTTCCACTCCACGTCGGATGCTCTGCTCCGACTGGAAAATGCCGTCTGCGAGGCTTTCCTTCGTAGACAGCACTACGCCACGGTGTTTTTTGATCTGGAGAAGGCCTATGATACCGCATGGCGATACGGTATCATGGAGACTCTCCACACGATGGGGGCGAGGGGACGCCTCCCAATGTTTATATCTGAATTTTTGCGAGATCGTCGATTCCGCGTACGGGTGGGGGGAGCCCTCTCCGGCCAAAGGAGCAGGAAGAGGGTGTCCCGCAGGGAAGTGTCCTCAGTGTCACACTCTTTGCCCTGAGCATCAACGGCATCACCTCGGTGCTGCCGGAAGATGTTCTCGCTACGCTCTACGTGGACGACCTTTCGATCTCTTTTGGCGCGGCCCAGATGCCAACTCTGGAGCGTCGACTCCAACAGGCATTGAACCGCGTCTCTCGCTATGCCGAAGCGCACAGGTTTCGGTTTTCTTTGGCCAAGACTAAGGTGGTGCACTTCTGCCGCCATCCACGGCTCCACCCCGACCCAGATTTGTTTCTTAATGGGGTGCGCCTGGATGTGGTTGAGTCGCACCGTTTCCTTGGTCTTGTATTCGACCGACGCCTCACCTGGGAGGCTCATATTCGCAGCCTTAGGGTCTCTTGTACCCGCGCCATGGACATTCTCCGTTCCGTGACGTTCAGCGCTTGGGGCGCTGATAGGGCTACTGCCTTACTTTTTTATCGATCCTTTGTTCGCTCGAAGCTCGACTACGGATGCGAGTTTTATGCATCCGCAGCCGAGCGTTTATTGCGGAAGGTGGATTCGATCCACCACACCGGCCTTCGCCTTGCGACCGGTGCCTTCCGCACTTCCCCCATTGAGAGCCTGTTGGTCGATGCTGGGGAGATGCCACTCGCTCTGCGCCGCGTGCAGTGCATCACTCGCCTGTACGCGCGAGCCCGGTGCCTCCCTCAGTCACCAACAGCTCTCACTGCATCCGCAGCTGATCTCGATGGTTCCTATCCCGCCGAGAGACGCCAGTCATACCCTAAGCCCTTTGGGTTTAGGGCCAGGAAACTCCTTCGAGAGGTAGATATAGCTCTCGGGCCGGTGGCGCCCCTGGTTCTGCCCAGGACGCCACCCTGGAGGGTACCACATTTGGCTATTTGTCGCCACGCCTCTGCTCCCAAAGCTTGTACTGCGCCGGGAGTATTGCGTTCGACCTTTTTGGAGCACACATCGTGTCACGCTGGTACCGTGCCAGTGTATACGGATGGCTCCAAGTCCCAAGAGGGGGTCGGCTTCCACGCCGTATCCCCTCTGTTTGAAGTCAGCGGGGCTCTACCGGGTGCTGCGTCTCTCTTCACGGCCGAGCTGGTGGCAATACACCACTCGGTACGGGAGATTACGCGACGTGCCCGGTTCGGAGACCGGATTGTGATCTATAGCGACTCACAAAGCGCCCTGAGTGCTCTCGGGGCATTGGAATCTCCGCATCCCCTGGTTCGTGAAATCCGTGACGCCACGGTTTTGGCGAGCCGGGCAGATGTCGAGATTATCTTCTGCTGGGTTCCTGGACATGTAGGAATTGCGGGGAATGAGCGCGCCGATGAGGGCGCCAAAGAGTCCGCGAGGACTCTGCGACCGGACCAGCGTTTCGCTCTTCCTCACACCGACTACATGGCAGGAATACGGGCAGCTCTTCGGCTTCAGGTTGCTTTCTGTCGTCTCCGAATCGGACACACTCGTGTGATGCATCGCTATCTGATGGAGCGCTCGCCTGCGCCCTATTGCAACGACTGCGTCGTCCCCCAGACTGTTCGGCACATTCTTGTCGAATGTCCCAGTCTGGGTGATCTTCGCGCACGATACCTGTCCCAGTACCGGGATGGGCGGGGTCGCTACCGCCTGTCCCTTGTGCTCGGGACAGATTCGTGCACATTGACTTGTGGACTTGTTGACTTCTTGGGGGAGGCCGGCCTTCTCCCTATTATTTAAGCAAGGTTTGTTTGTTTGTTTTTTTGTTGTTTTTTTGCATTTGTTTTTTTTTGTTTTGTTTTTTGTTTGTTTTTTTTCCTTTAGTTGCACGCTCCTGCGCCGGGGGGACCTCTCCCCGACGCACCAGCTTGCTTCCTTTCCCCCTTTTGGGGTGTTGTTTTTTTTTCTCTCTTTAATTTTATTTTAAAGTAGCCTAGAACTAGGCCAGTTTTAATACGGCGACTAATGCCCAAGTAGGCAGTCGCCAGATGAGCTCTTAAAAAAAAAAAATGAAGATTGGCTAATATATTCTCAGTTGTTGGGGTTGGAAGGGGTTGGTTGGTTTGTTTGGGTTAAAAAAAGAGAGTAAAAGCTCCATTCAATATAAAGGTTGTGTGCATTGATCCTTAAGAGAAGGGCACCCCCCTCCCTCTGGTTCTTCAGCTGTGCCCTCTTAGTGTCCAAGAAATGAGTGTTCTAAAAAAAAAAAATGGTGTGAGATTATCCCAAATTATTATATCAGAAGTGGGGATTGTGTCCATATGTGTGTTTTTAATGAAATTAATATTATTAGTCTAGGGAATGGAGAGTTTTGGTGAAAGTTCTTCCTCCCATTAACATGAAGGTAAAAAAGATTATTAGTATTAATGTACTTTTGGTAGGAGTTGGTTTGTATTATAGATCTACATATAGTATAGGAACAAAGGCCTTGATAGTTCCATGAGAGAACCAACCAACCAATAACTATATTAATTTTTTTTTATTCTCTTTGGTAACTAAATGAAATTTCAATTTCAGCTAGTTCAAAATTGAAGGAGGAAGTTAATGGTAGCACCATCCCCCATGAGCATGGTTTGAAATCAAAGTCTATCCCCAAAAACCTTCTCAATAAAGCTGGCCGATATTCTCCGTGGTGGAATAAAAAGTTATATGTAGTAAGGAAACAAAAAACTAATATTAAAAGGAAGAAGCCATTTAGAAAGCAAAAATAAAAGGTTTCTTTTTAGGTATTTTGCCTATAAATTTATTTGTATCCTTATAATCAATGTATGTCTTCTGGTGTGTGTTGTATAAAAGGTGACTAATCCCTAATAAGGGTTCGTTATTGGCTTAGGGAGCTGCTCACATGAATGTTTGTCCTGCAGGTTCATTAGTAATAAAGGGGGCTTATGTTACCCACATCCAGTCGAATATGAGGTATATGCACTGTGTGAAAGAGTTATATAGTCAGTGTTTAAAATGGTTACAGATTCTTGCTGTGAGACAACATAGAATGGAATGAAGAGTTTATGTGAGCAAGAGTATGATCAGGTTTAGTTCCTAGTAAAACAGATTTGTGCTTTTAGTGAGGATGCTATGATAGAAGAATGGTTGGCTGTGAATGTGTGACCTCAAGAAATATATGTGGAAGCAGCTGTTGTAATGTATGGACTGTGTAATGATAAAAGTGAATAGAATGGGTATCAGTTAATGGTTGCATGGGTGTCAGAAGGAGAGGGAGAGGATGGTCGAGCTTGTGTGGAAAGTGGAGGGGAAAGCCTCATCAAACCCATACTTGGGGCTTTCCTTCAGCATTTTCGAGGGCAGTTCCACCTGATGGCGCAAATGTCCCTGCCCATACTTCCTCAGGGACTTCTCCATTTTTCTCGTAGTGGCCATGCAGGGGATTCCGCCTGTTACATTTTGTACCTGTAGAAGCTGCATCCCCCAAATTGTGGAAGTCTCGTCATTGAGTTAACTTGAACTATGATGGCGCTGTGAGAAGTAAGTAGGCTTCGTCGTTCCCTCTCATTCTTTTTTTTCTATGCCTTTCCCCTCAACCCTTTTTCTAGACTTTAGGACTTCATCAGCTACCACCGCTCGTGGTACCCTGTGTAGTTTGTTACATTTGGTACCCAGAGGAGCTGCATATCATCCCGGCTTGAGTATAAATTAGGATTTAAGGAAGAAACAAGTTTGGCAGCTACCCAATCGCAAGTGGATTCTAAATGGCACCAGGGACAAATGGGGGGCAAATTAATTATAGAAAAGGGAGAAAACCCCAATGAGATGAAAAATTTAAAAAAATGATGATAAAAGATTCCTCTGCCAGAAGGAAACGAAAGCGGGACAGGCGAGAGATAGTTGAAAGGGTGGGGAAAAAGGACGACCGCGGTGAATGGCGAAATGAGGGCATACCAGTAGAAGGTGGGCGACCGATTGGTCCCCACCGCAAAAACGGCAGCAGGTGCTGATTCGAGCGCCAGCCTAAACAAGATCTCCGTGGGTAAGTCTCGTGTGGCTGATGCGAACGGGGCAAAGGGCCAAGAACGAACAGACTTTTTGATTTTATATAATTTAAAGGATGAACACCCATCCCATTCGTGCTGCCACAAGTGAAAAATAGAAGGAAAGAAATCTCGAAAAGGCAATGCACTTATCCGGGACCTAGCTGATCAGCCTTCATTTCCCGGGAACCCAACAAAATAGAACTTGATAACGGGACGCATTCTGGACCAGCAAGTTTCAGATTTCTGTGACTGGGATGGGAAGCACTAAAAGAGCGAATTCCTTGTGAAACTCCAAAGAGTTTGAGAAAATAACGAAATCTTTAAAAGTAAGATTTGGATCAGTCTAAAAGTTAAAAGTTCAGCGATCGAATTAGAAGCTGGCAGTGGTAAAGACAAGTTAAAAACTCCTGAGTAGGCGGCTACATCGCCCATCCCGATGTCTGACTTGAAACTGTATTAGGCCGTAGCATCGATAAACAAAAATCAGGTTTTGTTCACTTGAGTACACATTTCAAATGTGGAAAAAGTTTTTGTGAGCAATATTCGGAAATATTTTCGAGGCAGAAAGATATATACCATCAGAGTTGTTGGTTTGTTGTTATAAGTGCTTTTAAATAAATTAGAGTTGTTTAACCTGAAAGATAATGCCAAACAACCGAGTTCAACTTTTATCTAACTGATACATTAAAATCGTGCTTTGTCTCAAACGATGGCTTGAAGTCACGGCATTTGAGTACCGCCCTAATGTAGCCATCTATTGCTTTTCAACAGAACTTCCGTCACCATTTTGTACACACCACTCCACACCTTGAGAATGGCATGGAATGTCAATAGAGAGTGGCTCGTCCACAATATTTTACAGGCCCGCATTAGATAGCTGCATTGTAAGCGGTGGCTCAAACCTGCATTCCTCTTCATGGGAAAGTAGATCTGTTAGGTTCTTAGCAGTCTTATCTAACTTTGGTGGCCTGAAATCACGTATCTCTTTCTCATACACAGTAACTTCTTGGATCTTCTTGATTCTCTCAATAGCTAATATCCTGTTCTTTTGATCAACGTCTGCCAGCATTGCCAAAAGAACGTTCTCAGGATGAGCCCAGTAGGAATTCCTTTGGATTGTTTGCCATGCTATGGCTTCACGGGCAGGTTGGAATATTTGCAGAAAATTGATCTGTTCTAGGAGATTAGATCCCTCCGTGCATTTCAGAGAATTTGATGTGAAACCAGATGGGCCCATAATGACATACGACAAACTCTGTGAGGACATACAAGTCATTATTAAGTTTTTCTGTTGCCACAAAGTCAACATCTTGCATGTAATATTGGCCCTGGTTTCATATGAAGATCATCGTCCATTACACCACTTCTAATAGGACAGGTAAGTTTGGTCCCGACTAAGCTAATTTAGCAATACGTTGAAACCCATTCCGTGATACTGGTAGAGTTTCACATGGGGTTAAGGCTTTACCAAGTGGTCCTTTCCATTGAGTTTCACTTTATGTCGGACCAATATATTTCCTCAAAGGAAGCTCATTTAAATGCAAGCTGCAGATGTTCTACTGTAAAAGGTGTAGTTGACATTCCAGCCCTCTTCTGGCTCCATTCTTGTAGCCACTATTGCCGTGCTGTCAGCTCCCACTGCCTTATCTCATCTTTAATATTTTCAACAAGGGATTTCATCAGTCCGTCTGCAATACCTGCCCCTGTTCCTCGTTCAATAGTTAGATGATAATATACAGTACCAGGTTCTACAACCACATAGTGATCTTGAATTTTTTTTTCTCCATACTATTTGTTCACTTTTTAGTGTTGTCTCTCTCCTCCCAACAAAAAAAAAACAAGCATTAATTTTCTTATCTCCCAAACATTCGGTGAAATTCCTCCTTAACTTCTGTCGTGCCCTCCAGCCTTTGTGATGAACAATTACATGGGAGCGGTCTTCGGAATTTATAATACCATAGTCGAATGGGGCTACACTACTAATAGCAGCAGCAGCAGCTCTAGTTGACACACAATACCGATCTGCTTCCATGTCAATTGTTGGTATTGGTATGATGTTTTCTGTTCTCGCAAAGACTTCCATTCATCATCAGAAAGGTCGGAAGATGAGGTTTCTTCGTCTGAAATTGTAGTTTTCTCTTTATGTGACTTTCCTGAATTCGATCTTCTCTGATTTTTCCTCTTTTTTTTAATCATTTGACTTGTTTTTACATCCCCTCCTCCAATTTTCATGTGACGCCCAGTTCTTTGGTCAATAAGAAATTCATGCTCTCGACGTGGCACTTTCATGTTCTTTTCACACTTGCAATCCAAGAGATCAGCACACTAGCAGCCTGCTATATCAAAAGGTTAACCAAATGATGAGATAAATTTCTTACTCTTTGTAGGAGAATGCTCCTTTTGATCACCCCCACACCGGACACCACTTTTGTCGTGGTATACCTTGTGGAACGTGAAGTACTTCTTTGATGAAGTAGCCTTTGATCTAAGAGTACTAATTTTGTTGTTTTAAAGAAGAGCCGCTTCAAACACGTAAGGATATAGAGAAACGCCCAGGAATTCCCAAAATAAACTTTTTAAATTTAACAAATTTACTACACCAATACTAAACATGAACCACTGAAATACTCCGAATATTAAAATACCCAATAATTACTTCAATTAACTCGACCCTCTAAAATTGGCTAAATTCGATACGCACTTCAATATATACAAGATTTAGGCTAATTGACTCTCCTGGAGTTTAAATACCTCAGGAATGTTATTGGCTCCAAGACGCGTGCCGACCGTCCAGATGGAGGTGGTTGAGATCTCGAGGTACTAGGCGAGTGTAGCAGATGGGGGTCCACATGGTATTCAGGGGGTGGGGGGTCTTCAAGGACGAGAACAATCACTGCTTTAGGCTGCACCAAGGTAGGCGGGGTCTCTGGCGAGAGTAAGTCGAATTTGGTCCTTAAACCAAATTAACTTAGAGATCGGTGTGACCACCAGGACACGAACTCGAGGGGGAGCTTTTCCCCTTCGTTACTTAATTCCTCATGGGTGAGGACTGTACTTTGGGGGCAGGGGTCTTCAATGGCGAGGATCGAGAAGGAAGGGGTTTCTCTGACGAGAATAAGTTAACTTAAAGGTCGGTTTGGTAACCAGGAACTAGCTCGAGGATGAGCTTCTTCTTAGTTCCAGTCTTCCTCAAGGGCGAGGGTAACGGAGGGGGGGGGTTCTCTGACGAGAATACGTTGAACTTGGTTCCTCAACCAAGTTAACTTATGAGTTTGGTGTGGCCACCGGGTAACGGGCTCGAGGGGAAGCCTTTTTCCTCTTCTTTTCTTAATTCCTCAAGGACGAGGAATATATCTGGGCTTTAGGATGTACCAGGATATGAGGAGTCTCTCTGACGAAAGTAAGTTGAACTTGAACAAGTTAACTTAACGTTCGGTTTGATAACCAGGGACTAGCCCGATGATGAGCTGCTTCTTAGCCCCTTAGGTAGCCCTGTCTCTCTTGCAGGGGACTTCTTAGTCTGGCGACTTAAGCAATCTACCTGTCCAGTCTCGGTAGCCAGGTCTTAATCCGGGGACTTCGTAGCCTGGAGACTGACGTATTCTACCACGATTTTCCTAAGTGTTTCTTATTTATACCTCAACACCCCACTGGGGGAGGTGTAGGAGGGAAGGGGGGGCTTGTGGACGGGCCCAGGAGGGTTCTTATTCCAACGGTTTTTCTCACCAAGTCTAACCTCGGCTCCCGTTAGCCTTCGAGCTTGAAAGAAACGCGTCTCCAATTTCTTATTTGAAGTGAAATTCAATATACCCTCGTAAGGGAGATCTTGCAGTTTACAACCTTTAGGCTTTTCATAGCGACGAGTGGCGAGGCGCTGTGGTTACGAGTTTGACCCCATGGTGCCGGTGCCGGATGTTTTTTGCGGTAACCGCTCGTGTCTCCACTGAGAGAGAACGGGGTAGTGACGATTCCCCTACACCCTTAGTTGCATTCATTCCTTGTTTTGATACCACAGACGCTTCTTCCACCAATCGGAGCAATTTGGTTTTAATATTCTTGATCGGCTGAACTGGAATACTGGCTTTTTTACAAATCTCAGTAAGGGCTTCGGATACTTCAAGGAATAACATCTTTGTTCTTCTTGTATTTATTGTCTTTTACATACTAGATATATCCTTCACTTGTTTTGTTGGCAGCTCATAATGAGAAAGTTCTGAAGTGGGTAGCCAAAGACGCTGTGACTTGTTAATGTTCTTGTTCTTTTACTCATCTTAGCCCTGAAAATGAATAAGTAGAAATAATACATGTGATGAGTGAATCTATAACATACATTCAAAAGGGTGAAGCCATATCCTTCCATAGGAAATACTCTGTAAATATCAAGTAATTTATAGTGCCCCGCCCCCTGAGTAGTTTACAAACCAGGAATTCTTCAATCTAAAATGGCTTAAACCTTAGATACATAAGGAGTTAAAGTGAAAATTTTCTACCTGTACGAAAATTACCCATTTCTAGCTGAAAAGACGAGAACTATAATAACTGAATACAACCAGCCTCATCGTACGGAAAAGATAATTTTTAAGCATAAATTGGCGACCAAAAAGGCGTTACGTTTTTTCGTCTTCATTTCCAAATTTTAGATGGTTTGCTCTACAAAACCTGAAATGTGCATTGAAATTGGTTGCGACACTATGTCCTACGGTGTATATCGGGCAATGTTGTGTCTGAGGTCGCATGCTCTTAAGTGAGCAAGGGTCCACGGACGACTTGTCCAGACTCCACATGCTGGTGGTGCAAACTGTGGGAGATGGAATACGTCAACTAGGGGGTCGGGGAGAGATGATCTATCCAGATGTTCAAGGATCGGGGTAAAGTCGGTAACCTGTTGAATCGGCGGCATAAATGCATCTGTAAACCTCTGATACAGGGTTCTCCGGCACGACAGAAGTATCGTATACAGATCCGGAACCGATAATAGGGCAAGTGGAGCACCCCACTCTCTCAGTAAAGACTTCATGGGGGAATTGTGGAAGGCTCCACTGGAAAGACAAACTCCGAGGCTGCGAATGGGGTTCAGCATTTTAAGGCCTGAGTGAGGGTAAAGATGAAGAGTAAATTTGGCCCTCAGAGTCCAATTTGGAATTGACGGGCAATGTATTGTGACCACAGTGTTCGACGATCACTATCCCATGACGTTTGGAAGAGGAGCTTCAAAATGACTAAAGCACGTTCGAAGACGGTGTAGGTGTGGTAACAAGGATAGCTTGGGATCAAGAGTTAGCCCAGGAATCGAAACTCAGGGACGAGCTCTATCTCTACACCTTGTAGGGACATAGGTGCCGGAACAAGAGCCCCTCTACCCCGAGGCTCCCTCCTCTTGGGTTGGAAGGTCAGAGTAGTTCTCTCCAACACGCACCATACATGATGCTAAGAAACTGAATAAAAGACCTCCCATACCCCAAAGGTGTAGTTGTCTTAGAACGCATTGTCTCCATGTCGAACAATATGGCCAAGACTCGGTGCTTTAACGAAAAGACTCGGGCCCGATCCCTCGAAACGTACTAAGAGGTCAAGGGTACTATGACTCCTGCGAAAACTGCACTGAAATGGAGACAGTACGTGATTGGTTTCTAGGAGCCAATTCAGGTGCACCAACACCATCTTTTCTAGCATATTGCTCAGACAGCTGGCAAGAGCTTTAGGGTGGTAGTGATCTGCGTCCAACCCCTCCCCACCAGGTTTGACAAAAGGAAGGATAATCCCAACGCACCATGATGATGGCTAAGAACGCTTCACCCATATATGGTGGTGCAAGTCAAGTAAGAAAATCACAATGTAGATGGAGGAGCCGAATCATATAAAAATGGATCCCGTCAAGACCAGGAGAAGCAGACCCACAAAGGGTCAATGCAACACGCAACCCTTGGATGGAGAACAGGGCATTATACAAAAGGTTGGAGTTCATCTTAAAACTGAGAGGATGAGACTCTTGGTTTGATTTATAAGCTAGAAAAGCCTTATTGTAACGGCTGACAATGCTGACGGCCAGGCCATTACTGACCACCAGGCTGTCATTCACTAATGATCCCTGTAAGTTCAGTGTGGGGGTATTATGGCCAGCATTACGAATAACAACCCCGGACTTGTTCATCCTCTTCCAGATCTTTGCTTTAGGTGTCGTAGAGGAAATTGATGAAAAGTAGTGGAGCCATAAAGTTCGGCGAGCAAACGAAGTGAAGCCCGAGCTCGGTTTCGGTCGACTTTGTTGAACAAATTTGGGTTCTTTCGGAATCGGGTATGGGCTAACTTGTAGTTTTTGGCAGCTGTTGCACACCCTGAGGTCCACCAGGGCCCGGTTGAGCGACCCGTGACGGGTCGGCTCCGTGGAATGGTCTGTGTTGCTGCATTGTAGATAATCGATGTAAAGTATTCTACTGCCGCGTCCACTCCATTGAAGGTCCCCAATAATGCACTTGTGAAAGACGCCTCTCGGAAAACTTCCCAATCTGCATGGCTTAAGTCCTACTTCATGGGCATGGTTGTATAAGGGCTAGGATGAATGGCCGACAAGACAATAGGAAAGTGGTCACTCGCATGGAGGTCATCAAGGGCTGACCATCGAAAATCAGTGAGACAATCCCGAAACCAAGAGACAGGTCAACCCAACTAAAAGAATCCCTCTGGAAATGATAAGAGGTAAAACGCAGGGAAAGTCATAATAAAAGAGACTCTAAAACAGTGCCTCTGACATTACGAGTAATGTCGCCTCAATATGGGTGACGGGCATTAAAATCTCTGAGTAATAAAAACCAGGAGGGATACTAATCTACAAGTTCTAAAAAAACGGTTCTTGACTGATAAAGAAGGAGGTAGGTAAATAGAACAAACATTAAAAACACTCGGCAACAGCTTACAGGGTAGTGCGAGGGGGAAGGGGACATACATGGTGGGATGAAGATACCATAATTGACACCCCACCATCAAGCAAGCCCCCATCAGGGGGAAAGAGAGTTAAAAATACGAAAACTGGTAACCGCCGGTTTGGAGAGTCTTGAAAAGGACCTTGAGTTCTTGCCACTTGGGAGGAACGCATTGACAATTGCATTGTAAAATGAAGGATATTATGTGGGACGGTTAGATACCACAGTAGATATCTTTACCTCTCTTGTCGCTGAGGTTAAGTTTGAAGTGGGTCCCTAAGAGCTTGGGGAACGAAGAGCACCACGGAGGGGTACAAGGGCCCGGCGCAACTGCAACTCTCGATTCGGTTGCGTCCGGTATGTCCTCTTGGGCAATGGTTGCGAATCCACCACACCATCTTTATATACTGAAGAGGTTGCCCGAGTTCTATTACACGCGGAGAAAAGGGCCAATGATGGGTTTCTCCTTGGGCATCGGCAAACGAGAGCAATGAAGACGCCCAACATCCGACCTTCATGAAAGAAGAATTCAGAATTAGTGCAAAAAAAAAAACAGACGTCAGGTAGCCGCCAGAGCCACTAGATAAGAGAAAGAAGGGTGGGTGAAGATAAAGAGAAGTAAAAGAAAATAATAGAATGTAGGGGGAGGGGTGTAATAAAAGTCTGGTTCGCATAGGGTTGCCAACCTTCCTTTATTAGAAAAGACAGTCCTTGACTTAGCTTTCCTGTCCATTTTTTAGTTTGTAAAGGACGCCAAATATCCTTTATTTTTTAAATCATGATAATTTATCTTGGTAACTTAGGCGAGTGCCAGGATAATTGTTTAATTGCAAGCAGGTGATATAGGCCCTTATAGCTTTCTATAAAATATGTATTTTGACAAAATATAGAGGATGGCTGAGGCTATCGAAGAAACGATTGTGGTGGTAAAGGGTGTATAGAGTTACATAGAGACTTGAAGTAGCTGATTGCATGGGCCGATAAGTCATAAGTGGAAGATCGAATTCAATTTTAAGAAGTGCAAGACAATGCTATTGGTAAGAATCATAATGGTTTTGTTTGAGATGCATCCCTCAAGAGAATGACTTTAGAAGTAATTATTAGTAATGTTTTAAACTTCTAGACAATGCTTAGAAGCACGAAACAGAGCAAATAGAATGCTGGGCACAATTATGAGAAATGTCAACTATAAAAGCAAGGGAGTGATTACAAAGTTGTATAATGCCTATGTTAGACCACATATTGAGTACTGTATCCAAACATGGGCAGCTCATTATCAGCAAGATGTAGAAATGTTGGAGTGGGTGCAGTGAAGAGCTACTAAGCTTATTATATCTTGGTTCCAAAAATTAAGCTACGAGACCAGACTACAAAAACGGGATATTTTATCGGTCAAAAAATAGAATGCTGAGGGGAAAGGGGAAGGGGGGGTCTGAATCAGGTAGTTAATTTTTTTTCGGGTTTAGAGCATATTAGTACTGAAGATTTCTTGAGTGACACTGGGGGTGTTGCTCAAGGACAACAATTTAAAATTAAGAGGCAATTTGTTGAGGACAGATGTAGACAAATTGTTTTTTAGCAATAGGGTGGTTGATGAATGGGATGATTTGCCTCCAGAAGTGGTTAATTGTTCCACCCTCTCTGGGTTTAAGACAAAATTGGACAAGAGTTTGAGGGATAGGCCATATGGGTATATATATATATATATATATATATATATATATATATATATATATATATATATATATATATATATACTTATATATATACATATATATATATATATATATATATATATATATATATATATATATATATATATATATATATATATATATATATATATATATATATATATATATATATATATATGCTAGAGTTGCATACAAATGACAAGTCATTCTTAGTGAATGAATGTATACTAATTTTAAGTTGTATGATAACAAATCCTTTTGTATCGGGAAGATATATGTATGTGTAAATGTGATTGGGAAAGTTTTTAAGGGTCATGTGGAGTTGATCTACCTAATTTACTGTATATATTAGGGTGATAACTTTTTTACTTTTTTTTATCAAAAATTATTTCCTGTAGCACGAATGAATGAACTTTTGCCTATTAATGACAAAAATTACTTTTATTCCATTGAAATATTGAAAAAGGTCACGCACAAACCACTTTGAATATATTTATATTAAATGTATAAGTCATCAAACAGACTTGTGCAATAATTATGTACCATAGAATTGTATAGAATTTTCCGGAAATCATCACGTCATCGCTTGGGCGATTTCTGTAGAGTTCCAGAATTTTCTTCAGCCATTTCGCCCGTGGTATATAAGCGAGATGTTTAAAGCGGGTAGTTACTAGTTCAGTTTTAACGGCGTTGATATTATTATTGCCTTATTATAATTGTTGTGTATTCTTCAGCGTTTATTGTAAAGAGATCTTGGTATTATTTGGTAAGCTACATTTAACTTTCTCACTAATTATATAATATAATAGCATATAATATTTTATTAGTGTCTGCCTTCTCTCTTATTTTTTATAATTGTAATTTGCTTGTTTTTAATAAAATATATAAAAGCTCAATAACAGTTTCTTTAATTTGTTACCTATTTAATATTTAGTTTTATTTTTAATTTCAGTTGCTGAGTACAAAACATGTTCAAGAAGAGCTTTTTTCACACGGAGAAACATTGGACTTCCCGCATGTATCTGATCAAGCCATTTGTGCAAAACTAGAAAACCTTCTGAAAGACTATGAGTACTGCAGAAAGAAACAAAACTTTAATTCTTTGAATGAACTGTTTGACGTGACCAAAGTGAAAGGCAACTGGTTGTACAAAGAAGATGAGAACCTCTATAAACAGCAAATTTTTACCAAAGGCCAGGTTGGTTATTCCACTGGTAAACCTGCTAGTGCCAAGACCATCTACCCATCCAAGCAAAAGAAGGCAATGGAAGCGACTGTGTCCCCACTTTCCAGCTCAGCACCACCTGATTGTTCTGAAACTAGCACGGGCTCATCCAATAACATCGAAGACAGTTCTTGGGAGGATGAGAATACAGCATCAACGAGGAAATAGAAGCATAACCCAACAGGCTTAGCAAGACTCCTTGCTACAAGATCAAAGCTGTCGTCACACATAGCAGCAAAGGTATGTCGCCAGCCTTCTGGTGAGGGCATTGAAATCCCAACCCCCTGTCAGTCAGCAATCCACAAGGCTATCTACACGAGACCTGCTCAGGTGAAGAAGCACTTAGTGAGCACGCTTCATCTAGAAAAGTGGAGCTTACACTTTGACGGCAAACGCATTGAGGACTTTGAATATCAGGTCGTGGTTCTCAAGAATGAAGCGAAAGAAATAAAGTTGGCTGCTCTTAAATTGAAGGATGGGAAAGCTGTAACAATTGCAAAGGGGCTCCAGGATGTGTTAGAGGAGTTCAACCTGTGGGGATCATTTGTTATGCTTGTCACCAACACAACAAGCGTGAATACAGGCAAAAAGACAGGCGTTGTTGTTCGACTGCAGCAAATGTTCGAGGATAAAGGTCACTGTCGTAGAATAGGCTCTCGACGATATACCATATATAACTATTCGTTGAGGGAATTATTCTAATATTTCGAGTGCGTGGTAATCTGAATGACCGAGGTTAGTCCAAAAGGGGAGGGGGCCTTGGAGAGGCTTATTTATCTTCAATATGCTTAAGAAGTGGAACGGTGCACAAAGATAAATAATATGGCCACCATTTATAAAATAGAGTTTTATTAATTAAACTATTAACAACACACAAAAAAAAATGTCTACATAAACGGAGAATGAAAAGGGTCGTGGGAATATCTGACTAATCCAAGGATTAAGATTTGGAGAGATTTAAAAAGGTAAACAAATAGAAATTAAAGGGGGGAATCGTTCGCTAGACCATTTAAAGCACAGGGTTGCGTTGACAAAAGGTTAAGTGATTAAAGGTAATGCTCAGCTTACGTAATTACAAAGTTGTTGTGCAGAGGAGGAGGATGCGAAGGAATCTTCGGTCCACTGACGATTTCCAGCAGAAGGGTTCTTCGGGGGGTTGTCCTTAACGAAGGGAAAGGACTGTCTTCGAGAAGTGAGAGCGAAGTGGGGCTCGGAAGTACGAGCGATCTTTGTGACAGCAAATCGGAGATGTTCTAGATGAACAATGGAGGTTATTGTTGAAACCAAGCGTTCTCTTGAAGAACGTTAAAAAGGGGGGAATTAAATTATCCGGACGTGATGTCTTGGGAACGAAAACCGTTTCTTGACGAACGGGCTTGAAGAACAATGGCTGTTCTAACGTTGTTTTCTTTCTGAACAACAGGGGGGGGGGGGAGGGGGAGAACCGTCTCTTGTCAAACGGTCTCAAAGAACAATGGCTGTTCTAACGTTGTTTTCTTTCTGAACAACAGGGGGGCCTTGTTGACTTGGCGTCTCGAAGGCACGAACCTTGGCACTCAAGGGATATTGTCCTCTTCTGGACAATAAGGGGGTTCTCGAGGTAGAGAGTTCCTAGGTGCACAAGGAAGACCGGATCGGTGTGATGCCTCGCGAAGATAATCGGGATCTGCTTCAATTGGAAAAAGCTATTGTATAAGTACCCAGAGCCATCTCCATGGCGTAGGGGACAATTGAGTGGGGGACTTCAGGGTAATGCCCCGGTCGCGCCTGGGAAAATACCTTATCTGCCCATAAGCCTAACTCAATCTGGCGAGATCGACGTATGGATGCGAAACGGGGGAGTGAACCTCCTTGATTAAACATTTGCTATGGTGGGCGATGACGCGCTCTGCTTCCTCTCGCAGATGCACGTGGGTAGCATGTGTTTCTAACATGTGATAGCGGCTGAATTTAAGCGGCCTCAGATCGTTCTATCACAGTCACCCCAAACCCAAGTTCATCAGTTGCCAGCACCATGTCCTGGATCGGATTCTTTGCATTGTCATGGACGATGAGCTTCATGGCTCAACTAAATCACCAAACATAGAGTACTTCTTTGTGCAGGATTTGATGAGCAATTATGATAAATTGAAAGCAGCCTTCAGCAACAGTAAAACTGAGATTCAGGAAACAGGCGGCTGGAGAGACGACATGAAGTTTCTCTATCACCTCACGCGTGTCTTCCGTCACTTCACTGAGATGAATGAGGTCCCCTTTGTAAAGTTTCAAAAGATCCCAAACATCAGCAATGCATGTTGGAACTCTCGTGCCATTCGAGTCCTTCTTGCGTTCATTTTGGTGCCTGACACCCGGAGCAGGCTGCGAAAAATCTGTTCATTCATTTCTTACTCATGGGCTGACCATTGGTTCAGAACCCACTTGTTCCGTGCTGAAGATTTTTATGAACTATCTGCAGCTCTGAATGAATACCCAACAGGTCTCAAATGCTTGAAAACCCACTGGAAAACAGATGAATCTCCAATCAATATTGCCCGAAGCAACCAGTGCTGTGAGCGTGCGGTCAAAGTTATGCAAGACTTACACAGGTCCTGCCGCAACAAGGACACCCTATCACTGAGATTCATCCTGTTCAATGACATTATTGTAACTAATTTACTTCCTTGTGGGTTTGATGACTCTATATAATGTTATATATATGTGACTCATAAGCTTGTGTTCAATCTTGTATATGCTGCCCGTGACTTCAAAAACTGGACAAAAAAGCTGCCAAATAAATTTTTTAAAATCATTTTGTGCGTGTTTTTTTTATCAAATCACCTTGAAAGTAAGATTTTACATAATCTTTAGTTAAAGCTCATCAAATCATGACACAGGGATATGAGGTCGTAAAAAGTCATCACCCTAGTATATATATATATATATATATATATATATATATATATATATATATATATATATATATATATATATATATATATATATATATATATATATATATATATATATATATATATATATATATATATATATATATATATATATATATATATATATTTGTGGGGAGGGTTGGGTTGTGGCTTGTTAGTGACTGTTGTTATTAAAATTGGATACATGGGTGCTTCAGCAATAGCAACATAAAAATTTAGAGTAAAAAATTCAATTTTATCTTCCAGTTTTGTAATTGATCAAAACTTTTCCTGGATTCAAAATTAGCAACAAAAAAAATCTTGTGGCCGGACCAAATCAGAGGCAATCGTTACAAATGTGATCGGTAAAGAGGCATTAGAAGCAGTTTTGAACGGTTAAAACATCAACCGAATATTTATTTTTGTCTTCAAATTGATGCCGTAAATCACAAAAAGAAAATGTTCCTAGTATGTGTTCAATATTTTAAAATGGATTTTGGCGCAGTGATTTAAAAAATTGATTTTTTCGAGAATGCTGATGAAAGTGGAGATGGAATGTTCAAATATTTGAAGAAACACTATGGACAATTTGTAACTTGATTGGAAAAGAGTTTTTTGTTTTAATGCAGATAACGCAAATTGCAATTTGGGAATAAAGCATTCATTATATATTAATATCCGCACGCTGAATGACGGTGTTGTTAAAACTAATTGCAATGCGCACATTTTAAATAATGTAGTAAAATTTGCTTTGGGAAACTTGGATGTGGGCATAGAAAATATTTTCCTAAAGATTTAAGGTCTTTTTTTTCAATGTCAGTAAAAAGAGGCGAAACTCAAAGTTTTGTATTCATTTGTAGAGACAGAATTTATTGAAATTTGACATAGTTGGTAACCTTAGGTTCGCAGCACCAGGGGACCCATCTAGGCCCCAGTGCTGACCCCCCTTGCCATGATAAGGCCAAAGTCTCTCTGGGACCAATCTCTGAAAAAAGAAAAGGTCCCATAGAGGGAGGGCGTGGTACCAACCGCTACCAAGGTCCGCTCACCCCATGAGATGCCCGTTAGATTGGAAGAAGGCTTAAGGAGATTCAGATACTTATTTTCTTTCTTGCAATATATCCCCACCACCAATATAATCACAGACCAGAGTACATATAGATCAATGTACAACTAAATTAAATATAGATCAGTGAACATTTAAAATAAATATATAGGGGTTGTTCCCAAAGAGGCTCTGACCTTCTCGTGGCGAGGGGGGACGGGGTCAGCTCTGGGGTCCCATAGTGCTGCCAACAAGACTTTTAACATGTCCCTCTTTCTTTCCTCCCCTATTACGTTCTTCCACTGCCCTTTATTTCCCCCTCTTCCTTCACCTATCTAGTGGCCCTTATAGATACCCGACCTCTGCTCGTCTTATTGATTGATTCCAAATTGTTCTTTCATGAAGGTGGAAGAGGCTGGGCATCTCCACCGCCTTTGTCTACCGAATGCGAAAGAGAAACCCATCGTTGGCCCCCTTTTCTCCGTGCGTAGGAGAACTCGGGTAGCCTCTTAGGGTTATAAAGATGGTGTGGTGGATCCGTATCCATTCTCCAAGAGGACATACCGGACGTAATTGATTGTATAGTTGCAGTAGTGCCGGGCCCTTGTAGGCCTCCATGGTGAGGAGCCCCGAGGGAGAATGAGAAGTTTTTTAATGGCTAGCCATAAACCAAAAACCTCCCCTTCTCGTAAGGGTTCACGTGCCAAACGTTCCTTAGCTCTCTTTTAGCCTTACCTCACTCGTCGGACCCCTATTTCAACGAAGTAGACTCAGATCTAGATTATCCCCGCTTTCTTGTCATGAGTTCATCATCCGACACACCACTTGCAAAAGTCAATGTGTTTGACGTCAATGAATCTTTTGAGTCCCGCCGTGGTGAACTCCGCCGGATGTGGTCAAGAGGTAGTGGTGATGTCGTAGTCGAGGTGTCACCCCACTCTCAACACAACCTTGTGCGAAATCTATCTTCGATAGCTGAAATTCCAATAACTGTCTCGCCCTATCCGCATCTGAATTTTGCCAAAGGTGTCGTCCGTTCAAACGAATCATCGCTCTCACACCGAGATAACCAATGTAGCCCCCCTCTCTCCAGCAGCTTTAGCTGCTGGAGAGAGGGGGTCTACATTGGATTCGTGGATTCGTCATTTGAAAGAATCCTCAACATCGACCAATGAAGGTTCATCCACCCGGCCCCGAGACCAAAAGCCCAGTGGTAAGAGGATATAAGAGAGGCCCACCAGCGTGCTCGAGCACAAACCTCACCACTCGGCCGGCTCTTCTCTGACCTTTAACGTGACGCTGGACGAAACCGACCATCACACTCGAGTTCCGCCTAGCCTGAAGCACTTCATCCTACATCTACTCGCAGCATCGGAAACATTCAGAATATGCAGTCGAAGCATCGCTCTCACACCGAGATAACCAATGTAGCCCCCCTCTCTCTAGCAGCTCTAGCTGGGAGAGGCGCACATGGTGAGATACTTGAAGACATCAGACGCTATTTGAAAGAATCTTCAACATCGACCAGTGAAGGTTCATCCACCCCGCCCCGAGACCCAAAGCCCAGTGGAAAGAGGAAGGATTCCTCACCTGGGTCATCAACCACCAATAAGCGGGCAGCCTCTGGAGTTGACTCGGCCGAGCCCTGGGAATCTTCAATGGACTCCTCCCCTATGGCTGAACATTCTATGCCCTTAAGCCCGTCCCGCCCTTCACAGGACTTAGGCCCCATCCTGATCCAAACGATGGCAAATATACACCCAGCTCTACACACTTCGTTCAGATCACCTGTTCGTTCCGCTCACCCTTCAACCCATGATCCGAAGGAAGCAGTTGATACTCCAACATCACCACCAATCGCGGCGGCTGGACCAACTCCTCAGACACCGGAAATACCCTCGACCCATGGATCCGGATCTACCGGCCAAAAATCTCTTCTCGAACTTCCTTTTCCGCCAGGTTGCGAGCCCGAATTACAATCAAGGGCCTCGGTCGGTTCTCCAAAACCCACGAAAAAAGCCCCAGTTACTGCTCAATCAAGGATCTCTACCCATAGAAAAGCAGGCTCCTCAAAATCAGCTCTTCGTCTCCCAAGCTCTTTGGGACGAACCTCAAATACAATATCGGCCACAAAAGAGAAAAAGATATCCACAGTGGTATCTAATCGTCCCACATAATATCTTCCATTTTACATTGGAATTGTCAAGGCGTTTTTCCAAAGTGGGAAGAACTCAAAATTCATTTGTCCATCTCCACCCCGCTGTTATTTGCCTTCAGGAGAATAAAATGGGTAATCGTTCCTTTCCGCCGGTACCCGGCTTTCTCACTTTCAACTATATTGCTCCTGCTGGAAGCTCCTCTCATGGGGGGGTGTCAATCATGGTATCTTCATCCCACCATGTTTCTCCCATCCCCCTACATACTACCCTCCGAGCTATTGCCGTGAGGGTTTTTCTTCTAAGCTTTTTACCGTTTGTTCTATTTACCTACCCCCTTGTTTATCATTGTCAAGACCCGACCTTTTAGAACTTATAGAGCAGTTGCCCTCCCCATTCTTATTACTAGGAGATTTTAACGCCCGTCACCCATACTGGGGTGACATCACTCGAAATGCCAAAGGCAGTGTTTTAGTCTCTTTTATTATCTGACTTTCTTTGTGTTTTAAATATTGGCGATTTTGTTTTTTAAATATTGGTTTCAATTCACTAATTATAGTCGCTACAGTAAAACGATTACATTCGCTACAACAAAACGATTACATTCGCTACAGCAAAAACGATTACATTCGCCACATCAAAATCATTTTCCATTTACAGAATTTATACGTCACATTTCATCTCGTCACGCGAAGTTATTTTCAACTCGAGTTCAACCTTGCCTAATTTAATGTAATTCAACTTATTATAATCAGTTTTGTTAATCTCTAATATACGTAGGTGAGTCAAAAAGTTCTCAGACAAATGCCAGATTATTGAAATGTTCGATTTTGTACAAGTAAATACAGGGTCAAACACGACTTTCATGTTTTCTGAACAATTCCTACAAAATTCGTCATTCAATTTGTCGAGACTCTTTGTATTAGATGTGCTTCAAAAAGGTTACTTTTTTGAACCCATAAAATGGCAAATTTTGAGATAAGAGCGAACATTAAATTCCTGACTAAACTTGATTGGAAGCCTGTTAAGATTATTGACGCTCTACAACAGGTTTATGGTGACTCTTCGCCATGTAGAGCGGTAGTTTACGACTGGATTAAGCGCTTCAAGGGGGGCAGAGAAGAAGTTGAAGATGATCCACGTGAAGGGAGACCCTCCACCTCAATTAACCCAGAAAATGTCGAGCTTGTGAGGAATCTAGTGGATAAAGATCGCCGTATTACTATTGATGAAGTTGCCAATGCATGTGAAATCTCTCATGGCTCAGCATTTGGAATTCTAACTGAAAATCTTGGCCTGAGCAAGCTTTCAGCACGTTGGGTCCCAAAAGCGTTGCGAGAAGACCAGCTGAATCATAGGGCCAACCTTTCTTTGGCTATTTTGACCAAGATTGAAGCAAACGAGGATAGTTTTTTGAGCGCCTCGTAACGGGAGATGAAACTTGGGTGTATCAGTTTGATCCTGAAAGTAAAAATCAATCAAAAGAGTGGCACCCAAGGGGGGCAGCAGGGCCTATCAAGTTCAAGACAGAGAGGTCCGTTAAGAAGATAATGGCTTCAGTTTTTTGGGATTCGGAGGGAATTATTTTAATAGACTTCTTAGAAGGACAAAAAACTGTTACATCCAGCTATTACGAAGGAGTTTTAAGGAAGCTGAAAACTTCAATAGCCAAAAAACGACGAAGAAAGCTCCACAAGCAAATCTTGTTCCACCATGACAATGCCCCTGCACATTCGTCCAAAGCTGTGAGATCTCAGCTACGGGAATTTCGATGGGAAACTCTTGCTCATCCCCCTTATAGCCCTGATTTAGCACCCTCTGACTTTTTTCTGTTTCCAAATTTAAAGGGACACCTAAAAGGAACCCGGTTTCAATCATTAGATGAAGCAAAAAAGCAGGTCATTACTTGGTGCCAGAGACAACCCCGTGAATTCTACAAAGATGGTCTTTACCGTTGGATTCATAGATTAAGAAAGTGTATAGATGTTAATGGAGCTTATGTAGAAAAATGATTACAGTATTATTACAAATAAAAATTTTATGCCATTTATCTGAGAACTTTTTGACTCCCCCTCGTATATATTATTTTCTTTAAAAACTCGTTGCATTTATTTTCCATCCCACGTGAGAAGCGTTTCCTTTAGCCTATGCAAGGGCGTCAAAGTTCGGCGCCCTATTTGAAGTTATTTTCTCGCCTCTGACCCCTGCACCGTTGGTCGACGCCGTTCTCCCCCGCGCGCTCGATAGTTATTCCAGAAAAGTGGCGCGCGCATGAGGCTATTACGTCACAGCACCCGAATAAAAGGATGCTTCCTTCTCTCTCGAGAGGGAACCCGTTCAAGTCCGTACGGCGAGGACCCTTGCCTTATCTCCTGCCAGTTTTGACGCTGACCTGCTGTACGAGTGCTACTAATCTTGGACGTTAATATTTCTCCATTTGGGAAGTCTGAAAACTGTGGGACCCCCCCCCCCCCAACCCTTTGTGTCACTCAAGATTATCCCCGTGTGGTACGCCGGTCCCTCGGCCGTACCAACTTCGGAATCCCTCGTCACCGGGATCTATCACCACCTCCGCCGTCGCCATCCGTGGATTCGTCATCCGTTGGATTACCCTCATCGGAGGTGTCCCTCCACTGCTCCAGTATCAGGTACTTTGGAATAGTTCTTTCATCTTGCGCCCTTACTAGGCCTCCGAGTAAGTCTCGAGTCTCCCTCCGTATCGTAGGAAAGAGCGTAAGACGGTGGGGTTATTCCGTGTGTACCTCGTACTCGAGGAGTGAAGACTATTGTTTCCCCCTTAATTAGTACGACGTGAATTCTTCGTAAGCGTCCACCCCTTTTATATAACGACTTGGGTCGTTTGTGGCCGAAGTGACATTAAGTTGTTATAAATCTTATTTTTGTGTTTACTAAATATAGATTTTGTATTTATAATCAAGAAGTTCTTCTCCTTAAATTATAAGATTATAATTTTTCTTGTTTCTCTCTTTCCCTCGCTGATACTCCAGGCCCCACCTCGTAACCAACCGTAACCTACATATTGTATGTAGCCTAGTGGCGCGACCTTTTGTCTACCTCAAAGCGAACTTGGTTTTCCTTCTGAATATTCTGGCGACCTTGTTAGTTTGTTAAAGTCATAAAGGGCCGTGTGAACTGGGTTCCGCGTTTGTCTTTACAGCCTACATTATTCATAATTCAAAAATCCCTTCAATCAATCAAAGTTTAAGCGTGAAGAATATTGCATCATATCATAGCTATCTAGGTCAACGATATAGTATTCAACATTTGCATAAGTATAAAAACCTAATAAATTAACCCAATGAAAAAAATTGAATAATATTTTATTTCGGCGAAGTAACTTTTCAAATATTAAAATTTAACGGGAAGCTATAAAAACCTAATTAAAATGGCCATATGGAGAAAACGGACCCCAAACATCCCCTAATGTAGAATACGGACCCTAAACAAGGCGGGGGTCATAATCTACATATGATCCCAAAAATATATTCAGTGTTGCTCCTCTAGAAGCTTGTATAGTATCTACATACATTTTCTATTTATATAGCTGAATTTCTCCATATTTATCAGTAGAGCTCCAGAAGATGACCAGTTTAGTCGAAATGTGCCTCGGGCCAATAATAAATAATGAGTTAAAATGATCTTTTATGATTTTTTTTTCTCCTCAAGAAATAGTGACTTATGGAAATTAAAAAGTTCTCAAGAAGCTAAACAATACCTCTTCTGCTGTTGAATATAATCATTCCTTTATAAAAAACATGGCCTCCTTACAAAGATAGTAAGTCCCTCAAAAGAACATTCGTTACATTTCAATGGAGGTACTTATTTTTTTTCTATTTTAATTGCTACATATCTACGAGTAGCTAAAGTCAAAATAATGTGTTTAAGGCATAGGATAGTAAAGATGAAGTCTCTCCCACCCGATCACGGGTATGGAAAAGTGAAAAATGCACCTGGCTCTTTGGAAACAAGACACAACCAGGAAATTTTACAGAAAAGCAGGAACAACTCTATATAGCTATTTAAAAGAATTGCATACTAAATTTCATCATGCTTCTTTTACCTTATTAATTTTACTTTCAAGGGTTATCCCTCATTGTCAATTATTCCTATTATATACCAGACTAATTCTTGATGATGACCTTTAATACTTTAGGTAAACATGTAGACGAGCGGCCCGGCCGGATAAATTATTTGGGGTAAATATTATCGTTCACCCGTGTCATTTCTGACGTCATACCCACCCACCCCCTTAACCCCTATTATAATTCGCAAAACGATTAAAGGCGCTGATGATGTAGTTAAAGCATTCACCTCTGTAAACGTCAAAACATTATATAAATTAGGATTATATACTGGGGGGCTGTGCCCCCCAGACCCCCCCAAAAAATTTAATGAAACTCAGGATCATCGTAGGGCAGCCCACGCATCGTGTTTAATATCCCACGAGCCGTCCCCTATAAATGTACTCCAAAAACGTGAAACATTTTGGAACACGGACGAAATAGTACATCTTATCGGCCGGGCCGCTCGTCTACATATTTACCATACTTTACCCTCCTATAAATATTATTAGTATAGATATTCATTCAACTTAAGTTAAGCATCTTGTCCAAAATTAAACACGTCCTTCGTCTTGTGTGAGTGTTCTTATATTGACATTGATTTAACAAGGATTATTAAGGACATTCACGTCAAAAAATATTTTATTATGATTGTTAGACCTTATACATATTTTTCAGTAAAATGAAATTTTAATGATATTTTGGTAATTCTTAATAATAGCATGCATTTTATATTTTCAACATATTATGTCACGTCACCTATTGCGTTACATTTCATTAAAACTTTGTCTAATTTAATTTTAAATTTGTCGACTGTACTACAGGGGACTACATCTTCCGGTAATTGATTCCACTTATTTACACAATTTTATATTGAAAGGAGTTCCCGCATATACTTGTTCGAAAATTCTTTGGTGTTATTTTCATTCCGTTAGATCAGGTAGTGGATGTGCTGAGTTGAAACCAAGTATTATAGTCGATGTTTACTATTCCTCTTAAGATTTTGAACATTTCTATTAATTCACCTCTCAATCTTCTTGTTTCAAGGCTGAATGAATTTAATCTTTCTAATCTTGTTGCATAATTATAATTTCGTAGTTCTGAAGTCATTTTCATGGCTCTGGCTTGTACCTTCTCTAATCTCTCAATGTCTTTTCTTAAGTAAGGAGACCGGACCTGGTAACAATATTCTAATTGCGGCCTTACCAGTCCATTGAACCTATTCAGAATTGTAATTTTAGTTTTGAAAGTGAATTGGCGTTTGATATATCCAAGAAGCCTTTGCGCTTTCTTTTCGGCTTCAATGCACTACCGTGAAAACTTTAGATCATTTGAGATATAGACACCAAGGTCTTTTTCATTTTAAGTTTCTTTAATCTTATTATCAAATAGTTTATATTCTGCCCTTGGATTTTTATAACCGATATGAATTAATTTACACTTTTTAAGATTTAAGGGAAGTTCCCATTCTGCCGACCATCGTGCTATTTTATAAATATCACTTTGAAATTCAAGGACATCCTGTTCAGTAATTATCCCTTTTTCTAATTTACAGTCATCAGCAAACTTAGAAATTTTCGATAGCAAGCTATCATCTATATCATTAAGGTACATAATGAAAAGCAAAGGTCCAAGGACAGAGCCTTGTGGGACACCACTACAAACGGGAACACATTCCGACGCTTGTCCGTTTATGACTACTCACTGTTTTCGATCAGTAAGCCAATTTTCTACCCATTTTGCAATTTCTCCTTTTATTCCCAAGTCTCTTACTTTACACATCAACTTCCTATGCGGAACTTTACCAAATGCCTTTTGGAAATCTAAATACAAAATATCAACTGATCTGTTATTGTCGTACACAGTACTTATATAGTGGAAGAAATCTAGTAAATTTGTGAGGCAGGATCTCTTTCTCCCGAAGCCAGGCTGAGTATATAAACAGTTTATTCTTTTTCTAAATGCTCAACAATTTCATCGGAAATGTGGGCTTCAAGGAGTTTCTCAACTACGGAAGTTAAACTTATAGGGCGAAAATTGCTGGCATTTTCTTTACATCCATTCTTAAATATTGGTGTTACATTTGCCATCTTCCAGTCTTGAGGAACGATTCCACTCCCTAATGATAGATTAAAAATTTGCGTAAGATGTTCCGCTACTTGGTCTTTGATTTCTTTTAGGACTCTTGGATATATTTTATCCGGTCCCGGAGATTTGAATTTATTCATCTTCTCTATATGTTTTCTTGTGCTGTCGAAGAGCATCAAACCGATTTGAGTGGTTTAGTGTTAGCCTTTTTATTTGTTTCTATTTAGTCATAAGATATGCTCTCGTTTGTAAAAACAGATGCAAAATATTCGTTCAAAGTATTTGCTACACCACTATCATCAAATTGTAAAATATTATATTTGTCTCTTATTGGGCCGATGGTGTTTTTTATAGGTTTTCTGCTATTTACTAAAGCAAAGAACTCCTTTGGATTATTTTTACAGTTTAGGGCTGCTCTTATTTCTTCATTTCATTTGGCTCTTATAGTTGCGGTTTTAACTTTTCTTCTCAGTTCTAAATAATTATTTCTGTTTTCTATGTTATGGTTGGATTTTAGCCTTTTATACGCTTTATATCTGTCTCTAATGAGTTTCATAATTTCTGCAGATAACCATTTAGGTTTTTGACAGTTTTAGCTTTAAAAACAGTCATTGGTATGAATTGAGACTGTTTGTTCAGAAGATTGTTTTTAAATTCATGCCATGCTTCGTTGATTTCTTCATTATTTATCGTAAAATTGCTCAAGCTCTTTCTTAGTCCAGCAAAATTTGCTTTTTTAAAATGAAGTTTAGCGGTGCTGTCCTTTTTTCTGACATGTGGGATATTCATTTCAAAATCGATTGCATTATGATCACTGTTTCCTATTCCGTCTCCTACATTTAAATTATAAATCAATTCATCGTCTGATGTTAACACCAAATCCAATATATTTTCAGCCCTTGTGGGATCTTTCACCCACTGAGTCAGGAAATTATCTTCAATAAAATTAATCAACCTTTGTCCTTCTGAGTCTGCACTTTTGTTTGGCCAGTTTACTTTAGCACAATTAAAATCTCCAATGATCAATGATAACTTGTCTTTACATATATATATATATATATATATATATATATATATATATATATATATATATATTTATATCTTAAGAGAGCAGAGAGGTTGCGCGTTGCCAGGCGTATACGTATTTTTAGGATAAATATAAGAAGGCTAAATTTAGGAAGTTAATTATTATATTATAACTTCTTGGTACCGACGTTTCGGGTAGGAACCCATTATCAAGGATGTCAGATTATAAATATATACAGACATAAGAATTTTTTAGATAAGTTATCAGATATTTGTAAATTAATTATATGGGAAATGGGAAGCAGCAGAGGTGGTAATATTCAAATTATAAAAATGCAGGGCTTTTAAATATTAGGGAATAGGAAATATGTTATTGTTTTTAAAATAAAACCGAGATTAATTAGTTTTGGGTGTCTTTATTGTAAAAAGGGGGAGATATTAGAAAGATTTGAAAGATAGGGGTTGTTTTCGGGGGAGTGGATTTGGCGTGTGTAATTCGTGGGTGATTATAGTTGTAGTAAAAGTGGAAATGAGCTTGTGTCAGAGTTTAAAGTGGGGTTTTTAAATCTAATATAAAGAAATTCCAGTGCACGTAGTTGGTTTTCGGTGTTTTCTGTAGGTATCTTTAATTGAAAAATCATTTAAGTTTGGTTTATGGTGTGGATGTCTGTTTTCGTAGTGTATTCGGATAGGGGAGAATTCGGGAGTAGTGAGCGGGGCTCCAGTTCTGTTGCTAATGCCAAAATGTGCGCAAATACGGGTATGTAGTGTGCGCTGTGTCGATCCTAAATACACCTCGGAATTACATCTCGAGCAGTTGAATTCATATACGAGTATGATGGAGGATCGAAGCAGCGTTGGTATTTTGTCTTTAATGCTGAAAAGATGTTGTACTTTGCGTGTGTTTTGAAAAATTGGTATAAAATGTGTTGCAGAAAATGAATTTTTAAGAAATGGTGAGAATTTGGCCCAGAGAAGTGAATTGAGGGGTCCTATATATGGGAGAGGTACAAAAACCTTTTCTTTAGGGACGTTGTATGAGGGATCTTTCGGGGTAAATATTTTATTGATAAAATTTCGAAGAGTTCGGTCGTATAAGTTTGAAGGATCTCCGTTTTGTCGGAAATAGTTAGTGAGGAAAGTGATCTCGTTGTGGAAATTGAGGTATGATGTGGAGAGATTGTAAGCGCGAGAAAGTAAGGTTTTGATAAGAGTTTAATTTGATTTTGGTGGAACAATGGCTAAGAAAATGGAGTCCAGAGCCCGTATGTGTAGGTTTTCAGTGAATGGAATTGGAGAAACCGTCGGTTGTGCGTGTTATTGGTAGGTCTAATAAAGGAATGGAGTGGTTGTCTTCCTTTTTTTGAGTGAATTTAATATTTGGATGTAACTGGTTTCTGTACTCTAGGAATTTATCAGATGAACTTTTAGAGTGGAAAAGGGCAATGGTGTCGTCTACGTATCTTCTGTAGCAGATAGGAAGGAATTGTAAGGGGCATTTGTCAAGTGCATCTTCTTCTAAGTTACACATGAAGAGATTTGTGATGGGGACGGCAATAGGACTTCGCATTGTCAGGCCTCATCTATTTGGTGAAAAAAGTTTCCATTAAATGAGAAATAGTTTTCGTGAGAAACTGTAAGTAGTATTTTCTGTATTTGTTTCTCATTTAAACAGTGAAAGAGAGACTTGGGGGGAAAGGAATGCGCGAGGAAGAAAAATATTAATTGTTTCTAAAAGTGGGATGCTGGTGTATAGGGAGGATACGTCAAAACTAGCCATATATAGGTTGGAATTTTCTTTTGTAATTTCTTCTTTTAGGTGAAGAGAATTTTTGACAGTGTATTGGTTTGTGGCAAGGGAGGGTAATAAGTGGGGCAATGAATTCGGCCGTTTTATAATTAGAGAGGTTATAGATTGCTAGAATAGGTCGAAGGAGTACATTAGGTTTATGGATTTTAGGGAGGCCGTAGAGATATAGATAGATATAGAGGGAGAGAGATATAGATAGATTTAGAGAAAGATATATATATATATATATATATATATATATATATATATATATATAAAGGGTGTTCCAATAACTTGGACCGATTTTAAATTTGAGTTAAGTTTAAGCGTCAAATGATTTTTTTCTTTTTCTTTCAGATTTAACAACTTCAGTCTTTGGCAATTTCAACGATGGAAAGATTAACAATCGAACAACGTGTTAAAGTTATCGAAGCCTATTGCGAAAATGGACGTTCAAACAGAAACGCATTTCGGGCACTTCGCGATTTTGGGGGTCAACATAATCGACCAACCGAGAGTGCAATTGGGAAAATTGTTCGTAAATTCAAACAAACGGGATCGGTGGCAGATATGAAAACGCCATTGCGTGCTCGTTTAAGCCATTCAGCTAAAAACATTGCTGCAGTGCGCAAGAATGTGGCCGAAGATCCAGACACCTCTATTCGTCATCGCGCGCAGGAATTGAATCTCTTCACAACAACGTTACATCGAATTTTGACAAAAGATTTGTCTCTACACGCTTACAAAATTCAATTGACACAAGAACTGAAGACTGCTGACCATTTGAAGCGCCGTACATTCGTCAATTGGGTGCACGAGCGAAGACAAGCCGATGATGATTTTTCGCACAAAAATCATCTTTAGTGGTGAAGCCCATTTTCATCTTGGTGGATTCGTTAATAAGCAGAATTGTCGCATTTGGGCTGATGAAAATCCCAGGAAGATTGTTGATAAGCTACTGCATCCACAAAAGGTCACTGTTCGGTGTGCATTTTTTGCTAGCGGAATCATTGGGCCGTATTTCTTCGAAAATGATGCCGGTAATTCTGTTACGGTGACAGGCGAGCGATACGGTGCCATGATAACCAACTTTTTAAGGCCTGAATTGAATTCTATGGATGTCGAAGATTTGTGGTTTCAACAAGATGGCGCCACATGCCACACAGCCAATTCAACAATGGCTTTATTGTATGATAAGTTTCCAGGTCGCATCATCTCTCGAAACAGCGAGGTCAATTGGCTACCACGATCGTGTGACTTAACGCCTTTAGATTTCTTCCTTTGGGGTCATCTCAAAAGTAAGGTCTATGCCAACAGCAATTCAACAGCTGAAGGATGAGATATTAAGGCATATTGGTGAGATCGAGGAGCAACTATGCAGAGACGTCATCAAAAATTTTGACCATCGAGTGGAGGTCTGCCGGCGAAGCCTCGGTGGACATTTAGGCGATATTATTTTTCACACATAATTGCTATGACTCAAATAACATGATCCAATAGTGAAATCAATAAATTTTCACCAATAACACTCTTTTATTCACTGCTAACTTCGATCCGTCTTAATGGAACACCCTTATATATATATATATATATATATATATATATATATATATATATATATATATATATATATATATATATATATATATATTATATATACAAAGAATCTAAGTACTTCAAAAGACCAGTCGATCCATTTCAGTAGAAGTACTCATGTCATTATCTAAATTAAATATCTATAGTCCTACTGATAAAGAATAGGATAGCAAAGATGAAGTCTCTCCCCACCCACCTCTCCCACCCGATTACGGGTTCGATAAAGGGAAAATATATACCTGGAAGTGTTTGAAGAAAAGACACATCCTGGAAATTTTACAGGAAAGCAGGAAACAACTTAATATGTACATACTTAATCTTTACATAAATTATTTTACGTTAAAATCTTAAAATAATAATAACTTGTCAGAAAATTATTTACATATTATACAGGGCATTTTAAACATTTATAGCTACGTTATGCTATTCTTATCTTAGTTTTAGCAACATATGATGTTTTGTCACTCGTTATTTAACCGATGACATCATTTTGTCCAGTTTATTTTTAAAAGTTTCTACTGAATTGCTGGTCACTACTTCTTCAGGCAACTGATGCCAATAATTGACAATTTTATAGGAAAAAATGTTTCCGCATATATTCGTTCTGATACGCTTTGGTGAATAAGTTTAGCATATCCATTATTTTCTCTTATTTATAATTTCGGAGTTCCTGTATCAATTTAGTGGCTCTAGCTTGCACTCTTTCCAATCTATCAATATCTTTTTGTAGGTATGATGACCATACCTGAGCACAGTATTCTAACTGCGGTCTTACTAATGCATTAAACATATTAAGAATTAGAATTGTAGCTTTATTTTTAAAGCTAAATTGACGTTTAATATTCTCGTATCCGAGAAGCTTCATTGCTTTCTTTTCCACTTCGATACACTGTTGAGAAAATTTAGATCATTAGATATGTGAATTCCTAGGTCTCTTTCACCATTGGTTATGCTAATATATTGATCAAAAATTTTGTAATTCGCTTTTGGATTCTTATAGCCTACATGCATTACTTTACATTTTTCTAGATTTAGGGGCAGTTCCCATTTTGTCCACCACTTCTCTATTTTATCACTATCGTTTTGATAATTAATAACATCATCCTCAGTTACTATTGCTTTTCCTAGCTTGCAATCGTCTGCGAATTTTGAATTTTGACAATTTTTTTTAAAGAATAGCAAGGGAACCTTGTGGTACTCCACTACTTACCATTGTCCATTCTGACTGTTGGCCGTTAATAACTACTCTCTGCTTGCGATTAGTGAGCCAATTCTCGATTCATTTGGCTACATCTCCTTTTATTCCTAGGGCTCTTACTTTAGTCAACAATTTCTTATGGGGTACTTTATCGAAAGCTTTTTGGAAATCCAAATACAAAATATCTGCTGATCTGGTATTATCATATTCTTCATTTACAAAGTGAAAGAAGTCTAATAAATTTGTAAGGCAAAACTATTGTCTTCTAAATCCGTAGTATGAATCCTTTAATAATTTTTTTTCTAAATTCTCAACTATTTTATCTGCAATAAAAGTTTTAAGAAGTTTTTCAACTATTGAGGTCAAACTGATTGGGCGATAATTACTAGCTAAATTTTTGCGACCTTTTTTTAAATATCAGTGTCACATTTGCTAGCTTCCAATCCTGAGGAACAATTCCACTCTTTAATGATCTATTAAAAATCTATGTCAATTGTCCAGACACTTGGTCTTTTACTTCTTTCAAACTCGTGGAAGTATATTATCTGGTCCAGGAGATTTATATGTTTTCATTTTCTCAATATTTCTTTTTGTAGTAATTTCAGTACATCTAATAGATTTGAGTGGTCTAATACCAGTATTATTAATAGTTGGGGTGGGTTTATTACTCGTATTCTCTCTTACAAAAACGGATGCAAAGTATTCATTTAAAGTCAAAATCGTTATATTATAATATATCATTTTTTGTCATTTTTTGGACCAATGCTATTTTTTATTGGTTTTCTCCTATTTACTAATGCAAAAAAACTCCTTCGGATTTTGTTTACATTTTAAAGCTACTCTCATTTCTTTGTTTCGTTTTGCTCTTTTGGTTTCACTCTTTACTTTTCTTTTTAGTTCAACATAATGTTTTTATTATCAATATTCATATTAGATTTCATTATCTTATACGCTTTTTCTCTAATGGCTTTTTTTAAGCTGAGCAGACAATCATTTGAGTTCATTATTTTTTTTGTCAGTGCTAACTTTAGATGGTAGGAATTGTCCCTGTTTATTTAGTAAATTGTTTTTAAAATCATGCCACACTTTATTAATGTCTTCGGCTTTTATAATATAGTTTTTAAGACTTTCCCTTAGACCTTCGAAATTTGCTTTCATAAAATCAAACTTAACAGTCCTTGTTGTTGTTCTTATGGATGGAACGTTTATGTTAAAATATATTATATTGTGATCGCTGTTACCAAACTTTTCTCCGACGTTTAAATTTAATATCAAGTCATCGTCACTAGAGATAATACTAAATCTAAAATATTAAGGCCTCTTGTGGTTTCTTTCACCCATTGCGTTAATAAGTTATCATCTATAAAATTTATCAGTCTGGCTCCTTCCGCGTCCGACGTTTTAGTGGACCAGTCTATTTGTCCACAGTTGAAGTCGCCAATAATTAAAGATATTTTGTTACTCGTTGTCGTAGAATGCCCCCCCCCCTCCTCTTTTGTTCTAAGAGTGCTAATATATTGATATCTTAATAATATCTTAAAAATAGAGCCGTTGGAAACACGTAAGGATATAGAGAAACGGACAATAATTCCCAAAATAAACTTATATTTTTAACTCTAACAAATGAATACACAAAATTTAAACATTAACCACAGCAATACTCTGAATATTATAATAAACAAGAATTAATTAAATTAGTTGGACCCTCTAAAATTGGTTAATTTCTCTACACACAGCACTATATAAGATTTAGGCTTACGGACTCTACTAGAGTTTAAATCCCTCAGGAATGTTATTGTCTCACGACGCGTGCCGCCTGGCCAGATGTAGGTGGGCGGGATCACGATGTTCTTTTGGCGAGGGTAGCAGCTGGGGAGTCCACACGGTATTCCGGGGGGTTCTTCAAGGACGCGAACAATTACGGTGCTTTATGCGGCACCAAGGTAGTCGTGGTCTCTCTGGCAAGAGGGAGTCGAACTTGGTTCTTAAACCAAGTTAACTTGAAGTGCGGTGTGACCACCGAGTAACGAGCTCGAGGGGGAGCTATTCTCCTTGGTTACTTAATTCCTCATGGACGAGGACTGAACTCGGGGAGGGTCTTCTTCAAGGGCGAGGATCGATGAGGGAGGGTTTCTCTGACGAGAATAATTTACTTAAAGTTCGGTTTGGTAACCAGGAACTAGCTCGAGGATGAGCTTCTTCTTAGTTTCAGTCTTCTTCAAGGGCGAGTATAACGGAGGGGAGTTTCTCTGACGAGAATAAGTTAAACTTGGTTCCTCAACCAAGTTGACTTACGAGTTCGGTGTGGCCACCGAGTAACGGGCTCGAGGGGGAGCCTTTTCCTTCTTTCTTTAATTCCCCAAGGACGAGGAATACCCCTGGTGTTTAAGATGCACCAGGATATGAGGAGTCTCTCTGACGAGAGTAAGTTGAACTTAACAAAGTTAACTTATCGTTTGGTTTGATAACCAGGGACTAGCTCGAGGATGAGCTGCTTCTTAGCCCCTTAAGGTAGGTAGCCCTGCCTCTCTTGAAGGGTACTTCTTGGTCTGGCGAGCCAAGTAATCTACCTCTCCAGTCTCGGTAGCCCGATCTTAATTCGGGGACTTCGTCACCTAGAGACTGACGTATACTACCTCGATTTTCCTTAGTGCTCGTTATTTATAAGTTGTCACCCCACTGGGGGAGTGCTAAGAGGGGGGAGGTTTGATGGCGGGCCCAGGAGGGTTCTTATGCCCAACGGTTTTTCACACCAAGTTTTACATGGGCTCCTCGTTAGCCTTCGAGCTTGGGAGAAACACGTCTCCAATTTCTTATTTGACGTGAAATTGAATCTCACTCTCCTGGGGGAGATCTTACATTTTAACCTTTAGGTCTTTCATAGCGCCGAGTGGTGCGGCGCTGCGGTTACGCGCTTGACCCGACGATGCCTGGGGCCGGATGTCTTTGCGGTAACCGCCTCGTGACTCCACCACGAGTGAAAGGGGGAGTGGGTGGGAGGGGTGACGATTCCCCTACACTCGTATTTATCTCATTTGATAGACATTCGTATAATCTTTGATCAGAATCTACAGCTTGATGAGGAATTCTGTATACTAAATATATAAATAAACTTTTTTCGAGATTTAACTTGACTCCTATAAATTCGAAGTCAGAGGATAAATTACATTCTGTTGGATAGAGATCATCACGTACATACAAAATTACGCCTCCACCCTCTGTTCCTAGTCTATCTTTGTGAAACATTTTATACCCTTGTAATTGAAATTCACCGCTGAAATCTCTTGTCTCACAATGTATCCAGCTTTCTGTAATGCCTATTAGATCGTTATTTATCCAGTGCTACGAATGCTTCAAATTCTACCATTTTATTTCTAATAGACCTGGCATTGAACAACACAGCTTTTAAATTTTTTACTTGTTTAACTATTTTTCTGCGTTGGACACGTTTCCCGAGGTCTGCGGTGAAGAATCAAGGTGATAATTGTTTTCTTGAGTATCATAAAGACTCAAGTTTATCAAATCTCCATATACCTTTTTACCCATTGCGCTAAGATGGGTCCCGTCATGAGCAAAATATTTTTATTGTTAATAAAGGTGATCCAAAAGTCGATGAATTCGACATTTTCCCGTTTACAAATACTTCGTAGTCGTTCGTTTATTCCAATTGCTCTACTCATGGTTTCCTTTTTCTCATATAATCTGGGTAATACTCCGTCAATTATTCCGTGATCCGTTTTTGATTTAATTTTCGTCACCATTTCGTTGCAGTCAGAAATCAGCGTTTTAGTTACAGGAAACATTTCACCACAAAAAATATCGTTTGTTCCGAAATGAGTGATAACAGGAGATTTTTTACTCTTCAGGTTTAAACTGCCGATTTCTTCAGTCACCTTTTTTATCCCTGCGCCGGGGCAGCATCTGAATTTTCGAATTCTAATGTTTTTCACACCGAAATAATCAATTTGATTTGTTATTATTGAATCTCCAATCAAGTAAGTATCGTCCTCCACTTCAGATAAAGCTGGAAATCTATTATGCGTCTTTAATTGAGTCGGTTCAGGAAGTTTAGGTTTTGATGGATATTTATTTTTGACAAGTGAAAAAACCGTTGGCATTTTTACAGTTTTGATATATATATATATATATATATATATATATATATATATATATATATATATATATATATATATATATATATAATTAATAAATTATTACATTTACTGGGGAAATATCAATGTTATTTCATTATAACTTGTAGCAAATGAACCAAATCTATTATATTTTGGTCAGTTGACTACAATGGCGATACGATGCCTTAAGCACATTCCTTGTAAAGAGCTTTGTTTCAATGTTTGCGACATGCCACTCGCTTTACGCTATGCGCAGTGCACTGTGCGTTTGTATACGCAGGTTCATCGTGTCTCACAGTCACCAACGGCTCTCATTTCTTCCACAGCTGATCTGGAAGTGGGCTATGACGATGTAAGATGCCAGTCACGCGTTAAGCCTTTTGGGTTTAAGGCTAAGAAACTCCTTCGATATAGAGATGTAGCTCTTCCAAAGATGCCGCCCTGAAGAGTACCATATTTGAATGTTTGTTGTCACGCTTCTGCTTACGAAGCTTCTACAGCGCTGGAATGACTACGGTTGTACATCTTAGAGTAGATTTTATGTCATACCAGAGCCGTGTCAGTGTAAACGGATGGCTTCAAATCAAAAGAGGGAATTAATTGCCTTCCATACAATCTCTCCCTTGTTTGAAGCAGGCGTGTTTTATCTTTACTTCTCACTGATTGTAATACATCGCTCGGAACAGGAAAGCGCGTGCCGTGCCAGTCCGGAGACAAGATTATGATTTATAGCCACTCGAAGAACGCGCTAAGTACCTATTAGGCATTGGAATCTCCGTATCCTTAGTTCTCAGTGTCCGTGGCGCTATGGCTGCTGCGACCCAACGATATGTGAGATTGTCTTTTGTTTGGTTCCTGGACATGTAAGTTTTGCGAGAAACAAAGCGTGTTAACTAGGCTACCCAACTTTGTGCACAGATTGGATTACCAGACACGCGATTTGCCCTTCCCCACTCTGAGTACATGGCAGGAATCAGACATACCTTCGATATGCAAGGAAAAACAGATGAAAAATGGCGGGCTAGGTATGGAGGGTGGTCGACAACCTCACAGAAGCGATCACTAAGGAAATTCAAATATGTTTTGCTGTTCTACTGCCATTCAAGAAAGCACCTCGGCGGTGTTTGGATCAATACACGGTCGGAGGCTAGGAGCTTAGGTCGTTTGATTAGGCTGTTGAATTGTTCTCCAGCACTCTCATTGATGCATTTTCGACTTCTATTCCTTGAACATCTGACCGTATATTACACTTCTGCTTCCTTTGCTCTTGGCCTAGTGTCAGACAGCCCTCTAAGAGAATAAAATATGCCTTTAGGCGCTAAAGTCTCCACCTGAACGATTTCTTTTCGAATGAATTTCACAGGCCGTCGCCCATATTCCATTTCGCTGAATGCTGACGAATGGACGCATCTTCCCCCCCCCCTCCAGATTTAAGCATCCAATAACCTGTTTTACTTGAGTGAGAGTTGCGTTTCACACTCGATTCCAGCGTGGACACTGCCACTGGTCCGGGCGATAACCCACACAACATGCTTCGACGTCTAGGTGCATGAAGTTTTTTTCTTTTTCTGTTTGATTTGTTCAACAGAATTTGGACAGAAGCTATCCTTCCAGACTCTTGCCGAATAGCTACTGTGTCCGCTTTTTACTGTAACTTGTGTGTGAAAGTTGACGGAGGAATGTGTAAACATTTGGTCAACTTATTTCTTAGAGTGTAGGTGTGGGAAGGGGGGCACGTCTTCTACACAGCGCTGCTTCCGAGATTTACATTCTACGTCAGATACTCTGTTGCGGTCAGAACGTGCTATCTGCTATGTTTTCCTTCGCAGACTGCATTTATCCACGACGTTTGTCGAGTTGGAGAAGGTCTATTACACCATGTGGAGATACAGTATCATCAGGATCCTCCATTCTATGGTGTTGAAGAATGCCTTTTCAATTTTCTTAGTTCTTACTTGGTCGTCGATTATACTTGCCAGTGAGAGAGACCTTGTAGTTTCCCATTGCAAATTGGTTTAGGATCAAAATAAGAAACTTCACCACAAATGAGTGTCATGTGTCCTATGAAGTCTTGAAATAGGCAAGTACTCTTTTACTTAACATTCCTCTTAATGTATCCTAACAACCTATTTACTCTATCTTTTGCTACAATACACTGCTTCGAAAACTTCAGTGACCTATCTACTACTACGCCTAAGTCCTTCTCATCAACTGAATTCAGCCAATGCTCATCCATTTCAGAGCTAAATTCCCTATTATCCCTTCCTTTGCATTTTTTCAAGGTCATCTGACACTTTTGAGCCCAAGCTAATAACTTATTTAGGTCAATCTGCTCATTAAAGCTACTCTCAACTTCTATGACTACAGCTGCCAATTTAGTGCCATCAGCCAAAAATGACACTTTGCTATTTACAGCTTCCCTAAGATCATTTATATAAACTATGAATAATAAAGAGCCTAGAACGGATCCCTGAGGTACATCACTGATAACGTCCCTTCACTGTGACCTCACCCCATTCAACACAACTCTCTGTTTGCTGTCTTTCAGCCATTCAGTTATCCAATTCAAAACTTTCCTACATATCCCATGCATTTTTAATTTGTGAACCAGTCTCCTATGTGGAACCTTATCAAAAGCTTTTCTAAAATCTAAGTAAATTACATCAACATTCTCTCCCTTATCTAATTGTTTAGTTACATAATCCATAAAATCCAGTAAATTTGTTAAACACGCTAATTTCTAAACCCATGCTGAGTGATTTCTTAGCCTACCACTCTCTAGATAGTCAGAAATCCCCTTCTTAGCATCTTCTCAAGAATTTTACAAGCTATAAAAGTTAAGCTTACCGGTCTAAAGTTATTCGGATCCTCTTTACTTCCCTTTTTAAAGATTGGCAATACATTCGCTAATTTTCAATCATCAAGTACTTATTTCTCCAAATTCCAGTGATTTAGTATATATCTTGTCAAGAGGTACTGCAATACTATCACCTCTTTGAGTAACCTAGAATGAATGTTGTCTGGGCCAGATGACTTAGTAGTATTTAACTCCAATATAAGCCATTTAATTATTTCCCTGTTGACATTAATGGCATTCAACACTACTTCCATTGACCTAGAATTATCATCAATTAATCTATCTGGATTCTCTTCTGTAAATATTTGTTTGAGTGAACCTTTGCTCTATTTTTGCTCCTTCTGGGTTAGGCCGAGAACCTATTGAAGCTCTTTGGGTTTACGGCTAGGAAACTCCTTCGGCAGCGCGATGTAGCTCTCGGCTTTGCTTTTGTTTAATCAATTAATCCACTTTCATTCAGGGTGAAAAAGAACGTTAACCCCCTTTAGGTTTTACTCCACTCCTGGGCTCTAACCCCCACTTTTGAGTGCCTCTGTAGATAGGTGTGTAGGGAAAGGGGTTAAGAAAAAATAAAGAACTAAAGTAGTGCGCGGCGATTTGCGAACGGCTGCTTGCTTCACCAGTTCAGCGTTGGCGAGTAGCGTATCGACTGCGTCTACCTGAGTAAAAAGACAAACAAAAAAAAAACCCTCATTCAAGAAAAGCTTTCCAACCCCTCGCTTGCACTGCTCGCCACGCTACACATTCTTACTTTCACGTCCTAATTTTTACGCTAAATAGAAGGGCATGAAGGCGTTAAATTAAAGTCCGGAAACCGAACCCTTTTTGAAAAACTCAAAAGGGCGGAATTTATTTAAAAACACCAGCATCATCGTGGATGTAAAAAAAAAGAAGGAAAAAAGAACTTGACAAATTTAGGCAAACGAGTTGAAGGATGGTGGAAAAGTAGAGGCAGCAACAGTAGCAATGGTTAGGCTGATTACGTCAGCCATAGATATCCTGCCCTAAGGAGGTGGAATCATTTGGAAACGATATCCTAAACAAAATAAATTACATAACAACTTCTATATTGATCTCTCCACTCCGCTTCATCATTGGAAAAGTAGAGGCAGCAACAGTAGCAATGGTTAGGCTGATTACGTCAGCCATAGATATCCTGCCCTAAGGAGGTGGAATCATTTGGAAACGATATCCTAAACAAAATAAATTACATAACAACTTCTATATTGATCTCTCCACTCCGCTTCAACATTTAATAACAATACCACCATGTCTTTTTTAAATAAATAGAACGTACAATCCTGTTTACACACTTTTATCACAAACTTCGTCAATCCAAAAACCACTTATCTGTTAATCTGTAGAAACTTAAAAGTTTCCTCTATCTTGTAGAGAAGATAACAGTTAATAGATTCAATATATTACGCGATTATCATGTATCGATACATGACATTTAAAAGAATGGCAACTTCACTGCCTTATTGCCGGCCATTATCCAAACTTTAATCATGTTCTACATCCCACATTCAGCATCTGTCTGGACATCTGTCTGTGTCCAAAGATAGGTAAGTCCATCAAGTCCATCAGCAATTTTTTATTTGGATTTTAGGTTGTGGGGAAGAAGACCTTTTGAGTAAAGGAGCATTTTGTATTTATCCCAATTCTAATTGAGCGGTTTTAAGATTCTTGAATACCTCTGAGTAAATTTAGGACCTGAAAAAGAAGTTTTGAGTTACCAATGAGAAAGATGAGAGCTTTGCAGTACTTAGCAATGGTATAGTTAGGATCCCCGTGGTGTAATTGAGTTCATAGAACTCGTGCTATTTATTATGACCAAGACCTTTTAGGTTAGACCAGTGGTCATCAACCAGGGCGACAACGCCCACTACTCGGTCATTTGGATTTTTTGGTGGGCAGTCAGAAAATTTTAATTTTACGAATTTGTAAAATAAACCATAAATTTGAAAATCATGAAACTAAATTAAATTATATACGCAATGATTTATTATATTATATGTACTCTACCATGCATAAATTTTGATGCTTAAGTTTTTAATTTTGGTGGACTTGGCTAATTTTATCCTCACAACAATATCAAAATATGGGCGGTGCCCATAAAATGGTTGAAGGCCACTTAAGCAGATCTTCCAGAATTGATTAAAAATGACCCCCCTCGTTCCCATTTTGACCAACCCTGGAAAAAGGATCCACTATGTTGGTCAGTAATGGCAGTTTCCACCAAACACTCTCCTTTCTAACCAAATTAAACCTACTGACGAAACAAGCTATCCATTTAACTCTTTATTGTTTGGATGCACATTTTCATACAAATGAGATTGACTAATTCCTTTGTATGTCCATATAAACAATTTTATACCACTAAAAGCTTTAATTTAAAAGGTGTTTTTCTTTTAAGGGGAAAGAGGATGGGGACTAGAGATTATAAAACTGGGGTAGTAATAATTACTGTTACTTTACCATTCCAATTATTCTTTGTTGTCTTTCTTCCGGGGGAGGTTTTGTGTGTGGGCTTCCGTAAGCCTCCGAGTACCAAATATTCATATCATCAACCGAGAATCTCTTTTTGCGAGAGTGGGACTTCTCTTCTAAGGTCCTGTCGGGTGGCAGGAAGCCTTTCTCCTCTTCTGAGAGATCCTTGGCTTCTGCGTATTCTTCCTTGGGGTTTGCTTCAGTTTGGTCTAATTCCTGTGCAGGGAAGGATACTGAAGATTAGGTACCTGACTTGAGGATGGGTGGGGTAAGAATGGGAAAGGGCAGAGGATGAAGAGGCCTTGGTATAAAGGTGAAGATAAAAATGCTGAGGATAGTGGGGTCACGAATCCTCGTGGTTAGCCATGTTGGTCTCTGCAAGAAGGTTCGAACTCGTACTTTGTCCATGTTTTACAGGCGCTCTAATATGTTCTTCCACCTCCATCCTTTGTAATAAGGATGGTTCCTGCAAGTCGTCCTCATCCCCAAAAGGGGTTCAATTAAATTTTGAGTGCCTTTGTACCAATAAGTTCCTGAATGGTCCAATTCGCACCCGCCCGAGAACGGTATTTCGAGGGGTGGTCTTTGTTGTGTGAATTATCTGCGCGCATCTTTCTCCCTATTTATTTCCTTGTGATTTCTTATTCATTTCTCCCTATTCCTCGTTCTCTTATGGCGGCCCACCTACGGTCGATGGAGTCCAGTTGAGATGTAATAACCACACTGTATCTGCCACCTTTGGCAGAAAATCCTCACCCACGCCAAGCATATAACTACATGTATCCAAAAGAGGAGTTTCCCAAATTGTTCAATCCATGGACCCCAGATTTTGGGGGTGCACACTCAATGCCACTACTACAGTTGAAACCTGGAGGAGCGGCGTGCCCTCCCAACCCCAGCGCCTCAAAAGAACCTGGTGCTGTCTCTCGGGTGGTCTTTTACATCTCTTTTTCCGCGCCCGCTTAGACCCAACAAAGAGTGAAAGAGGGTGTTACACGGTGTAAAATAAATAAAATATAACACGATAAGTATATTTTGGCATACTGATGGGGCTGCAGCATAGCAGGTGGGGAAACTCGCTTCTCATTTTAGCAAAGTTAAGCCACATGCATGGTGTTAGTTCCTGGTTGGACTTCAAGGAGACTTGGCGGCCCCAACCTTCGGTCGATCCCAGATCAAATTCCAGGTCGAAAGATACCTTAATTCCTCAAGGGCAATAAACGAATGGGTATTTACCCTCTGATCCCCCAAATCTTGCCTATCATCCAAGGAAACTTAAAAAATCTTATCCTATGTTATTTTTTTATATTTTCCTTAATGATATCCACAAAAAATTTCCCTACCCATTCGTTTCTATGAACGGCGGGTATAACGGTATTTTGAGGGTACTTTTATAAGCTACAACTTGGCCGAGTATTAAAACCCGCTTCCGACTTTAACGAAGTTAAGCTACATTATGTGTGGTTAGTCACCGGATGGTATATCAATTCGCCTCAACTTCACGACGACTGCATTACAATGTGGATATACTTTTGGTTCGGATCCCACGTTAAACTGTAGGTCATCTAGAGAAAAATAAAAATACACCTTAAATGATCGATCGGTGGTGAAACTACTACCAATTTCTCCCATAACACTACAATTTTAACTTGGGAAATTTTGGGGATATTTCCCAATATTTTTTTAAAGTCTGAGAATGACCATGTTTGTTACTTTAAGATTCAATCTTTACAGAAACCATGTTTGTTACTTTAAGATTCTATCTTTACAGAAACCATGTTTGTTACTTTAAGATTCTATCTTTAGAAGAAAATGAAACTTCTTGAAAATAAATAGGATTATGGCATTTTTTAAGACAAAAAGAATTACAAATGTAAAGTAGGTTTATGGCATTTTTTAAGACAAAAAGAAACTCCTACCAATTTCTCCCATAACACTACATTTTAACTTGGGAAATTTGGGGGATATTTCCCCCAAATGAAACTTTTTGAAAATAAATAGGATTATGGCATTTTTTAAGACAAAAAGAATTACAAATGTAAAATGTAATAGAACCTTTGGAAAACCCGCTATTTATAACAAATAGAAAGGAAACATCATGCAGGGTGTAAATCACGCATCCGGCTCCCGTCGCGTGGTGGTGGGGTACCAAAACCCTTATACCCCGGGAGGATAGGCAGGGGACACATACCCAGCATGGCCCCCTGCAAAAAAAATAGCTAACGGGGAACGGGAGGAGACGATCCTCCCAGTTGGCCAGGAGTTCGCGGCTATTTCATTGAAGGAATATGCCCTTCTATACCTAGCTCGGAGGAGATAGGGGTGGGGGGTTCTCTTCGAAGAGAAGTCCCTAAGGGGAATGGCCTTATGCTTACCTGAGGCAGAACTCCTGTGGCTAGTAGTCATAGAAGGCGCTGGCGCTTTCGAGCATTTAGTGGTGGTGGCTGAGCTCGCCAGGTCTTTTCTTCCCTCTGCCTCGGAATCTTTGACAAGCAGGGAGGATTCGAAACCATGGGTCCCTCTTTTAGAGGGTTCCGCGTCTCCAAATCGTACCATCCAGTCTTGGTAAGGGGCGTGAGAGCCAAAAAGGTATCGCCATCACCTTCTGGAGGTTTGCCTCTCGTGAAACTAATAACTCCGTGGAGCCATGGGGGCGCTTCGCCTTAGGGGAAACGGTCATGCGGGGGTAGGGGAGCCCTGGTTTTAACCGAGGCGGGGTGTGAGCCCGTTGAACCGCCAGCAGAAGGGTTCCGAATGGGCGCAGATGTGGCCGTGATCGTAGGCCTTGAGGACAGGGTGCCTGCTTAACCTTAGAGGAACAGGGTGGCCATAACCTCCTTCTCCAGTAGATACATTGCTTCGAGGAAGCAGAACAATAAGGACTTATCGTGTACGGTCTTAGAACAATTCACATAGATTTTGGGTAGACACAACTACATGAAGGATTCGTGTGACCGAAGCGGTGGTAATAGTAGCACAATCGTGGCAGTGGCACGAATGCCTCGACACAGTAGCGATACCAATCGGAACGCACCGACGCATGGGAATTGTCAGGATCGAACGCGATGAAGTGTGTACCGGTGAGCTTCGCTTCGAGCCCCTTCCCCCTCGATTTCTCATCACACTTTCGACTTTGACTGTTCCCTGGTCGGCCTGTTCTTCGGTGACGTTTTCTAAGGAGTAGTCCACGAGTTCCCTCGCCTAAAATACTCCTTTCACGAAATTCATGATAAAGTGCAGCGTCACCTGCACCGGTGAGCTATCGAGTGTCCGAAGAGCATTAATAATGGCCGCCTCGGAAGGCTCCGCTCCGAGAAACGGGCCACCTTCGGCTCTCCACCAATCACGCTAGCTAATGCTCTCCTCTGATGGATCATGTTGCCTTTGGCGAATAATCAGAAAGCGTTTGAAGCCAGCGGGCTCGAAAACGCCAGGTACTCTCAATGATGGAGCCCGACGTTATCGAGACTCCGCCCATCATAGAGGTAAGGCTACTCGGGTTTCTTGGTTTAATTCTGGGTCTTAGCCTGGCCACTTGCCCTAAAGCTAGCTGATCCATGTCCTCGGAGCCCAAGCGGATGGAGAGGAACCCACTTATCCCTCTCCCCGGTAGGGGCTTCAAGGCCGGACGAAGATTGATAGGTTTTTGGCCGACAAGGGAGCACCAGCCTGAGGGGAGGTTCCTTCTCCTCCTGGGAGTACTCGGGGACCCGTGCTCTCTCTCAGGCTCGCCGTTGACTCCCAAACCTCGTATTAATGAGGTGTCTGGGCAAGGCCCATAGGACGATGCCGCCTCTTACCCCTATAAAGAGGTTGTGTCCCCAACGGGAGCGGTGGGAACCGAGGCAGCGCGTCTTCTGCCTGGCTGTGTTAGTGGTGGGCCGCTGAGAAAGCAAAGGGAGACCCGTCGCTCTCGGCTAAAGTCTCCCGGAGGCAACTATACGAGAGCGGGTAAAGGGGACATCCCCGAACCCGTAGCAATTGGACAGCAGGAATCAACCCTCTCATAAGAGAATCTTGGAGACGCCCCTGAGACGACAGCAGGGGAAGGGGACCTCCTTAAAATCGATGGAATTGACCGGGCCGGAAGAACGTGCAGCACCTCCAGGTGCAAAATGTAACAGACTACACGGGGTACCCACCTGCGGGGTGATGCGTGTCGATCACAAGTAGTGGGAAATAAATAAAATTCTGCAAATATCTAACAAAATAACAGCTCAAACCACGCGTAAACTACTCTCGTCTTCACCCATTCATATCTCTATAAGGAAAATCTACATTTAGAAACACTCGACGATCTCGAGCTAGATGTCAAAAGGTTCTTAATTGGTTACTCTGCTGCCGACAATATACGGGTTCAACCAATCAGAGGAGGTTAAAGCATTAAAAAAGGAATTGTTTCCATCCAGCCTCCAAGAAATAAGCGTCAATAAACAAGTGGGAATGAAAGATAAGAAAAGAAAAAAGTGAGTTTGCAAATAAATGGTTATTTACTGAGTTAAAACGTACAACCAACCATCTCGTCTTCACCCATTCATATCTCTATAAGGAAAATCTACATTTAGAAACACTCGACGATCTCGAGCTAGATGTCAAAAGGTTCTTAATTGGTTACTCTGCTGCCGACAATATACGGGTTCAACCAATCAGAGGAGGTTAAAGCATTAAAAAAGGAATTGTTTCCATCCAGCCTCCAAGAAATAAGCGTCAATAAACAAGTGGGAATGAAAGATAAGAAAAGAAAAAAGTGAGTTTGCAAATAAATGGTTATTTACTGAGTTAAAACGTACAACCAACCATCTCAAACTTCACCACGTTATCTTTTAGAAAACGAGGTTCTTACATGATAAGATCGCCCGATCCTTGAAGGACTTGGATCATTCAGAAAGTCCATGATTCTCGCGATAAGGCCAATTCTCTCCCCAAATATGGACCAGAACCCAGGTCCTGCCGTCTCTCCAACATTTTGGTCATGACGAGATGATGCCTTAAATGAAGAAAGTTTAGAGGATTAATTTAAAGAGCAAGAAATTCACCTAATATCGAGGGGACATTTTTGAGGGTGTAAATTTTAGATGGAATATTCGAATCAGACCTGAATGTGGGACAGGAAGAATACTCATACCGCCTTCCAGGTCAAAAGATAGTGGCCGCAGTCCTGGGAAGTCGCGCACTACGTATTATGACTACGAGTGCAATATGTTCAGGTGGTAACGATCCCTGTCAAATCTTGCAGTGGGAAAGGGGAAGGAGGAAAGGTTATCTAAGGGGAACCAGGAGGAGCCTTGGGCCTAGATTAAACGCAAGTGCTCTGCGTCTGGGTCGGAAAAGAAAAAAGGGAACGAGCGGCGACGAGGGAGGGAGTACACGGGGCCCCCAATGAGCACGGGGGATACGGTGAGTATGATATGTCACGTGATAAGGAGATCGCGGAAGATAAGGCATCCGTGAATTAGCCTGGTGTAACCTTGGCGGAGGTGGGCCAGCACCACCTCTTTATGGCGCGAGTGATGGAAGGATGAAGTTCAGTAGCTGTGGAAGGGTTTAATGCGGCGAAACTTGGTAAGAGGCCGAGTTTGGCAGGTAATTGTGGAAGATCAGTGAACGAAAGGTCAAACTGTGAGTGCTGGAGAGGAGGTTGACCGCGCAGCTCGCACAGCTGTTTTGCTGCCAAGAACCACAACGTGGGAGGGAACCGAACAGGTGCCAATTTTATTGGGCAACACTGAAAGCTTGATCTGGTGGATTGGGGCGAGAGTAATGGAGCATTGCTGAAATCGTGCTTTGGGAATCCGGGAATACCACGACTTCGGTAGGATTGGGAGGACGGTTTGGAAGGCCTCCCGGATCAGGGTTGGCAAATCAAAAAAACCCGGCGTTTGTTTTGTTTTTTTCAAAATTACACTTTTTTTTTCAAGAAATGAATGCTACTTATCATTATTTTATTCAAAATTCATATTTATGTTCAAATTTAAACAAATATGTATCAAATTAAGGTTATTTCTCTGATACTGACTCATAATAATTCATCTCTCCTTCTACAGGTTATGGCTATCATGGGCACCCATAATTCTCAATCAGTGATCTGTTACTGTGATCTATTCTTACTATAATATAATTATTAAACTAATTAATTATTAATATATAAAAATAGAGATAGCTATTCTTTTTCTATGTTATTCTAATGCTTGTAGCATTTTATTTTTTTTTAAAAAACACAATAAAACCCGGGTTTTATTGGGCTTTTTCAAACTTTTGTTTTTTTTGCCAACCCTGTCCCGGATGGAGCACAGCCCTGCAGTGTATGGTAAATCCCAGGGTGGGGGAGGGAAGCGGAAGAGGTGCGACGAGGCAACCTCACCTTGTGGCAAGACGATTGATGATCGTGACAATTTGAATAATTTCTTAAAATGCTCGTTAAAGTACATTAATTAAGACTTATTCAATGACCCCCCCCCCCCACATTTCTCCAATGGTAATAATATTTCATCTTTACACAAACTGGATTAATAAAAAGAGGTTGGACTTACGTCTTTGCCCAGACCGAATACTTGCATTATCCTATTCATGAAGGAAGACAAGTATGAGAAAAAGCCCAAAGTTCTCCCTTCAAATGAATTGTCAGATGAGAATTTCAAATAATCCATCAACTCATTGAAACCCCTTCCATCAGCTCCGCCTTGGGGTATTGCCTTCTGTTTATGAGAAAAAAAATCATTTAAATTACTCCCGCGAAACCGTACACACGCACACAAATCGCCCCGCAGGGTGTCCGCATTTCTTAGCACCAGTGCCCGATGCAAACTTGTTGCTACAGGCTTTAAAAAAACCCCCCACATGCCCCGGTACTTCAGATTAATTGGATCAATCAATTATTTTCATGTGTACGATTTTTCACTTAGTTTCTGTTTTCTTTTCTCTTTCTTTCATTCATTCCTACACCTGAGTAGAGTGCATCAAACAACTAAAAATGAGCCGACGATCAGATTTGATGCACCACGCAAAGGCGGTTACCATTGGAACTGCTCGGACACGTTATAAATAACGAAGCAGCAAACGAGGCGCTAAGCCTGTCAACTCAAGAACAGGGCAAATACATTCATTCTCATGGATCAGGACTAGTTATTTGGGGTCACTCCCCTTAATCTCTGCCCCCCCTCCCCCGCCCTTTCTGCCACAACAAACTTATAATGAAGCTTGAGGCGTATTGGTCTGCATCTGTTTTACCCTGGAGATGGGGGAGGGGGGGGGGGCATGGGCATGATACGTACCGCGACTCTTTCAGCGAGGTCTTCGTAGGCGAAGAGGTAATCTCGAATGCCTTCTTTATTGTTCAAGTCAGGTGTCCGCACTTCACGTTTTTCCCGCCCTGTCTTACCCTCAAGGACATCCTTGGTAAACACAACAAAAATAGGCAAATAAATAACTAATGGGCATACGAATATTAAAGGGAATAATTAATAGGAATTAATGAGAAAATATTAGGACCTAATGTGAATGGAAATATTGGTGGGGGAAAAATAATAGAAATTAATGGGAATAAAAATATTAAAGGGAATAAATAAAAGGAAATAAAAATATCAAATGGAATAAATAATAGGAACTAAGGGGAATAAAATATCAAATGGAATAAATAATAGGAACTAAGGGGAATAAAATATTAATAGAATAAATAATAAGAATTAATGGTAAGAAATAATAGGAACTAATGGAAATAAAAATAATGGACTCTAATGTCAATAAAAATATAATGAGAATAAATAATAGGAATTAATGGAAATAAATAATGGAAAATAGCTATATCTGTTTATCTTCTGTAAAGGGGTTAGTGTTAGTTGAGCGTCGTAGGAGACTGGCCACGTTCATATGTGAAATTATCAGAGAACTTTAATATGTAATAAGCCCATGAAGAATGAGTTCAATGTCTTGCTCTGATCGTATTGAAGTGTGGAATGCGGGGGGGAGGGGGGGTAAGCAGAAAAAAAGTGTGTAAGACGGTTTAGAATCGCAGTTGTTAATATTATTGTCCCCCAACCGGAAAAAATATATAATTAGCAAAAAGATCAGAATGACAATGGCCGGCCGACCCGTGGACAGCAAGTGCCGGTCCTCGTTGGCACTGAAGAAGGGTAGCAATTTTTTTTTACCACCTACCGACAAGAGTGGGGAGCCTCCGTGGCCCAAGGAAGAGCCAAGGGAGTCTGGATTTGAACCCCCTTCGAAGGATTCCACAGACGGAGGAAGGAAGGATGCAGTGCGTGAGCGAATGAAGTGAAAAAGAGCAGTGTTGCAAATTGGTTGTGTAATGATTATGTAGATGAGATGGAACTGCATGCATACGTCAAACTCGACGCACCGCCTGGAAGTCGGCAGCTCCCTACGGTCAAGAGTTTTGAGCATCCATGGTCGCAGGCAATCGATCTCAGTGCCCAGGCGAGGAAATCCAGCGCTTTACCGGCCACAAGGGGCCGGTTGAGGATATTGGAGAGAAGTGTGGTGTATTAAAGGGTGTTAAGAATTACAGGCTATTGCACCGTCTAGCACATGTGTCTGTGTGAGCGTGCATGAACGTATGTATGTCAAAGGAGGATAGCTTGAGTGGGTTCTCTTCCCCCCCCCCTCTCTCTATGGCCCAGTTTTTAGCGATCGAAGACTGGCCAAATGTTTAATGGTTATACAATGGGGAAAGGGCAGTTGGTCATCTTGGGCATCGAGAGGAGACACCTACGCCTACTGCCGCTCTTCCCATCGGTGGTTTATTGTGGGCACAGAGAGTTACGGGTTTTGGACTTCGACGCCGGCCTTCCTCGTGCCATCCCTACTAATTATCCCCCACTCCTTGAATACCCTCTTGCAGGAGGGACAAACGGCCACTCTAGATCAGACGCCGGATCAAGAAACAACTTTCTGAAACTCCTCGCAAACCCTTGGACTCTGAGCGGGACCTTTCTGAAGCTTGAAGAAAGAATAATGAAACTCAAAACTCTCAAACTCCCGGACTCGGCCGGACAGAAAACTTCGGAATTGTGCGGCACCGTGAACCACTCCACCTCTCTCGCCTAAATTTATTTAACCTTTGGTCCTTCACTCTTAATCTTCTATCGATTTCGGAACCATCAAACATCTCTCAAACTACAGTTAAACTAAACTCTAACTAACGAGGGCATTCCACCTAAAAAGGTGGAATGACTTCATGGGGAGGTGCTAAAAGGGTATGACACCACAACAAGCATAGAGAATCGTGTATGGGAGGCGGGCTGGGAGCTTTAGGGCGAGGGGTATGATCGCCCCCTACACCCTGACGAGGTGTGGAGCTTCTGGTTGCTATAACAATTAAAGCCTCAGGGGGTAGGGGATCTTAAAAGCAAGCCAAGGTTTGATGCACGGGCATAGTAGAGGGTCGTGGTGGTGATTCAATACCCAGGGTTTGTGACAGGGGTAAAGAAGAGTTGGGCTGGTTTCTCAATGCCCAAGGTTTGTGGCATGGGTATAGTAGAGTCTCGGGATGATTCTTAACGCTCACTGGCTGGGGTATTATTGGGTCCGGGACACGAATTAATAAGATACCTTCAAAACATTTCATGTGCCAGGGCATTCTATCCGAGACCCTCTGACCAAGGACGGGAGTCATCACTATACCCCCTCCCCCTACATCTTCACAGAAAGATTGTTTGGGTGGTGGGGGGTGGTACCAGATAGGTACCGCCATTGTTCCTTCCTTCGCCTGATGCTGTCAAAATAATAATACCCCCTCTCCCTACATGGAACGGTTCCTGGCGCTGCCTTCGGGATAGCTAGTGAATGTCATTCTGATCTTTATGTGCATTTCAGGTCTCGTGCACGATGCTTTCAGATAGCGCGACTGACTTACTCCATTTCATCCCAAGTATTTCTGATTGAGTTTTTTTTTGTGTCCATCTCCACCCCCATCTCGGGGAGGGGGGAGGTTCCCCCTCACAATCATGAACCCTTTACACATAGTCTTCACCCCACTTCCGTCACACGTGAGGAAGGCATTTAATCTACCCCTGTGGCCTTTCTTCTAATTGCATTCAATGGCGACATCTTTCACTCGTAGTGTAGTCACCACTTCTCCGTTTATTCACTCTCCCTCCCTTAGTAGTTCGGCTAACCTAGTGGAGAAGACGTTGGGTGTACAAGCCTATGTACCGGGTTCGACCCCCCCCCCCTCCCTAAGTGTAAGCGGAAACAAGAACGATCTTGGTTCTTTCTTCGTTCACTCTCGTTTTCACCATTCAGACGCCACGCCAAAATGGATTCATCAAGCGTTTCACTTCTATTGTTACATATAATGGGGGCTAAGAGGGGGGTATTGATGCCCCCACCCCACTCCGGTTTGTTTAGGTTGTGCCTAGTCACCCCTTATTCAAACCCTTGAATATAGCTAACCCCCGGCGAGGGGACTTTCATTGTGGAACGAAGGTACGTTTCAAGAGAATTACCCACCGCTCCCGCTCCCTGGGGCCCCAGAGTTGTTTATTTGGCCGGTGCCCTTCAGGCCATTTCCAATTTGAGAACTTTTCTGGACATCTTAGTTACAGCCGATATGAAACCGTCGGCTTTTTCATCAGCCACAAACACCTAACACACTCCAATTAACATTTCGATAAAGATAATTACATCAAACATTGCTCAGACTCCATTCTCGTCCTTCTAGCTCTTGGTGAGAGCTACAGGCAGACAGACCCCTTTCAAGTAGCTCCCGTGATTACAGCTTTCACCCCTTATTCACTGACGTTGGTGAAGGAATTCCTTGAATGTGGGTTTGTCTGGTAAAATTTGATTGCAATTAAAAATAATGGATACCCACACCTACCCCAATTAATCAATGTACCTGGATCAAGTTTAGGAAAGAAAGGAACCCCATTAGGGTGAGTGCTGACATAGCAGGAGATTTTGTTTGTTTTTTATCCGGGCTTTCGTTCGCAGATTTTGAGAGGGGCCTGTGAGAGAAAATTATAATATTTACCATCATTTAATTGAGGGTATTAGCTTGTTTTCATACAATATTGCCGCAGAAAACGACTATATAAAAAGCAACTTACATGTCAGTATCATCGATTTCATTGAAGGATTCAGCGTACCCTGAGTGAAGGCCGTCCAAATCCTGTAGAACTTGAGTCTTGGACGAAGGATCTTGCGGAAATGAAGGTTTCGGCTCGTAAAGGCCTAACTTGGCATACTTATCGTGAGGAAAAGGTGGGGCTTCTGAAAGTGTATAAAAAACTAGCTGTGATAATCAATCGAGTGACAGAGCGGAGGGAGGGAATTTAAAAAAAATAAAAAAGGAATTTTTAAAAGGAGAGAGCAACGGGGAGACACGGTAATTCAGATATGCAAAAAAAAAACCTTGACCACTCGGAAGTTTCTAGATTCTAGAACGGCGACTATCAAAATTTCTCACCTAGCGGCAGAGTGAACGAAATAGCTAAGATACACCGTTAGGATATTTTAATATTTATTAAACAAATAATGGGTTTAAAACTTCAAGATCCGATCAGTTCCAAAGTGCGTGCGTTTGATGGCGCAGCTCTGATTCTGGATTTCTCAATAGCTATTTTCTTAAGACTTCGAGGAAAATTATAACTGGTCGCAGGGGGACGTGACTTTGCTCTAATCAAGTAGAGACAGACCATCAGAGTGGTGACTATTAAAAGAAAACCATCCCCCAAAAGACCGTAAGTAAAAAGAAACACTCACGTAAGCCTAAAAATTTAGACAAAGCGCTTTTTAGACTGCAAATTTATTTGAAATAGAATTTGACACAACATATGCATTTTAATATCGAATTAAATTTAAATTTATTAAGTTACCAGGCAATGGCTTCGCCACTCCCCCCTACAGGGGGACTTGCGCTTAACTACTAAGATTAAAATTTAAAATCTAAAAAAAAAGCACCCATGGTTAAATTTTTATAAATTTTCTGAACTTCGCCAATTATAATAATTTTAAAAAGGAACTCTAAACTAAATTTCCCCCCTTTCAAAATATCACGTTGCTAAAATATAGTTATAGAAGATATATAAAAATATATTTTCTGAACTTCACCATTTGTAATTCTTTGGGTTTTAAAAAATCCCCCAAATTTCGATACTTATATTTATTTTTGAACTTCACCATTTTGTTTTTGATATTATAAAAGAATTATTAGAAATAACTTGGATGAAAACGTAAGTCATAACCAAACTAAGATGAAATTATGGTAAATATGTAGATTAGCGGCCCGGCCGAAAAATTGGGGGGGGGGGATATTATCGTTCACCCGTGTCGGAATATTCATGCGCGTTTGAATCCTTTTCGAATTATTATTCTATAAACAATTAGGATTATATACTGGGGGGATGTGTCCCCCAGACCCCCCCCCCCAATTTAATGAAACTCAGGATCATCGTAGTGTGGTACCCCCATTGTGTTTTCCCCCACACGAGCCGTCAACTTAAATGTACTCAAAAAACGTGAAACATTTTGGAACACGGACGAAATAGTACGTCCCATAGTTCGCGCCGATCATCTACATATTTACCAAACAAACAAAGGATGGGGTAATACTTTAATTAACATTGTATTGGCTAGGAATGGTTTCGCATAAGTGATTGAAAATGTTGCTTTTATGCATTTCAGAAAAAAATTCTGTAGTTAAGAGTTTATAATTCTCTCCTGCATCCAATCAGCCGTTTAATTCTTAACTAGGTTCGGTTACTAAACCTAACCAAACCAAATCTCTCCCAATGCCCACTAATAAAGACAATCCCTTCCTTTTCAGTTAGGAGAGATTGTCTTTATTTGAAAAGAGAATGAAGCTTAATGTCACCAATGTTCTGCCTAGTCTCGTGAAGGTAAGAGACCTAACTCTCAGAAAAATAAATTGCAAAGAGATAAAATTCATCCGTTACTCATAATTTATTCTTTTCGGGAAAGATTTCCGAGCAATTAATTAAAAACAATCGACAACCGCGAATGGACCTTGTTTATCACATTGACCCACAAACAATCGACAATCGCGAATGGACCTTGTTTATCACATTGACCCACAAACAATCGACAACCGCGAATGGACCTTGTTTATCACATTGACGCACAAACAATCGTCAACCGCGAATGGACCTTGTTTATCATATTGACCCACAAACAATCGACAACCGCGAATGGACCTTGTTTATCACATTGACCCACAAACAATCGACAACCGCGAATGGACCTTGTTTATCACATTGACCCACAAACAATCGACAACCGCGAATGGACCTTGTTTATCACATTGACCCACAAACAATCGACAATCGCGAATGGACCTTGTTTATCACATTGACCCACAAACAATCGACAACCGCGAATGGACCTTGTTTATCACATTGACCCACAAACAATCGTCAACCGCGAATGGACCTTGTTTATCATATTGACCCACAAACAATCGACAACCGCGAATGGACCTTGTTTATCACATTGACCCACAAACAATCGACAACCGCGAATGGACCTTGTTTATCACATTGACCCACAAACAATCGACAACCGCGAATGGACCTTGTTTATCACATTGACCCACAAACAATCGACAACCGCGAATGGACCTTGTTTATCACATTGACCCACAAACAATCGACAATCGCGAATGGACCTTGTTTATCACATTGACCCACAAACACGAGATCTTGACCTTTAGGCGAAGCGGAATTGACCCCCCCCCAAAAAGCATTGGAAAGTTGTGTCATGTCAAAACAGATTTTGGATCCCATACAAACAACGTTGTAAAAGATTGGTTTTATTAAGGAACAAATGAAATATCCTGGGCCCCCATTATTGCGTCATGTTTCCATTGGGTTGGTTGCATCGTGGAGTAATGGAGTTATGGTTGTCTGATTGGTGGCCAGATCTGGACATGGAAAGAGTGATGTGTTCCCGACACGTTCGATTCTTCTTTCACTGCATCTGGGTGTTGTGGGTGTAGGAAAAGGTGGATAGAAAAGTTGGGGTAGCGGTTGACAAACAAGTGTGACTATGATTGTTTCCCTTATCCGAGGAGAGCTCCCGCGCAAAGGGGAGGTCCGGTGTAGCAGGCTGCAGCTAACATCCGAGGGATTGCGTGCCATCCCGACCTCCAACATCCACAGGTGGAACTTGCGGAGAGTTCCTTCGTTGGTTTTCACTTATGAGGTTTTAAGACATAATGTGGTGGAGGGAGAAGGTGTAAAGAAGTAAATTCTACTGTTGAAATGATGTTTCCCCTCGAATTTAAAGTGCAATAGCAACGAGGCATCACGCAGAAAGTGGTGAGGTTGGAGGAAGCGAAAATGTGTGAAAAGGATAAAGCCAAAGATCTTCCTGCAGTTCATTGGAGTCGAGAAGGCAAATAGCAAGCGTTGGGGCAGGAAGGGCACATAATCATCCAGATGTTAGCTGCAACATAGATGGAATGGAGAGGTAGAAAGTGTAAAAGATCAAAAATGTATTTAAAAGTAACTTATCGGTATTGAAATAAGACTACAAATGCATGGGAGAGGTTTTTTTATAAAAGTTTAACGCCCTCTTTCATTCTTTGCTGGGTCTAAGCAGGCGCGAAAAAGATAGATTTAAAAGAGGTGCAAAAAGGCGATCCGAGAGAGAGCATTCCTTTCATTGGGGTCAGGAGGGCGTGACGCTACGCCAGGTTTGTGGTAGCACGGGTATCGTCCCTCTCCCCCCTTGCGGGAGAGAGGTGAGAGATAGAGTAGCGTCGGACCCCCAAAATACAAGAGGGGGCTTAAGGATCGGGACTCTACAGGTAACGATAATTTATTTCCTAATACTCGAGGATTAAAGAGGAGAATATAAAGTTAAACTTCGAAACCCCACCAGTAGTGGGGGTCTTGAGGTGGACCTCAAATTGAGGGAATTAAAGGGGGGAAATGGAGGCGATCCCACGTGGAAAGAACAAGAAGGTAAACAAGGGATAAAATAAGTGGAAATTTATTTGATAGAGAAGGTGAGGCGGCCTTTGGGTCGAGTTTGGTCAGACTCCAAAGTGTTCTTTTGGGCAATCCGTTTGTAAGCTGAGTTCAAATGGTACCCTGGTTGTTGCTTGGCAGAAGGAAGCACTCACAAGGATAGAATGGCGGGTTTGTAGCCTTTCAACCTTGGCTTAGAGCTAAATTGGTTTGGGCAAGTGAAATTGTCGAGTTATCCGTGGTTCGTTTGTATCCTCGCGTCTTTGGCTGACTATCCGTTGTTAATACTCGGTGTTTCTTGTAAGTTTCCTTCTGCGTCAGATTGTTGGAACTATGGACGGAAGTATTGAGGAGGAGGTACTGACTGGCTCTACGCAATGTCTATACTGGTAATCTAATACTCCAATGATAATAACGATACTAATAATAATAACAATAATGATGATGCTGTACTCGTATGTTTCTGCCCGATTATTTATACTAACGCCAATTAAGGGGGCGTAGTTTCGATTCTTTAATCTGAACGCGGGCGGAGCTTATCGGATCAAATGATATGTGCGTTGGTTCTCTACTATGACTGCTTGGCGGAGTTTATTTGTTCAAACGGTGTGTGTGCATCAAGATAGTATCTGAATTTGGGAACTTAACAGTGCTTTACCAACCAACATTTGTAGCAAGATTGATTTTGTCTTTTCACGGGTTCATGTAAACTCTAGCGGGTTAGGTCAGATTCCGTTCTATGTTTTGCATAGCTGTTTCCATCGTCTCTGCTTATCTCTACGCCAGACCGTTGGCTGCACCTGTTTCCTAATGTATGTGTTTGTACGTTCGCGTGGGAGCACAACGATTTCGCTTGCCTTATTGCAAAATATTCTATTTGCATTGATACATAGATTATTAAATTTTATTTTATATTATTTACAAGTATTTGTTTTGTCTTACATTAATTAATTATTACAGGATAGTATATTATTTCAATGTTCGATTTATGTGCCTGTTACAAACCTTTATATGATTCACAGGATATCCATTTGTGAGGCTTCATTGTTGAACCTATATCGCCTTGCAATGCACTTTTGTCTTATTATTTACATGGGCGAAAGCTATACATTATTATTTTACAAAGATCTTATATATTATTTACACAAAGTTATTCTTATTTATGGAGACTGGTATACACTTAGAGATTTGTATGTGAATATTTAGTTGCGTGCCCATCTCAAGACTTCATAGGATCTATATGAAACTCATTTCTGAGGCTTCGTTGTTGATACTAATCTACCTTGCAATGGGTATACACAAGATCTACTAGCTAAGAAGTAATTTCAAGTATCTAACTAATTCATATTCAGTAAAGAGATTGAAAACACTTTTTCTTCTTTAAAATCTGGGAGAGAATGTAAATTTGAGCTACCGGGGGCAGGGAGGGAAAGACCAATTCCTAGAGGAGCTATGGTAGTAAAAAGATTAAGAACAACGTATCTAGGACACTAACATAACTTAAAGAAAACATCAAGGGCAGAAATCACTGTAATTAAAATTTCAGCCTAGTACTAGGCTAATTTAAAGTTCACACAAAAACCATACCAAACAAACAATCAAATCAAAAACCAGACAACAAAACAAAAACAACAAGAAAGCACGCTACGGCGTCGGGGGACGGCCCACATACGATCGGAGCAGTATCATGCGAGCAACACTAGAGAGAGTCAAATAGAATGGAGGTCAACCTCCTCCAAAAAGTCAAATAGTCTGTGTACACCGAGCTCTCGAAAGAGTTTCCTCGCCCTAAACCCAAAGGGCTTAGGGTATGAATGACGTCTCTCGGCGGCATAGGCAACGTCTAGATCGGCTGCGGATGCGTTGAGAGCTGTTGGCGACTTAGAGAGAATCTGGACTCGCGCATACAAACGCATAATGCCCTGAGTGACATCTCCATAGCATCGGCAATTAGGCTCTCAATGGGAGACGTGTGGAAGGGACCGGTCGCCAGACGGAGACCGTTGTGGTGGATCGAGTCTACCTTCCTCAATACACTCTCGGTTGCGGATGCGAAAAACTCGCATCCGTAGTCAACACCCCAAGTGATGAACGTCACGTAATGAACAAAATCCATGGCGCGGATGCAAGACACCCTAAGGCTGCCAATATGAGCCTCTCAGGTGAGGCGTCGGTCGAAAACAAGACCAAGGAAACGGTGTGAATCCACCAATTCCAGGCGAACCCCGTTTAGGAAAGAGTCCGTGTCGGGGTGGGGCCGTGGATGGCGGCAGAAGTGCCCCAACTTAGTCTTGGACAAAGAAAACCGAAGCCAGTGCGCTTCGGTATAGCGAGTTGCAGTTCAATATCTTTTGAGAGTTGACGCTCTAGTGTTGGCATCTGGGCCGCTCCAAAGAGATTGAAAGGTCGTCCACGTAAAGCGTAGAGAGAACATCTTCCGGCAACACCGAGGTGAAACCCTTAATGCTCAGGGCGACCTTGTGAATAACTTGACCATAAAAGTATAAAAAAATGCCCGAAATAAAAGCACTCATGGAATAATAACAATAATTTTATTTTCAAAATAAAATGTTCATATTTCAAATATTCAAAGCATCAGTTTTCGGATTTCAAGTTATTGCTCTCTTCATTTAATTATTTAAATTCGTTCTAATAAATGCGGTTAGTGAAAATAGGCTTCAGTGGAAGTATTAAAAAACCGCTGGCATGGGAATTATAGGGCCCGCCAAACATGATGGCATCACCATTTTCACTCGGCCACTCCATCAACAGAATTCATTCTATTCATGACCAAACTAAAGGTCGCAAGTTAATAGGTCCGTTGTATCTTTTTTCTTATTATGGCGCAATTTCGTTTCCTCAGCCAAATGGCTGAACGGCCGGTTACTCGAGAGAGTAGCTCCTCAGATAGATGTCTGAACTTCCTTTCTCATGCGCGGGAATCGAGAGATGGGGATTATTTTTGTTATATTTATTTGGTGGGGCGAAAAAGAGGAAAGTAAAAAAAAAGTTAAGGAAAGTAAAAAAAGTCAAAGCTAAACATTATTTAATTTATAAAACTTTACAATATCTTTGTAAATTTGAGCAAAAAAGTCTTTTTCTTTTATTTCGTTGCCTCCATACAAATTCGCACATACAGGAGTGGATCAGAAAACGAGCGGTTCCACATTCTATTTTATTCTTCATTTTCGCCTTGGCCCAAAGCGACTCTATTTGGTTTGTGTGGGCACCAGTTTCTGGATTTTTAAAGTTCTTCGAGTGGTTAACAGTCAAATGTTTATACTGCATCTCTAGCAAGGAATCAATTCCATTGTATGCACGCTACACTTATCATAAATAATAGTCGTGCCATGCAATACACATTCTTTAATTAATATTTCTGGCAATCAATCAAGAACTGCATACATGAAACACTCGCACGTTTCCTTGCAAAACCCACTGCACTGGCAAGTCCCTCCCCACATTATTCTTTCTTCGTGTGAACAAGGATTCATCTATTTCTACTGTCAATCCATTTCCACCGATCTTTATAGGATTTTGGATTAACGAATTTGCGCACACTTCACGGAGATCGTTCTTCCAATCCGTAATAGCATTGCATGACATTTTTAGTTGTTCTTTACAAAAAAACAGTAGTTGTTAAATTGTTGCACCATGCATGAACGAAAAATATGATGTTGCCATAGGTATTTTTGACCCTTCTAACCAGGTATCGCTTCTCAATCCGAATTTGCTTTTACAGACTTGTTTGCAAATTTCTCTGCTGATGCACAATACCTTTTATTGCAAATACTTGACTGCTTGTTCCATATTTCGCATCTACCTATGTTCGTACGTTGTTATTTTTTTAAGGGTGAAAACAATGCTTATGCTTCCAAACAAATCAAAGGATATCATAAAACTAAAAATGTCGAGTAACCGCTCATTCGAAAAAAAAATATCTGAGGAGCTACTCACTCAGCCGTTCAGCCATCTGGCTTAGGAGACAAAATTGTGCCACGATAAGAGAAAAGATCCGGTCCGCTAGTTTGGATAGAAACATGAGGGGAGGCAAGGCGTTTTTGCTCGTTTTTACGAGCTATTCATACGCGACGCAACTTTCAGTGCGGCCACCCCCAAAAATACGTGGGGGGATGACACCATGGTGGCGTCGTGTGAAGAACCCCTTAATGCGAAGGATGGAAGAAGACGGCCGTGCGCAGAATAACCAACGATGACATTTTCATTGGACAAGAATTGATGAGGATAGAAGGGTTAGACAAAAGATAAGTGGAAAAAAACAGAACCGGTAAATGGCAAGCCTCGCAGAGCGGGACCACGAATAGACTTCAAGGGTCAAAATGATACAAACAGAAACTACGAAGTAAAATCGCCTTTAGGATCGCATTAAAACGTGTATACATATTTGTTCACCTAAACCGTTCGCCTCACCCTCGGGAACAATGTCTTTAATGCTAATTTCTATTTTTATTTTTACCTTTCACGGCGAATTCAACTTCCGGGTTGTGTTCGGAGGCGACCGAAGCAACCCCGGCCAGAGAAGCGGTGAGTAGTCCGAAGCGCATTTCTTGATCTACTTGAAGGACTACTCGAGGTAACGGCTTGAGGTCGACTTAGGACGAAGATACCTATAAAAATAACAGTTTCATGGGTCACCATTACATTAAAATTAAGCTTCGAGCGATAATACTTATTTTGTTTACCTCGATCAGGACAACCATTTCTGATTTACGAACAGGCCCCGGGTCTCAGATGGGGCAGCGGGCCGCAACTCAGATAGAATAACGAATTTAAGCAATGTTATAAAAGCAATGATTAATATATTTTATTTATCCTTAGAATGCCTAATTTTAGATAAATTATAATTGGATTATTTGATTTAAAAATAAAAATACCTAAACAAATTATTACACAGACCTCCGCGGGCCGCACGAGATGGTCATGAGGGCGAAGTTTGCTCGTGTGGCCTAAGGGTAGCTTTTCCTTAATGTCCTTTCGTGCAAACAACAAAATCACAGGTATTTGTAGAACGAAAGTTAAAAGAGACATAGGCACAACCTCACATCAATCTAAATAGGCATAAGCAATGAACACTTGTACGTTGATTATTTAATAGCAAGGATATAGAAGCAAACAACACATTTCCACACTCAAACTTCATTTCGGCTGGTTATTTCAAACCCCACAACGGATACATTCAAATACCATGGCGGACAGGGGGTCGAGACCCCTCCTGGACTAGAGGATCCGCATCTCCCCCCCCCCATAACATAAGAAACAGGATCTTCATACCGGGATCTGATTCTCGACTAAAACCAGATACAAATAAATCGACGCGCGTAGAGAATTCCCACCAATCATAACATGACACCGAGACGGCGCATGCGCGCAGGCTTTTCGTCCACTTTCGTCATCACGCATAGTCAATTAAAACACCGCTGCCTCTTTTGCTTCCTTCGCACACACAACCCATCACTCTTCCGCCTACGGAATCCACAGAAGTGGTTTTCATTCCTCCTTGATATGGAACGAGTGGCTCTCCATTGGGCCACGGAAGCCACATAACGCTCTCTGCCTGGTGGAAAAACAAAGTCTACCCCCCCTTCCAACCTGTAGGAGAGGCAGGCCCTCCCGATCCCAGGGTCACTTACATAAGGGCTCCAACTAGATTTATATTACCTGTGCTTTATTCCTTCTATGCTAGTCGCCGACCAGCTTTCGTCCATTCATCCCCCCTGGTCGGGGAAGGGGGATGGTCCCCCTATTGGCTCCTACTCCTCCACTCACCCCAACTTTCTTATCTATCCCCAATCACACCTGCAAGATGTCGTGACATTTGGAGGCTTGTGTGCCCTCCCGGCCCCAATTTGCGGTTTTATATCTTCCACACTTCTGTCACTTCCTCCAACCTCATCACTTTCTTAATAACTCTCATTGCAAACTTTCTGACAGGGATGCTTTCGTTGGTTTTCGCTTTAGATATGTGTGGTAGTAGGGAGGGGGGCATGATTATCAAGAATCTTTAGAAAATATGTTCATCATGAAATTAGTGAAGTTATGAGAAGTGAAAAAGTGACGGTGTGTCGCTAAGTAATCCAATAGAGAAAAATACTTGGAACGCTATGAGACCGGAGATTGGCCCCATTTCTCAACACTCGTGAACATCTTCCCCTAATTTTCCCGATTTCTGTCTGGCATCATTGATTTTTATTATTTACGTCTAAATAAAACGATAATAGCAGTATATCATTGAAGATGCCCTCGTTGATGTGCATTCCTTAGATAAATAAAACCAGTTATTAGCGTATCATCCCTGGAAATAAACCAATGGCATAGTTTGTGTGTAGTTCCGAGTTCTAGGCTTATTTCAGCTTCAAGCCTTATTATCTAAGATGGCCGCGTGTTATAGTATTTTCTGTTATCTCTCTTTATATAGATTTCACTCCTTTGTATTTGTTTCCCATTTATTTTGATTAAATGACCAAAGTCCTCGGTGCACATTCGTCTTTTCTCCGGCATATCCTTCTGATGGGGGGAGAGGAAGGATTGGGGTCACCCATGTTGGCCCCTCTCTGGGTGGAGAAAGTGACGGGGCAGTTTCGTGTGGCCCTTTCCTTCCTCACACTAAGTCGTGGTATTCACTAGTACCTATAAAAACTCTGAAAATAGTGTAATTTGGGTGTAGTGTATACTATTACGATTCTCATTTGATCTACACATCACTGAAAATTAGAAAATGGAGAGTATTAAATAGATGCATATTACATAGACGTGCGGACTTGCGTGTACGCACAAACGACCGACACACGATAGCATACGCAGATTCGGGTGATTGTAAAGAGAAAGTGGAATTCTTTCACATCCGTGATACCAAGCGAGGAGGGAAGCATTTCCAGGCACGGTCCGATAGGCCCTAACTCAGCCTGAGGCGGGAGGGTTTTAGCTTAATGGCGTTTAAAAGCAATTTATTCATGTAATTTTCCTAAGAGTGTTCCATTAGTTTGTACTTATTAATTTGTAGTAATTTTTTCACATCATTTTTTAATTCATTTTATCTTTATTCTCCCTCTCAATTTTATCTAGGCCGAATGACCCTTCTAGCACGCTCTCCACCAAGGGACCTGACACGCTGGGGAAAGGGGATCGAATCCAGTTATTTTCGCCGGAAGCGATTTATCGTTTTCTTTCATTCTTTTATTTGTTCTACTTTTCTTCATTTGCAGAACTTTTGAGGGAGATTAGTAAAAGTCCACTTTACTACTTTTTTCGAATGAAATAAACTCTGTCATGGCCTGCTGAGGGTGGGGTGGGGGATGCAGATACCTCGAAAGAAAAATAACTGTTATAAAATTAAATATGGCGATATCCTTTCACCGGGGACCCTTTCTCTTTTTTTTTTTAGTGTTTACATTTGTTTTTTCTACCAATTCCCCCTCTGACACTTTACCACCCTACCCTTTGGTAGGCACCGGACATCCTTGTTGTGAATGCTAGAGCTCTCAGGGTGGTGACATTCTTTTTTTTTAACTCCTATTTTGTGTTGTTAATTGAGAAATTGAGGGAAGATCAAAAATGAAAAGGCCATTGCAAAATTCTTCAACCGTAAATGCGATGCATGACAGGATTGCATAAAAAGTACGAATAAGAACACTTATGTGACTTAGGTTCCTTCGAATTGCCTCCATTTCTCGAGAAAAGGGAATCAAGAGCGCGCACCTAGCCTTAGCTCCCCTCCCCCATCCTCCGAGAGAGACCGAGATTCATGGTTTATGTGTGGGAAATTGTCTCCTGAGGGTTTATATTTATAGGACTCTTCGCTCACAGCTATAAAAAAAACGATTATTGCTGCATTTATCGTCAGTCTGACTTCCTTTTCAGTTTAGTGAGTCATTCTTCTTTTCCCCTTTGCGTAGTCCATCGAGGTCGATGATGACGGATGCCCTCAATAGATGACCTCATATTGAGGGAATGAAAGCTGCACTAGGTTTAAATGGGTAGGAATGTGCGGTCTTCCGACCCGTATCTTGACCGAGGTGAGAAGGACCCTGGTGGCAGGAGAGGCTCGAGACGACCAGGCTCCATCATCGGCTGCAGGAAGCTGCCGAGACACCGGTCTGTTGGTGCTCGCCTAGAGGCACTCCCGATCCTAGTTTGTGATCGAGGAATCCTTCCTCTAGCCTTTGCCTAGAAAGGCAGAACCCACATGTTTGCCCAAATGTAAACAGGTGGGTGCAGTGGGCGGTAGGCACCAAATTGTGTCCACACACCGGTGGGCGTGCACACCGTACCTCTGGGGCTCACTGCTGCTCCGAGATCCCCTGCTGATGAGTGAACATCGGTAGTTGTTTTTCTTGAATTGGGTTCGTGAATCAGTAGGGAATAAGTCGGAGTTAGGTTTTTGTATGAGGTTTTCTTCGGGGGTTTGGGGGGTACTTTTAACTTTGCGGTTTAGCTTACTGCTTGGTGTTTTCTATTTGCTGGTATTTTGTATCGGATCTTTTGTATCTTAGAAATTCTTCTTTTTTTTAGGCTGAGGTCTATGCCCGTATGATGATACGCCCTTCTTTGTTAATTCCGTCAATTAGATCCCCACTTTTGAAAATGGTCATCGATATGTTATCATAAACATTTTCAAAGATTTAATAGTTTCGTTTATCTGATAATTGTACTATTCAATATAAAAGTGTAATTTCAAATCCTACGTCTAAAAGTTAAAATAATCATGTAATTTTATTACACGTTTACGCACCATAACAGCAGTGAATTTGCGTGTTCGTATAGAGAATGATGCGCTAACATTCACACTTCAGTGATTAACCGTAGTTCGTGTCATTATTTGAATCGCGTAACGGAACGACCTGCTTCAGGCCAAGAGGTGTTCCCGAAAGACGCTTTCTGCCACATTTCCCTCTGGGAATTTCGAATTTCTATCGGATCTTAAAAAGAGAAATTTGTTTACTTGATGGAGGGCAATTGAGGTTAAAATTATCCTTTTCGCGTAAATAGTTGTCTATTTTTCATAATATAACCTCGTTTTTCTCTGAATGTGCTAAGTCAGAAACTTAGCGTTATTTTCTGATTTGCCATATTTCGCTAATAAGGTAACGAACGAATCTATAAATAAAAATTACAATGCATAAACGAAAGATAATTAATGTTACGTTGATATTATTTATATTTAAACTTTATAATTAAAAATATGAAGTTAAAAATAATGGTCATTAATAAATTCGAGAAAGGTAGACGGGATTGCGAATTTCCAATGCCGATAATAAAGGTAAGCGCATTTAAGCAAGTCTAGAAATAGGTCTCTGGAAGAAAAAATACTTACGTTCAGACCAAAATAAATCTTTAGTCGCCAAGATTTTGCTATTCAATCCTACAAAAATCTAAAATGCCAAATTTAATATCTCGCATTTATACACTTCACAAACATGTTCACATTGATCACGAATACAGCCACCCCCAAAATGCGGCTTTTAGATTCTTCCAGTTTCCAGCGCAACCACAACCGAGAAGAACGAATACAAGAGTCAGAATAAGAGTCACCAATGCCACCGCTACACTTATATAGAGGATGGCCGCGCTGAGTACATTTACGGCTGATTTTATTTCCCTAAAATGGGTACAAATTTGTACCTCTGAGTACTTGTACATATTTGTTTCAGGAAGCTTCAAATACACCATCCCAGCCTCAAATTCATATTCCATGACGTTCGCTACATCAGCCCCTCCTGTCTTACTCATTTCTTTGTTACTACTCTGCCGTTTGTTTTATTTATTCATTTGTCTGTTTCCTCATCATTCTTTCCAATACTTGTATAAACCTGAACTCGGGGAAAGAGGGTGTTAAACACCATCAATATAGAGCTGATATTTTGACGGTTTCATTTTAATTAATAAAACAACGGATTTTATAAAATCCCGATTTTTTTTCAAACTTCGTAAACAACATGGCCTTTCCATTCTCTAGTAATAAAATGAAAGAAGAGTCATGCAAACGTAAGAAAAGAAGGAATCCGCAAAAGGCTACTCAATAGCCTATAGGAGGTAGCTCCTGTTCCCATCACCCAGTTCAGTCCCACCTAGCATCCCCATCCATAAATCTAGCCAATGTATTCTTAAAACTACAGAGGACGTTTCTATCTATAACATGACTAGTGAGCCTATTCCATTCATCTATCACTCGATTTGTAAACCATTTCTCCCAGTCTCTTTCCTAAACCTAGATTTGTCCAGCTTAAATCCATTGCTTCGTGTCCTATCTTGTCATTATCATCACTTCATCACTAATTCTATAATTTAAGAAGGGAATTTTTTTGAGTATTTGAATAATAATTTCATCTTAGTTTTGTTATGACTTATGTTTTTCATCAAAGTTATTTCTAATAATTCTTTTATATCAAAAACAAAATGGTGAAGTTCAGAAATAAATATAAGTATCAAAATTTGGGGAATTTTTGAAAACCCAAAGAATTACAAATGGTGAAGTTCAGAAAATTTATTTAAATTTATCCATGGCTGCTTTTTGTTAGATTTTAAATTTTAATCTTAGTTGCGAAGCCCAGGGGGGAGTGGCGAAGCCATTGCCTGGTTTTAATAGGCCTCGATGCTTCAATAAAACTTGTTCACTAAAAATAACATACATAACCTAATCTCTCCCTTAAATACCAGGTTGAAAGCTTCAATCAAGTCCCCTAAAACTCTTCTCTTTTCTGATGTATCAAGATTTAGTCTCCTAAGTCTTTCACCATAAGGTAAAGCTCCTCAGTTAAATATATATTTGTGGTTAAAAATAAGGTGTTTTTTTAATTTAGACTTTTTTCTTGGGCAAATTACTGAAAAAGTGCTTCTTTATTTTTGTTATGTTATTGTAATCGCCCCGATACCCTGCCTTAATGTGTGGGTAGGGGTGGTGGCGGTGGGTATAGCATTTGCGTATTTTTTTTTAATAATTTTTTTTATTACTAAGTGCCCACAAAAATCGAGGGCGGGCATTTTCCGCTGAAAATGACCAAAAAAGGTCAGTGACCTATTCTGATGTATTTTTCCCCCGACTAGGATCCCTCCCCTAGGCCAGCAGCTACGATGAACTCCCCCTACCCCGGGGGAGTTCGTAGAAATCTCGTACTCCGTGTACCTGGAGAGAGTCCCTCAGTTGTGCTTGTGTTGAACATATTACAAATACTAGTTGAAATGTGTCTGGTTATCGGCTTAGTTTAGTTTGGGTGGTGCCCGCACCGGAGAGTTGCCAGGGCGGCTCGTTTATGACGTGGAATGGAACGTTCTTCTGGGTTGATGCCCGGTGGTATGGCATTGAGGAGGTCGCTTGAGCCCAAAGATTGTGTCTTGCTGTGTCGTATATGTAATTATGTGGGGGATGATATGCGGGCCTTGCATGTAGTGGTATGGGTTTCTTGCACTACGGTGGAATTACATTGCTCGGATCTTTGTTTCATTGTGAATATATATATATATATATATATATATATATATATATATATATATATATATATATATATATATATATATCAGGGTGCGTCACGTCAATAAGGGTGGAATTTCAAAATGAAATGATATTAACGCGGAACACTATTCTTTTCCTTTTTCAACAGAAACAAAATGAGAGAAATTTCCCTTTGGTAGGACGATATCTTCATGTCGAGCAGTCACCGTACTTTCTTCATGGACGGGAGAAATTGCGTCATATTACACAAATCAGTAATCAGTGCTTCGACTTCGTCAGGCTTCCTTTCCTGGCCGTCGGTACATTTCCCGGTGCTCTTCGATAACGTGCAAGAGGCATTGCAGCTGGTCCTCCGACTTCGTGCGAGAGTTCTTAGTCAAATCCTGCACCAGAGCGACCCCTGGTTCCGCGGCGTTGTTGGTGACGAGAAGGCCACTTACTCGCATTGCCCCGGCCTGGTATATGGGGATTGTCCCCCACGGGGCAGGAATGACGTCGAGGAACCCTTTGTCGATTTCCAGCAGATCCAGGAATTTCTCAGTGCTTTTCGTAACGAAGGAGGCAACGGTCTTGTTGTCTAATCCAGCTTACACGACGCGAACCTTGGGTGGTGGTTCCTCTGATACCTCTACGCTTCAGAGGTTGGCAACAACATTCCGCTTCTCCTCCAGGGACAGCTCATCGTCAAAAGTGCAAGACCAACTGTCACTTCTGACAGGTACCACATGTGACGTTCCAACGCTTTCAACCCTGACTCTCTGATTGTCTTGTTCTTTCGCGAGGGCTATGTAAAGGTCAAGGTTGTTTCTTGGGGCTTTTTGCTCAACACACAGCTGAGAACCACGCTCGAATGTAGTAGCGTACGATGAAGACGCATAACTCGCACAGCTTTGGAGGAACTGCAGCATTGACTGCACGTGAAGTGGACGGCCGCTGTTTGTTGTATTCTGCGAACTGAGTCGCGAAGATCCACATTTTCAGAGCGTAAATCCTCTTGCCATGCATCGAGCCCGATGGAATGCTCCCGGCTTGTGGAAAGAGATCTTCTTGCGCCCATGAGGGATTCCACCAATGAACACAACGGCAAGTTCTAGCAGTTCCTAGTAGTCGTCACGTGGGGGGTACTATCGGAGGTAGCCTTGGCAGAGTTTGAGGGCGTCGTCCACCCAGTCCTCCTTGAGCTCTTCATTTGCTGTCTTGTACTGGTTTTGATCAACAAACTGCCAGAACTCTTAGAAACGGACAAATGCAGCAATATCTGGACTTTGAGATACTTCTGGGATGAGGGCCGAAACAACAGCTTCCAGCAGAATTTCCAGCACATGATGACGACAGGCCAGATGCAGCAGATCTCAACCAAGAATATGCTGCAGTCGAACGCACACTCCACCTTCAGATCCAGTATTCGTCGCCGTTGTGTCGAAGCACAGCGCTCGGATTCGATCGGAAATAGCCCACTCGGATATAACGGAATGAATGGAGTTTGCCGTAGACTCAGCTTTGCAGTCAGTGATGGGAACTGCGAGGATCTTCTCCATGCCTTATCCAGAAACGAGGATTGGCAGTCGGTCTACAATGCCTTCGTTTGTGAGAGAGGGCATAAGTTTGACATCCCAGTGGAGTGTGAGCGGTACATTAGGAGCAAAGTTTTCTTTCAGCTCTGCAGCCTTTTCATGGCGATGACGTCTTCGCTGCCGATTCATCGTGCTCGCGCTCAACGACAATTCCCAGCGTTCGCTTTCAGCTCCTCCGCGAATGGAAGCAGCACGTGTGCAGCCTGACGGTCACTTATGTTAGTCCGGTCCAGAGCAGCAGAAACTTGCGGGGAGATGATTTTCTTTTGCGATGGTGCACGGCGGGATAGATTTAGTGGAGTAGTTACTATCACGACTTGCTCTTCAGACGAAGCGGACGAGGTCGAAGACTTAAGTTCAACGGTGGCTTGCCTTTCTGCGAACGCTTGACTTTCCTTTGCAGCTTGACTTCTTTCATCGTCCCCCGTTGCTGTGTCCATTTCTCTTTTCCACCCAGGCCGGATCCACACCGCCCATCCTTCCCTGCATGCCCGGCTTCCTCTAAGCTTCAAGGAACTCGCGGTCCTCCTTGATCCTGATCAAGTACATGAGTACATGGCGTCGCGATGTGCTACATCAAACAACTTTTTTAGGGAAGTAACGAAATTGACTCTGTTTTCTTCAGCTTGCCCTGTTGTCCGGGATTCTGATTTCTTCAATCTGTTGTACTCCTCGTGTAGACGCCGTACTTTCATGAGGATATCACACAGATCAATAGTCGGAATATTCGTCTTGGAGTACTGATGTTGAACTTTGAGTGCCGTCTGCCGAACTAAGAACATCAATCACGCGGATTTAGCTTTGCTTGGTACTGCAAAACACACAGAACTTCCTCACGGTTCGGGAGAACACTCGATGGCAGCTGTTGAGCTGCTGGGGCTCCTAGGAACCATAACTTGTCAGCTGACCTCGTGGAAGACATCTGTAAAAAAGAAAAACACAAGTCAATAGGCTTCAGCCTAATATGTAGTTTTTATATTTCTCGTAAACATTACACCATGTAGTTCTTTCTCTATCGTAGAATAATAGAGTGAAGTCCCTTGGAGTTTCGTGGATGCATAGAAAATAGGATGCTGGATGCTCTTCTTGTTTTCTTGCATAAGGACCGCGACAACTCCATTCTGGGACGCATCGAATTACACGATGAATGGCTTCTCAATTCTCGAACAGAGAAGAGACTTTATTCAAATGAAGGCGTCGCTATACTCTGCATTCCACCCGAATGGTACCTTTGGACTCACAAGGTTTGTTAGGGGAGGCTGCGACGGCCAAGAAATTCAGGCAGAATTCCAATAATCGTTGCGGAGGCTTTTTGTCACTTGGCTCCGGAAAACCGACGCTTGCTTGTACCTTGTGAGTTACTGGAGCCACCGAACCGCATCCAACTATTTAACCTAAGTAGGTAACATGCGCCTTACCGAATTTTGACTTTAATAAATTCACAGCCAGCTTTACGGCCGCTAAACGCTGGAACAATGCTTTAATCCTTGTTACGTGTTTTATCCAATCTTTTGAGTAGACATTAATGTCATTTAAATAAGCTTTTCTTCCTTCCAGTTCAGAGATCGCGTAATGCATCATTTTTTGAAAGGAAGCTACCGAATTCTTCAATCCAAAGAGAAGAACTTTATACACAAAGGTACCATCTGGAGTGACGAAGACAGAGACTTGTTGGGCCTCTTTCATAAGAGGAAATGAATAATAACCCTTTAAAAGATCAAATTTTGAAACTAAACTGTCTAAGCCTACTTCTTCAGTAAGGTCATCAATCCGATGAAGGGAGAAAGTCTTGTTTGGTCACCACATTAAGACGTCTATAGTCAGTTACTATTCTAAACTGTCCTTGGAATCCTTAGGCACCATTATGAAGGGGCTGGTACATTCGCTAATTGTTGGCTCTGTAAATCCATTTTTGACAAATAACTTCACTTCCTGACGCAACCGTTCGCGATTTACGGGGTTGGCTCTGTAAGGAGTTTGATAACCCACCCTTATGGAGTGACATAAAACATATCTTGTTGGAGCTCACTAAGATGCATTATCTTCAGATGCAGGTTCTGTATAGCTTTTTCGTTGCCCATTTTGGAAGATAATCAAAGATCCCAGGAGTCGACACGAACTTTTCTTCTTCTAAATTTGTTTTTTCATCTGGATTTTCGCCTTCTGCAGAAAGTCTAAGGTCATTCCTAACTTCCTCTACCGTATAAGCTGAGGGTTTTACCACACTGGTTTCAATTAAGCTTACACTTTTACAATCACTTCTAGTGAAACATTTCTTCTGCAAATTAATATGACACACTGTTGTCTTCTTCCTCCTATCGGGTGTATTTATTAAATAATTATCTGGGCTAACCTTGGCCTTTACAACATAGGGACACGAGAATCTTGCTTGGAAGGGGCTACGAAGGATAAGAATAAACGCTAAGACCTCATCACCAAGCTTTAACACTCTATAAGCAGCTTTCCTGTCATAATAACCCATTATAACCCCTTGAGCTTTTAATAGATTATCATGAACAAACTTTCTTAAGGTCTTCACCTATCTGGGTAATTCTGAACAAACTTAATAAACCATCTCCTCTTCCTTCATTGTCCTAACTTTCCTGCAAAATCCTCAGAGGTCCCTTAACGTCGTGTCTATATATCAGTTCATAGGGGGTGAAACCGTTAGTCTCTTGATACATATCTCTCAAAGTAAAAGTTAAATTATGTAACCGTTCATCCCACTGGGAGGAATTATTAACACTAAAGGTTCTAATTACATTTGTTAAGATTGAATGACAACGTTCTAGAGCCCGAGGGTTTTACGGTGCAGAGTCCTTGCCACTGGACTCAGCAGGGAAGAGTGAAGATGGTGGACTGAAGAATGGATACCTACTTTCCACCTTAAACATCATCGTGCAAGTTATCACTCCATGCATTGCTCATTCATCCACACATCCTTGCGATACCCTATCCACAATGCAGCCATAGCCTGCCGTGCAAGAAGGCACCAACAAATACAAGGACCCCATATCTGCGATTTCTGTGGAAGAGGCTGTGACAACCTTGGCGGACTCCTTAGCCACCAACGATCTCACCAAAGACGATAATCATTAACCAAACATCATCAAAATCACCCATGTATTGAGTGACGTCGTCATCGCAACGATGGAAAACATTAAGCAAGTAAGCAATGATGATAAGGAGTAGAAGTTTTAACGTTATACCAAGAATGTTTGCAACTTGCAGAAATATTTTAGAAATGAAACAAGTACCCTGGTCAGTCCCGTATCCGGTTGGGAAACACAACCTGCGTAAAGAACTTTTCTAAAGCCCTAATTTTACTCTTGGAATTTACCTTCCTATGAGGAACTCCCAATGATATTGTGTGCTTTCGCACATGATCGTTAGAATATACTCCAGTCCGTTTTTACTCCTAGGGGCCGGGACCACTTTATCTGAGAGGATCGATGAAAAGGGCTCACTGACTATTGGAACGGTTTTCAAAGGTACGGTCTTTATTCTTCTCTGAACCTTTTATGCAGTTTGACACACATGGCAAGTCTGGATACACTTCTTTACTTCTTTCCTTATTCCAAGCCCCCCCCAAATATTTTAATATCCGGTAATAGATCCTTTTTACTCCTCAATGACCACCTTTACCGTTATGAGCTAAGTCCAGTGCCTTGTTGCTATACTCCTGGGGAACTAAAATTTGCAATATCTCACTAAATTTAGTCCTGGGGCATCGAAAGATGGTTGTACCTACCGCATCAGTATATTTCTACTGAAAATATATCTGCGATCTATTTTATTTCAAAACACTCTCCTAATGTCTTATCATCTCTTTGTCTGTCCAAAAAGGAACGTGGTTTATTCTCCAACTGCCCCAATTTTCATCGTTAAAAATACGTCTTAGGCCATCTAGACCTTCGCAATCAACCAATAACGAATGAAATCCATTCTGTAACTGTCCACCCTCATCCCCTGTGCATAACATTCGTCGCTCTTTTCTTCAAACGCGACAGGCAAATCCGCATTGCTTCCCAACAATATTTCATGCATTAGAATATCCCTTTCTTCCAGAGTATCTACGATAGAAGCTTCCCTTTTCCATCAACCTGGTTACCACAATTCTTCGATAAGGGCTCGTCCACGACCGCAAGACGCGGCACAACTCTCTTTCCTGTAATATCATTACCCAAAATGACATAAACTTTTTACTCCAACAATGTATCATACACAACAAATGTATAATGTTCAGAGTAATGGGACCTTTTTAATTTCATTTCCCTTTAATGAAAAAATACTATCCGGTAAGCATTTTATCGGAAATCATAAATGAACTCGAAAATAAACTATCATTAACGCCTGTATCCCTGAGGATCCTAATCGGCAAAGGACTTTCACCTTTTCCCCGAGACACACTACCTTTAAATATAAAATCATCCTTAGGAGAGATGCATTTATTTACTTCTAACTGAGTTAATACCACACAGGACTTAAGATCAACCAACTCGCCTAGAATTCACACTCCCCTCACCCTCTCGAATACTCCCATTTTCCTTACCTAAGGGACAATACTGTTTTATATGGTCCCTTATATTACACAATCAACAAACTAAGCTGGTTCTCTTGTTTGCTTACATATCCTGAAAACAGTTTTCATTCTTTCTGTAGAAATCGGATTTGAATTTCTGACCTTTGGCCACTTTCTGTAGGGGAATCCTCACCAAGGTAGTAAACCTCGCTTTCACTCACGCGATTAAAACTAATTTTAAACAAATCTGCCATCTCTGCCATCCCACTGGATCAGTTACCTTATTTCTGTGCAAATACGTTCCTACATCTGGTTCCATCGTTTCCTGAAAGGACTCTAATACAAATGTCTTTTCGACAGACTCTAAAGGATAAGTATATTCAAATTTCAAGCACCGAAATTTAGTACGTACGTAACGCATGAATCGTTAGTATTTTTTTTATTTCATGTCAAAACCTAAGTCTATATACCTCTGCTGCTTCAGAGGAGAGATCAATAAACGTCTCTTCCGCTTTCCCCCATAGTCCCTGGGCCAGCATACTAGGCTGCTATTATTTTGGCCACCTAAACATTTCGGTTTTCTTTTTAAAGGCTCTGAAATACAGCTCTGGGTCGGAAGGATCAAAGACTAGCAACAGTTTTGCTTTTTCTGTGATGTCATCTGGCGCGTGGCCTGGGATAAACTCCTCCCTAGGAAGAATCTTACTTAAATTGCATCGTTCATCCCCCTGAATCTAATCTCTAACTCCAATCTCCTAATTTTAGCTTCTTCCTTTAGTAGAAACAAACCATCTGAAACTACTCTATTAGTACTGACCTCTTGAAATTAAAATTAAGTATCTAAAAATAGTGTTTGAAATCTGTTCTTTGCTGCAAGATTTCGGAACCTCGATTTCAATAGAAGGGGCAATTCGTATCAGTGCATTTTTGCTCAACGTCCGCAACAAGCTAAAAGACGGGCTAATAATAAATTGTTCTACGGCAGACATGCAGAGAAATCATACAGAGAAATGCAACAAAAAATAAATCAATAAACAATAACTGTACCCGTAGTATTTAAATGCGAATCACTATATATTATCTTCCAAAACAAACAAATTATTGTGTTCAGAAAAATTAAATTCCCAGATAAGGCTCATTAGGAGGAGTGTAAGCAATAAGAGTGCTGAAGTCATTCTAAAACTCTATCTGGCGCTAGTTAGGCCTCATCTAGACTATGCAGTACAATTTTGGTCACCATATTATAGGAAGGATATTGATTTGCTTGAGTCTGTGCAGAGAAGGATGACAAAGATGATTGGTGGGCTAAGGAACTTACCTTATGGTGAAAGGCTCAGAAAACTAAATCTACATACATTGGAAAGGAGAAGAGTCAGAGGGGAATTGATTGAAGTCTTCAAATGGGTAAAAGGATATAATAAAGGGGATCTGGGTAAGGTTCTTATACTTAGTGAACATGACAGGACACGTAGCAATGGGTTTAAGCTTGATAAGTATAGGTTTAGGAAGGAGATTGGGAGGAATTGGTTTACAAATCGTGTGGTAGATGAATGGAATAGGCTCACTAGGCATGTGATAGAAGCCTCCTCTCTGGGTAGTTTTAAGAATAGATTAGATAAATATATGGATGAAGCTGCTAGATGGGACTGACTTTTTTTTATGTACATATGTATATATTTTTCTAAGGAGTGGGAAGATTATATTTTGCGGTTGCATGAATGGACATAATCCTCTGGATGCATTTTATGTATATTGTAGATTAGATCTGACGAACTCCTGTAAAGGGTGACAATGTTGATGACTTTTCTCTGGTAAGAAATCTTTTGTGTGTTGAATGGAACAGGAGCTGCCAAGTGTAGGCCATGAATGGTCTTTTGCAGTCTCCTTCTTTTCTTATGTTCTTATGTTCTTATGTAAGGGTTTTAAGGGCACGCAGGATTGTTTGCAGATGTGAACTAAATTCACCAAGGGGCCTGTTGATTCCCCTATCAATAAAAATCTTACTAGCTTCAAACTTCTAGGTATAGTAATGAAGTTGCTACAAAAATATTAATTTATAAAATGAGAAAAAAAAGTGAAATTATCTGATAACCGAATTGATCAGATGAATATAAGAAAGGATAAATTACTTTACAAGTAATATGGGGTCTCCACAGTTTGGGTGAACACTAGAATTTGACAAAAGATCACAAAAGAATTAACTCTTAATAGTTTACTAATTTCGGGAATTATGTACAAAAGGTCTACGAGTCCCTTCTGGACTTCTTCCTTAGGGATCAGCTTTTAGCTGCCGTGGCTCCCGAAATTCGCGCCTTCATTAAAGATAAACGTTGTGCCACTTTCAAGGAGTGCTTGGAAGAGGCCGATGTCTACGCGGGTAGTGACGATTTATACCCTAAGGATGTTAAAAAGGCTCCCCAATCGCCCCCCAAAACTAAATTTTATGGTCCTAAGACCCCCCCTAAATTGGTTCCAAGATTTACCAAAGTTCCTAGTCCCTTGAAGCCAAGAAACTTCCATCCATCTGAACACCGAGACCTTAAGCCCCTAGTTTCTTTTCCCCCGGTTGTGACGTACCAAAAGAACCCGATCGTCTGCTACACCTGCGGAGGGAAGCCACACCAACAAAATAAAACCTGGGAGTGTGGTTGGTGGGCAAAGCCTACCACCTGTCATTAAAAAAAAAATAAAGTATTTTTGCAGGGCTATTTTACGTAATAAAGTATTGTTGTGGGGACATGTTGCCCAATTTAAACATTCTTCCATTTTTTTATAGTTTACTTTTTTTCCTTTGTTCCTTTTGCATTCATTGTTTTGCTCAAACTTCAGAAAACCTACGGCCCATTTTTAGTGTTATAAAAGTATTAATGTTCTTTTTAGGCATTCCAGTCGTCATATATGGTTTCTGCTTGGCGTGGAAAGTACATATTTTTAAGATACTACTCCTTGATGGGGTTGAAATTGACATTGAAATGTGTCAGCCTTGTCTTCTTTTAATGTGGAAACAAACCATTATTTCCACACACTAGCAACACTTTATTCTAACTTATATTAAATATTGCCAACCCTGGAACCAGCACTTATAAGAGCGCTGATTTCGAATTTTCCACCAAAACCCGTTTGACCATCGCTCCTTAATTATGCTGGCTTGCGATTCTTGCGCATTGAGTTTGTTGAACTTTAATACCCCCTTTTTAATTCCTCAGTCAATTTAATAGACTTTTGTATAGCTCATGGCCTCATTTTAAAAGCGCAGATTTGCGACTGATGTGAGAAAGAAGCGCAGTTGATTATAATATTAAAAGGTGGAGAGAATGTTTATGTAATTTACTTAGATTTTAGCAAAGCTTTTGATAGGTTCCACATAGGGGACTAGTTCACAAATTAAAAATGCATGGGATATGTGGTAAAGTTTTGAATTGGATAGCTGAATAGCTGAAAGACAGGAAACAGAGAGTTGTGCTGAATGTGGTGAGGTCACAGTGGAGGGATATTATCAGTGGCGTACCTCAGGGATCCGTTCTAGGCCCTTTATTATTCATAGTTTATATAAATGATCTTGGGGAAGCTGTAAATAGCAAGGTATCAATTTTTGCTGATGACACTAAATTGACAACTGTAGTAAAAGAAGTTGAGGGTAGCTTTAAAGTTCAGAGTGACTTAAATAAGTTATTAGCTTGGGCTCTGAAGTGGCAGATTACCTTGAAAAAAATGCAAAGTTATTAACATGGGAAGGGATAATAGGGAATTTAGCAATGAAATAGGTGAGCATTAACTGAATTCAGTTAAGGATGAGAAGGACTTAGGCGTAGTAGTAGATAGATCACTGAAGTTTTTGAAGTAGTGTATTGAGGCAAAAGTAGAGCAAATGGGGTGCTAGGATACATTAAGGGGAATGTTAGCTACAAGAGTAAAGAGGTTATCCTTAAACTCTACAATTCGTATGTTAGGCCACATTTAGAGTACTGTATACAAACATGGTCACCACATTCTAGACATGACATCAACCTGCTAGAGTCAGTACAAAGGAGGGCAAAAAAAATAATACCTTTCCTGAAGCATCTTGAATATGAAGATAGACTGAGGGCATTAAATATGTTCTCATTTGAAAGAAGATGTATGCGGGGAGATATGATTGAGCTTTTTAAAATATGTTTTGGGATGGATAAGTTGGATTTTAGAGTTATTTGAGTTGGAAGGTAGTAATAGGCCTACCGGTCACCACTTAAAGGCTGGATGTTAGAAAATATTTTGTCACCAATTGAGTGGTAGATTAATGGAATAGTTTGCCATCTGAGACAGTAGACAGTCCAAACTTGAATGCTTTCAAACGCAGATTATATGGAGAGGGACGGTTAATATTTTTTTGGGGGGAGGGTTATTCTGGACTTCCTTTGGATGCAGTTTTTTATTATTGTATATTATGATTGATTTGGATTTTGACGAGTCTTGATAATGATGCTTTTTGCTTTTGACCCATTCCTGTGGATGGTTCAAATTTGTATATTGTAGATGCATGATCTGACACAATCCTATGGATGCATTTTGTGGGTGGGTTTTGACAGATGTGGATGACCTTTGATAGGCCCTTGTGGCTTTTGTCATCCGTGAAATTATGTTATGTTATGTTATACACAATTTTCTGTTCTGGTATTATTTAGGGTCAAAAAATTAATTTCAAAGTTTGGTTATATATGAGAGAGTTGTATACAAAGAACAACTGAGTTTTGAAAACAAAAATGTAAACTTTGTGAACTGCTAAGCATTTAATTCGTACCTGTCTATCTATTATCTATCGATCTATCCGTCTATTTAATTATATGCAAATATATGTTTTTCCTAAGTATGAAACTGAGAGGCTGGCTTTTCCCGTTTCACCTAACTATGATATATGTAGTTACTTTCTCTATTTAGGCATTTCACACTACCCCCTTTCAAAAGAAGTGTGGAAACTCGGGTTCTTTACTCCCCGTCGCAACTCCATATTATTGATTTAATAAAAGAAATTTCAATATTCTAAGATTTACAAAATATGTTACAAGACTTCGGATAAACCCACAATGCTCTCTCTCTCTCTCTCTCTCTCCCCACCGTGCAGCTTCGTATCTCGAACATGTGAGCATGCGCACAACGGATGGCTACTGACATTAAACTTAAAGATTATATAATGCACAAGTATAAAGAAGAAATTAAAGAAAGAATGACTCATTGTATTGAATGTTATCGATAATATCGAGGGGAAATAGGGGGTGCTGCAGTTCCGCAGTGCCTATACACGAACCACTACTGAGTAAATGCCAAGTAGTGTTGTGCAACAAACTGTTAATCCGAAGTCGCTGTGAATTAGGTCTTTATCTATGTTACTCTATAACTCGGAGGAGAGTCTTTGTGGCACTCAAATTTCAAAGAAGATAGGCCTGTGGCATTCAAAATGCAGAATAGGTAGGCCCAGCGAGGAAGCCCCCACAAATGGGCGCTCGGTTGATCTATGAAATCCTAAAATTGGTACATTCATGAGTTAATGAAATAATATGCCATGTATAATAAATAGTGAACCAAATGAAATGTATAAAGCAAGCAGATCGCTATAGTCTCACGCGGACACACACATTAACATACGCACGCTGAATACTGCTGCCAGTCAAAAAGGTCTCAATGAGAGATAACAGGGACAAGCTGAACAAATACAGTGCAATGTTTGCTTTGGCCTGTTAAAATTTCCAAAGGACTGCGAAAGCAAGCTATATCTCTGATACGGAATAGGCCTTAAATGTGAAAATATGTAAGTATATATATAAATGCACATAACTCTTGAAGCTCCGCCCAACGAGGAAACCGACAAATATTCCTGATCGTTGTATCCGCCCCGCGTCCAGGTCAAGTGAAAAGGGTCACGCCGCTTGGAGACGGGACGCTTATATAAAAACACACACACACACACACGGGGAAGAAGAGGCAGCGAGAGAATCAGTCAAGCCATCCGTTGATGGCCTGTTGCCCTTGGTAGCATTACGAATACGTTCCCTGTTTTCCTCATCTTTGAATCCTACTACTTTTAGACTCAGCTTTATAACTTTTAAACAGAATATTACACATAAGCGCAAAAAGCTCTAAACCTGTCCGCATGCTCCCATTTCGGTAGGCCCAAACTAATAATAAAACCTATTTACCGCCACCTTCTTTTCGAAGTCCATTTCTTTACCCACGATTACCGAGGCACCTTCGGGAATCCAGCCTAAACGCGTATTCCCCCGCGTGAAACTTAAGAATCAGAACCGAATCGATTGGAGAACAAAAGTAGGACTACTCCCTAGGACCCCTCGATACCCGTCACATTAACCTCTGCCAGACGCCACCACTCACTCACTACTACTATAAACGGGTGACTTCGGAGAAGCGCTATAACATCAAGGCCATCTTTAAATTAACTCTGGTCTCCTCGAGATAACGAGAAAGGGTCTGTCGTAATCTTGTTGCTGGGATGAGCGAGCTGAGTCCTAAAGGGCAAGACATTGAATACGTAAGAATCTGGTTTGGGATAAAAAGTGTCCTATTTACGGACACTTTTTTGGGGCGGTAGGGTTAATCTCATCCATCACCGGGTTATGTACGGATTCAGAGGATTTAAAGAAGGTAAAGGTCGATCAGAGGAAGAAAAGATTTTACTAGGAAGAGGAAATTTCGTACCGTAAAACATTAAATATGGAATACTCATTGTCAATTGGAATCGCATCATGTTTAATTATATATCAGTTTTAAGGTTTTTTTTCCCCAATTAAAATATAATATGGACATTTTATATTATTCACTATTGAAGAAAATATTATTGATTTAATTAGAACTCGGAGGGGCGGGGCTTATATAATGGCTGGAGTCAAGAATAGGGACTAATGACGTCTGGCAACCGCCTTTGAATTCGAACATACTGCTAGACTTTTCGAATTGTGTATACTATGAGTTAAGTATAAATAGCGGGTGTGTATGGGGGTACAGCTACCACCATTAAATGTTGGTATGGGGATGATGCCCGCATTTAAAAAATAACCTTAGAGGTATTATTTACATGGGAAGAGATAATAGAGAATTTGGTAATTTGAGACGACGATAGTGGCGTCATTACCAAGGTTTTAGAGCATTCTAATAAAAAAGTTATAGAAGAAATGTTATTCAGCTCATTAAATTACATAAGAATACCCATTTTTATGTAATTCTGGCGAAATTAAGTTTATCGATACTTTATTTTTTTTCTAAGTTCTGACAAAAAGAAATCGATAGGCAGCCATCTTGAGAGCCAAAAGCCACCCCGTTAATTGGAATCGCATCATATTATATTATATATAATTTTGAAGGGATTTTTTTCTGAATTAAAATATGATATGGAAATTTCCTATTAATCAACTTTAAAGAAAATATGATTGATTTAAATAGCATTCGGGGGTGAGGCTTATATGTCTGTTGTCAAGGAACGCGATAGAAAAACTAGAAGCCTAACGACATTTAGCAATTGCCGTTTGAATTCAAATCTAATATTAGACTTTCGAATTAGGAATATTACTAGTTTATTTAATTATCCATTACTCGCCCGAGGGCCTTTATACGTCCTCAAATCAGTGCTTCCTAATCGCCTGAGGGCCTTTTGTGGCCTTTTATGTTTAGACTCGTATTCGCCCTGATTATTATGATAATTCGTCATTTTTGTGGTAAACCTAAAGATCCGCGGCCCGCCCGACAAAGTCTAATTTTAAGGCGAAATCTATAATATTTTGTCCATGTTCCAATATGTTTCACCTTTTTTGACTAATTTCGAGGGGCACCTCGTGAGGAGTACGGTTCGTGTGGGGCGATCACCCTGAGATTTTAATCAATTGGGTGGGGTGGGGTGTCGCACCCCAGTATATAATCGTAATTCTTAACAGAATACCCACGTTTATTTTTGTTTTTTACCAAATCGTTTCGGCGAATTGTTAGGGAAGAAAATCGCTGCTACGATTCGTGGGGAAGGGCTGATGTCATAACTGAATGAATAATGAATTTGTAATTTTTTTTTCCACTTAAGATCACTTTAATCAGTTTAGATTTATTTTTTTATATAGTTATTTTTATTTTTTTGTACTATTTTTATCACCATTGTTATACATTTAAATAAACTTAGCTAGATCTTTTAGATGAACTAGTTTTGTGGAGCCTTTTTTTGTGGAGAAGAGACGATGTTTTATGCGTGAATTTCAGTTTCAACATGGATTCTTCGTGTACAAGTTGCCCTAAACCTGTTCTACAACTTTCCGGTTTATTTAGTGATCAAACAAAATTATTAACATTTTTGGCCGATCATAAATTAATTAAAGTTCGTATTAATTGTAATAGTGTTGTCAGGCCTTAGTGATCCCAGATAATTTTAAATTTAGATGTGCTAAAACAATACGTGATTCAGCAATCGATATTTTTTCAAAAGGTCAGCTCTAAATGGGACTTTTTCAAAATCACGCCTCTCTGTAGAAACTATACTCCAAATTTTTTATTGGTTTTTGGTAAGCCAAAATACATTAGAAGTGATTTGCCACAATAAAATAAGTAAAAAGCATTTTCCATTTGGTTTATTGCTGGGATTCTTTTACATGAAGAATGGAGCCTTGTAGATTTGAACGAACATAAAAGCAACTTGGTCTCAATAGATTTCGGCTGAAAAACATACACTTTGGCCGGCGTACCGCCGATCTTCAGGTTTACCATTTTTTGTTTCAAACTCTTATGTTAGTGATTAATCATCTAATTAAAATACATAAATGGCTTAGATCAGTCCTTCTCTGGGTAATACTTCAATTTATGGGCGCACGGTAGGGGGCGCTGTTTCTGGTCTACAACTGTGGGCTACAAGTTGGCCCTTATGACGTCAGACGGTAGCTTCAGATGTGGCCAATCACGGCGTTGTATTTTCTTGTTATTCTCGTTTTTAACCTTTATTCTTTATTATTAGTAAATGCCTGCACTTCTACTCAATTCTATTATTTACTAATGCATTAATTTTTTATGTACAATTTTTTATGTTTCGTTTACCTATTTTTGTGAAACTAAACCATTATTTTCACTGGCAAACTTAATTAAACCTTATTTCAAATATTGGCAACTCTGAAGCCAAGCAGTTAAAAGAGCGCAATTCTTAGGAAATCGAGCCTCTGTAAATCAGAAACCCGTTTGTTCAAAATACGGTGTACAAGGGCACTTTTACACCGCTTGCTCACATAACACACTCAGCTGTGCAAATTGTGGTGGAGGACACGTCACTCTAAGTTTAAAGTGCCCATGCCTTAAACAGAAACGCTTTGAGATCATCAGAAAGCTAAGGAAGCCGCAACACCACATTCAGCCTTAACAACACCGCCCCACCACATCCACTCACAAAAACATTCGCCACTGCTGTCAGTACGCACGGGGGCGCTTACCCCATCTCACCCACTTACACTCAAACTAACACACTACACCACGACAACCGAAACACAATAACCCACCACCACCTCTCCAGCCTACACCTGCACCACACACCACTGCCCCACCTACATCTACTATGCTCCTATTGCTAATACCACTCCACTCATTGCTCCTCACCCAGTACCTACCCCTCCTCCCGCCAATCCTATTCTCCCTCCAATTACTACCCCTATGCCTTCCCCAGTTCCTACACCTGACCCCTCCCCATTTTCCTGAAGCAAACCACATCCTACTCCACCCCTTAGACATCATAAACTCCCCCCCCCCCTACACAAGAACACACATCTATACGCGGTCTTCAAGGAGCATTGCACAAAAAAATGGTCGGGAGATGACCCCCTTCTATTTGTACACATTTTCAACGCGTGCCTTTCAGCCAACGACCTGGACCAGATAGATTTCCCAGAAAGTCTATTTGTCTCAGTCTTAGTACACCAAAGCACACGACAGCTGCACCATCCACTACCTGCAACTACACAATCCACATACAACCACAACACATCTCCTGCCGCCCACGAGCACATTATCCTCTCCCTTCCCCGAGACTCCATCAATCCCTGAACATAACAATACACCACCTACACCGATCCATCCCTTAGACTACATTTACTCAACACGCCAAAAGATTCAACAGCGTCAGTACAAGGCAGTATTTGAATTCTGTAATGCTGAGGCTGAAGCCAAAGCAATGTCAGTACGCATAAACACTCAATCAGCTCTTTAAAATAAACGAACTGGAGGAGAGAGAGTTTCCACAAAGTATATTTCCTCCAATCGTTGAACACATAAACGTTAATCCACCGTAACACCCAACACATGCACCTGCACAATCAACACACAACGCGGTACATTACATGGCATAACAAAACACGTACTTGAGTACTGTCCGCCTATACAACGCGCTCGATACGAATCGGGGATCTACAAGCACGAAAGTGACACCATACTACTCAACATCACGAACACGCGCCCTAGGTACGGGCGCCTATCCTTCCTACCGAGCCAGCCCTCATTCTGCCCCAGTCACGTGCCCCTTGAGACACATGCATACATGACACCTCGCACCGGTGTATAACCACCGGGCTTTTTACCTCCTCTTATCCCCTCATGAGTTAATTTCCGAACAGCTCCTCTTCAACTAAAGGATCTCCTGCCACACAGGAGTCCCACATCTTTTGCTTTCTATACAAAGATTCGAGTCGACTCGAAATCAGTTTGTTCGACTTTAATACTTATTTGGTTAATTCCTGGGTCAATTTAATAGATTTTTCTATAGATCGTGGCCTCATTTTAAAAGCGAAGATTTACAACAAGTGTGGAAAAGAAGCGCGGGGGGGAGTTGGGGCTTGCCCTGGGTGCAGGGAGGGCCGGTTTAAGTCAATGCGGGGCCCGTACCACAAGGAACAGCGGGGCTCCCCCCGTATATATATATATATATATATATATATATATATATATATATATATATATATATATATATTGTATCTCACCCCCACCTCCCCATCTTCTCTTGTACGAGAGGGAAAAAAATATCCGAGGAATAATTTAAAAGAACTGCTAGTATGGCTGGGATGACTCAATTGATGAGGGTTTTATTTTGTACACTTTATATTCCTTTTTAAAATTTTAAAAAACAACACCATCCATACCAGTAGCTTAGCCAGTAGACTATCTGTGCTGCCTTGGAGAAACTTGGAACTATTTCCTGAACTGAGCGCACACCAACTAGTTACGTGGCTCACATGAAACACTTACGAGAATGCTCAACAGAGAACCCCTCAATTATCCCTGACGTTTTAATTTTCCTCTTGGTTGAATCTTGTTTGACCCATGCTGACTCTTACCTCTTTTTGATTCTATTTAATATCATATATAATAATATCAAAAAATCAGGAAAATGAATAATTATTTTGTCTCAGCCTTCTGTGCTTAAGGGCAAAAACTTAATTATTACAATTTTTTTACATCTCCGTGGGGTCTCCTGAAGCGCGGCACCCGTAGCACGTGCTACATGTACTACTAAGTTAAACCGGCACTGCCTGGCTGACGTCCGCTTGAGAATTTCCTTAGCTTGATATGAGTAAAACTAGCAAACTTTAACCTTAAAGGTGGAAATGGTTTAGCTTTTGCCGTGAAGTGATTATATTATTAGGTAATTTAAGACGGCGATATCGCTGCCGACATTTAGGAACCGCCTTTTGCATTCAAAACTAATAACCTTTCGAATTACGAGTTTTTTTAAGTTGTGGGGTGAGTGGTCACCGCATTTTAGACATAACATCAACAACTAGAGTCAGTCCAAAGAAGGGCAACAAAAATAATACCTTCTCTGAGCACCTTGAATATGAAGATAGACTGAGGGTATTAAATATGTCTCATTTGAAAGAAGATGTGTGAGGGGAGATCTTTACCTCGATGAGGGTCTTTCCCCTCATCAGTCTCCGCTGCATCTTCCAACCAGGATAACATTATAAGTGAGAAGATGCGAGCTCTGACATCAGTATTGTGAGGAGGGACAGATTTTTTTACTGTTCGATCAGGATCTCTGCAGTTTATTCGAATAGGTCAGCCAATTGGGTGCAATGACCATTTAGAATCTTCCAAACCATTATTAAGTCAGCACGAATAAGGCGGCTTTTGATTGAGAATAAACCCAATCTTGATAATCTTTCAGCATATGGGAGATCCTCTAGGCCACTAACTTTTTTAGTCCACTTTCTTTGAACTGATTCAAGAAGGTGCAGCTCACCAATATAACCGGAATTCCATACAACACTGCCAAAGTCAATAATTGGACGAATATGCATAACAAACACCTGACACATAAACTGACTTGATCTACAAACGGTACCTAGGAGAATATTATTCCAACACCATTAGCTTTAACAAAGACCTCTCTAACATAAAGATGGAATTTTAGAGTTTCATCTACCAAAATGCAGTATACCCAAAATGCCAAGGTCTTTAAAGGAAGATTTAGATGGAATAGCGGTAAACCTGAAGATCGGCGGCGCACCCGAAAAAGTGTAGTTTTTTCAGCCGAAATGACACTTAGTTGCGTTTATATTTCATTCATCCATGCATGAATATTCATGCAAATTTGGTTAAATAAAAATGCTAAAAAAATGTTAGAACATTATTCTATAAACAATTATGATTATATATTTCCCCCCCCAATTGATTGAAACTCAGGATCATCGTAAGGGGGTCCCCCTACAGTGATATCAACCCCATGAGCAGTCCCCTTGAATTTACTCCAAAAAGTTGAAACATATTGAAACAGGAACAAAATATTTTGCATCTCATCGGTTGCGCCGCCGATCTTCAGGTTTACTAGAATAGGACCATTTCCCAAGTAGTACACACCCATAGGGACAGCAAGTGAATGACAAAAGCAATGTGGGCACATTCATTTACAGAAAAGGAAATGCCCCAGGATTTATTTTTATTGTAAATTAGAGAAACGTTATTTTATAGAGAAACACCAGAACCATAATTAAACTTGCTCAGATCAACATGTGGGAGAGCCAAATACAATTTCAACTCATCTGCAAACAAGACGATTTTACTGCTGAGACCAGCACAAATATGATTTATATAAATTAAAAAAAAAAGAAGAGGGCCCACTACAGAACCCTGTGGAACCCCACTAGTAACATCATCTGAGTAGCTGGAAAAACCCTGCACTACAACCTTCAAATTTCTGTTTGTTAAGAAATCGCTGAGCCATCCAAGCAGGGTTACAAATACCAAGTTGAGAAAGTTTGATGATAAGCAATCTATGATTAAGAACATCAAAGGCTTTACTATAATCAAAATAAAGTACATCAACTAATGCTCCAAGATCCAATATATTTGGGATGTCAGGGCACAAGAAAGAAGTTACTTCTCTAAAGTCACTGGCAAAGTTTGAAGAAGACAACCCCCTAACAATAATACACTACCTTCTCTTGTCCCTCTCATGAAGCTCTCTTGTTTCCTCCTTAATGGCCGGTAGTATTTTCTCCCTGGAAATAGAGGATCCGGTGCCTGAAGCCACACCAGCACACAAATCTCGCACCTCAGCAGCCAGACTTACAAGCTGTGTTCTGAGGTCATCCAGGCTACCCCGAACAGACAAGGTGGCAACCTTAGTACTAAGTTCAGCCACAGTCGCCAAGTGACTTTACTAAGTCCGCACAACAACCCTGTGAAGAGAGCGGGGCAACAGACTCGCACTGGGGGCAAGTAAAATAAATATTCTTACCACCATGCTGAATTATCTGCCTAACGAGCACAGGAGACAATCCAGAACAGGCACTTGTACCATGGTATCAATTGTTACAAGTACCACAATCTATAGCGTCTTCATCAGGGACAAAGTTACAGCAAGTGGTACACAGAAGGAAGATTCAGCCCTGGATCTGGTGTAAACAGCCTGCTTACTCTTGGCACCATGACCCACCATTGTAATGAGGACAAGGCAGGAAAATTAAACAGGATCAAATAACTAAAAACAAAAATATATAAATGTAAACAAACCCTAGTACTGAATATACCGCCTGTTACTCGGTATCACCAACACCAAATTAAAAAACCAAAACTATACAAAATAGAAAATACACAAAACCAAATAAATACAAATATATAAATAAATACAGAATTAGAAAATGAAAAAAACCTTGGAACAGGAATCACCGACACAAACCAAAAAGCTATAAGAAAAAACAAAACTATATAAAAAAGCATACTAAAAAAAAAATGTATACAAAAAATACAAATTGACCTTGAACTAGAGCAGTAAAAGAACTATATAGCACCAATAGGCAAAATCAAAACAAAGGGAGACTGGAGAGCACTGAGCAACACAACCTATCACAATCTGAATCTAGCACAACCTTATGATTGAGCTTTTTAAAATCTGTTCTGTGATGGATAAATTGGATTTTAGCAAAATTATTTGAGTTGGAAGATAGTAATAGGACTAGGAATCACCTTAGAAATTAGAAAACAGAGGTGCAGGTTGGATGACTTCGCTACCCTGCAATCTTCTCGAGAAACTGATAAGAAAAGAAGTAGTCGACCACCTGGAGCAGAACAACCTCTTCATGAGACATCAGCATGGTTTCAGAGCGAGAAGATCATGCCTCACCCAGTTACTGGAGTTCTTAGAAAACCTGGAGACAGCTGTGGAAGAACAGGACTGTGTTGATATCATCTACCTTGATTACAAAAAAGCTTTTGAAACAGTTCCTCATAAAAGATTGCTTGCCAAGCTCCAGGCAGTTGGGATCAGAGGAAAAGTGCACTACTGTATCAAAGCTTTCCTTAGAAATAGGAAACAGTGGGTCAGTAAAAGGTACGTAGTCAAGTTGGAGGAAGATATGAAGTGGAGTCCCACAAGGAAGTGTTCTGTAGCCAGTTCTTTTCCTCACCTTTATAAATGACATCTTTCAAAACCTGGAGTACACAGGGAAACTGTTTGCTGACGATACCAAGGTGTACAGACGAATAAAGACGGTAGATGACAACCCAAGACTTCAAGATGACCTGGACATACTGTATGATGAATGGATTAACAAATGGCTTTTGAGTTTTAACAAGGAAAAATGTAAAGTGATGCACCTGGGGCAAGGAAACCAAAGCCACACTTACTTCATGGGTGGAGTGCAACTAGCAACTACTAACATTGAGAAAGACCTTGGGGTGCATGTTACAACAAACCTAAAGCACACAACTCACATCTCCAAAGTATAGCCGTGGCAGAATGACTTGAGACCTACCACATTTTTTTACCATATTAATGTCTATTGTGTTTAGCACGATGCAATCAAAGTGCATATAATTTTTTTTTCTATAAGTATCTGGCATCTTCCGCAATGGTCTGTGCTGCATGTGCTGTGCTGCCAATGACACTCAGTGCTACGCTATACGTGAGTAGAGACTGTTGTGTGTCTTCCATACCACATCAATAATCTGCAGCTTTTTGTTGTTAGTGGTTCCTGCTCAGTATTTTCCTACGGTTGTTTTGAAATGCCTGGAAAGTACTGTACTGCTGAGGAGAAAGCTCGTATTCTTGTGTGGAGACAAGGAAATGTCCTGTTGAAGACGATATGTGAACATACAGGAAGAGCAAAAGCAGCCATATTGAGGCTACTGGCAGCAGCCCGGGGACTCCCACCCAACGCTATTCTGGAGCACAAATTTGGCGAAGGAAGACTTCTGCTGCTACAGATGTCCTCATGAAGAGAGAATTGGAGAAGGACCCTCGACTGACACCGACCGAATTGAAGGAATTGCATCCGGGACTGCTGCAAAACATCGCTGTTCGAACCATTCAGCATCGACTGCAGAAGGACTTGGGGGCTTCCATGCCGTAAAGCCATCATGAAACTGCTTATAAATGACCGCATGAAGAAGCAACATCTTGCATTCACAAAGAAATATGCACAGTGGAGGAAGGTGATGTTTTCCGATGAAAGCAATTTCCAGGTGTTTCGGATAGGGTCTATCACGGTTCGACGCCCATCATCTTCCAATCGGTACAACCCAAGATACACTGTTCCGACAGTTAAACACCCCGATTCAGTGATGGTTTGGGGTTCTTTTTCTGGTGAGAAGGGAAGGAGGGGCCTTTACTTCCTTCCAAAGCACCAAAAGATGAATGCTGATTGGTATATTGACATTCTGAATGTCCATATGTTGGAAATGTTCACCATTCATGAGTGTGAAATCTTTATGTATGACAGTGCTCCCTTCCATAATGCTAAGAAGGTCATAAAGTGGGTCCAGGAGAGACAGATTGAGGTGTTAGAGTGGCCTGAGAATAGTCCTGACCTCAACCCCATAGAGAATTGTTGGCAGAAAATGAAGAAAACCATGTGCGGGAAGAAGACTCCAAACCTGGATACCCTCCGAGCAGAGTTGATGAAGGTGTGGTGCACAGAGATGTCCTTGGACATCTCTGTTGAGGTGCCAAAACACCTCACATGGTCATCAAGAATAAAGGCAACATGACTAAATACTAAATTATGTGGTTACTATGTATTTTTTAGTACAATACTCTAATTTTCAGGCTGAAGTTTTATTTTTCCTTAAAAATGTAGTAGGTCTCAAGTCATTTTGCTGTGGCTGTAGGTGTTGGAGCCAACCAGATGTTGGGGAGGATCAAACATACTTTCACGTAACATAACATAACATAATTACACAGATGACAAAAGCCACAAGGGCCTATCAAAGGTCATCCGCCTCCGTCAAAACCAACCCACAAAAAGCACCATCACCAGGGGAAGACAAAATCAAAGTCCACCACAATATAATATAACAGATGACAAAAGCCACAAGGGCTCATCATAGGTCATCCGAGTCAAACGGCCTCTTTTTTAAGGCACCCACACTCCCAGGAAAACTACATCCAGAGGATTGCATCCAGAAACAAGGGTATCACCAATCAAGGCTTGTCAAGAACTAAATCATGCAGCTATAGATATATACAAACAATATTAATATATATAAAACTTAGGAACCATCACAACCTTCCCTTCCCATAAACTCATCCAACCTACTCTTAAATACATTTAGATTTGGACTACCTACTACCCTCTGCGGCAATTTGTTCCAGAAGTCTACCACTCTATTGGTGAAAAAATATTTTCTTAAATCCAACCTACACCCTTGCTTTTTAATTTTCAAGTGGTGACCTCTAGTCCGATTTCCATCATCTAACTCAAAAAACTTGCTAACATCCAATTTATCTATCCCAGAAAAAATTTTAAACAGCTCAATCATATCCCCTCTCACACACCTCCTTTCGAACGAGAACATATTTAATACCCTGAGTCTATCTACATATTCAAGGTGCCTCAGGGAAGGAATAATCTTTGTTGCCCTCCGTTGCACTGACTCGAGAAGGTTAATATCGTGTCTAAAATGTGGGGACCATGCCTGTATACAGTACTCTAGATGTGGCCTAACATAAGAGTTATAGAGTTTAAGAATAACCTCCTTACTTTTGTAACTGACATTTCTCTTAATGAAACCCAGCACTCTATTTGCCCTATTTCTTGCTTCAATACACTGCTTAGAAAACCTTAATGACTTATCTATTACTACTACTAGATCTTTCTCATCCTCTACTGAGCTCAGCCAATGCCCATCCATTTCATAGTTAAATTCTCTATTATCTTTTCCCATATTAATAACCTTGCACTTATCAAGGTTGAAAGTCATTTGCCACTTATGTGCCCAGGACAACAATTTATTTAAGTCCCTCTGCACTTTAAAATTATCATCAATATCTTTAACTACAGCTGCTAATTTGGTATCATCCGCAAAAATTGCCACTTTATTATTAACTGCCTCCCCAAGATCGTTTATATAGATGACAAATAATAATGGACCGAGAACTGATCCCTGAGGAACCCCACTGATAACATCCCTCCACTCTGACTTTACACCATTTAGCACTACCCTTTGCTTCCTGTCTTTCAGCCACTCAGCTATCCAATTTGAAACACCCCCACATATCCCAATCATTTTTAATTTATGAACTAGTCTCCTATGTGGTACCTTATCAAATGCTTTACTAAAATCTAAGTAAATTATATCTACATTCTCTCCCTTATCTACTTGATCTGTTACAAACTCCAGAAAGTCTAGTAAGTTAGTCAAACATGATCTACCTGATCTAAACCCATGCTGAGCATCGCTGATTAACCCCTCCCTCTCTAGATGTTGGCAAATCCCTTTTTTAACTATTTTCTCAAGAATTTTACAGACTACAGGAGTTAGGCTAACTGGTCTAAAGTTATTTGGATCCTCTTTACTACCCTTCTTGAAAATGGGGACTACATTCGCTCTCTTCCAATCATCGGGTATTTCTCCATATTCCAATGACCTAGTATATAACTTGTCCAGAGCTATTGAGATACTTTCTACCCCTTCTTTAAGTATCCTAGAATGAATATTATCAGGGCCGGAGGCCTTTGTAGTATCTAAATCACCTATTAGTCCTTTTATCATCCTCCGATCCACACTAATGTTAGTAAACACCTCTTTTCCTGACCCATGAGTACTATACATAGGACTATTTAGTTTCTCCTTTGTAAATACTGATGCAAAATGACCATTTAGTACCTCAACTATTTCCTCATCAGTTTCTCTCACAACCCCTTCATATTTGATAGGTCCTATTTTAACTCTGCCAGACTTGTTATTAATTTTATAGTAACTAAAAAACTTTCTAGGATCTTTGTTGCTATCCTGAGCTAATTTAATTTCTGACACCCTTTTGTTCTTCTTTATAATCTTATTTAACTCATTCCTAGCCATTCTATAATCACTTAAATTTTGAATATTATTTTGTACCTGTAATTTTTTGTATGCCCTTTTCTTCTCTGAAATTTTTCTAGCTATCTCCTGATTCCACCATAATGGTTTCCTACTTTTGTTCCTAATGGCCTTCATTGGGATACATTGTTCTTGGACTACATTTATTATATGCTTGAAAGTTTCCCACATCCCATAAGCATTTTTACCTCTGAATTCTATATCCCAGTCTACCAAATTTAGCAAGCTTCGAAGTTTTACATAATCTCCCTTATGAAAATTTGGAACTTTTTCAGCATTCTCAGTTATTTTACCCTTCTCAACTCCAATGTTAAAACAAACTATCTGATGGTCACTATTTCCCAATGCTTCCCCAACAGTCAATTCTTGAACTAAATGATCACTGTTAGAAAGTACTAAATCTAATATATTGTCCCCCCTCATTGGCTCATTAACAAATTGATTCAAGAAATTATCCTCAAAGCATTCTATGAACCTGCCACTTGTTCTATCCCTACCTATCATATTTTGCCAGTCCACAGAGTTTAAGTTGACGTCCCCAATAATAACTGCATCTGTTTCACATCCCTTACTTATTTCCCTGGACATCAAAATGTTTAGGGACCTTTTCCTGGCTTATGTTACTAAACAATTAGATAAGGGAGAGAATGTTGATGTAATTTACTTAGATTTTAGCAAAGCTTTTGATAAGGTTCCACATAGGAGATTAGTTCACAAATTAAAAATGCATGGGATATGTGGTAAAGTTTTGAATTGGATAACTGAATGGCTGAAAGACAGGAAACAGAGAGTTGTGCTGAATGTGGTGAGGTCACAGTGGAGGGACGTTATCAGTGGCCTACCTCAGGGATCCGTTCTAGGCCCTTTATTATTTATAGTTTATATAAGTGATCTTGGGGAGGATGTAAATAGCAGTCTCAATTTTTGCTGATGACACTAAATTGGCAGCTGTAGTCAAAGAAGTTTAGGGTAGCTTTAAAGTCCAGTGACATAAATAAGTTATTAGCTTGGGCTCAGAAGTGGTAGATGACTTTTAACCTTGAAAAATGCAAAGTTCTTAACATGGGAAGGGATAATAGGGAATTTAACTATGAAATGGATGGGCATTAGCTGAATTCAGTTTAGGATGAGAAGGACATAGGCGTAGTGGTATATAGGTCACTGAAGTTTTCAAAGCAGTGTATTGAGGCAAAAAATAAAGCAAATAAGGTGCTAGGATACATTAAGAGGAATGTTAGCTACAAGTTATCCTTAAACTCTACAATTCGTATGTTAGGCCACATTTAGAGTACTGCATACAAGCATGGTCACCACATTTTAGACATGACATCAACCCGCTAGAGTCAGTACAAAGGAGGGCAACAAAAAATAATACCTTCCCTGAAGCAACTTGAATATTAAGATAGACTGAGGGTACTAAATATGTTCTCATTTGAAAGATGTGTGAGGGGAGATATGATTGAGCTTTTTAAAATCTGTTCTGGGTTCGATGTTGGATTTTAGCAAGTTATTTGAGTTGTAAGATAGTAATAAGACTAGGGGTCACCACTTAAAAATTAAAAAACAGAGGTGCAAGTTGGATTTTAGAAAATATTTTTTCACCAATAGAGTGGTAGATTACTGGAATAGTTTGCTATGTAAGATGGTAGACAGTCAAACTTGAATGTATTCAAATGCAGATTAGATGATTATATGTGGAGGGAGGGTTAACTTTGGAGGGTATTCTGGACTCATTCTGTTGGATGCAGTTTTTATTATTGTATATTACGATTGATTTGGATTTTGACGAGTCTTGATGATGATGATGCCTTTTCTTTTTGACACATTCCTGTGTATGGTTCAAATTGTATATTGTAGATGCATGATCTGACACAATCCTATGGATGCATTTTGTGGGGGGGATGTTTGACAGATGTGGATGACCTTTGATAGGCCCTTGTGGCTTTTGTCATCCGTGAAATTATGTTATGTTATGTTATCTCCTCCCATTCCCTGTTAGCTATTTTTTTATAGGAGACCATGCTGGGTGTGTGCCCTCTGCCCACCCTCCTGGGGGTATAAGGGTTTTGCAACCCCACCGCCGCAGGATCGGGGCCAGGCAGGATGATGTCTCTGTTCTTCTCTTTGCTCTAAATCCTTCCTTTCAGGCAGTAGCTGTCCAGCTGCAGCTGGATAGGAGGTATATCGTTATTTCTATGTACATTCCTCTGTCAGCCGACTTCAATGCTGGGGACTTCCACCACGCCGTAGCATGGTTGCCGAGGCCCTTTTTCTTGCTATGAGATCTGAGCGGTAGACACCCCCTTTTGGGAGACTACTCGATAAACCCCAGGGTTCAAATCCTTGCTGACCTCATCGATAAGCTGGAGATATGGATGAGTTTACATATCATTGCCCGAGAACCGCTTCATTTTCCTGCCTCGATCTATCTTTGTGCTCTCCGGATGCACAGCCTGATTTTGGGTGAGGGGTAGTCAATGACCTCCATGGTAGTGATCACTTTCCCATTCAAATATCAGTAATTTAAGCCAAAGATAGCGCTGTCATTTCTACTGTTTTAGGCACATGCTCGCCTCTGCTGTTCCACGTATAATATTTCCTCCATATTCCAATATGTTTCACCTTTTTGACTAAATTTGAGTGGCCTAAAATTGAGAGGGGACATTTTAGGGCCCCCCTATTACTCCGAGGGTAATAGGGCAAATGAATATGTATTCCTATTTAATTTGATGAGCTGAATAACATTGCTTCTATAACTTTTTTTAATTAGGCTCTTAAACCTTTGAAATGATGGCGCTATCTTCATCTTAAATTACGCAAATATCACCTTCTAGGCTGCTGCCGCCAAGACCCCGTCCCGGTGGTGCCCCTGTTATAGTGGTCCACATTTTAGGAAATGATCGATTTCTCTGTTTCAGTTAAGGAGTTTAGGTGGTTGTCAGCCAAGTGTGAGGCGGCCATCAAACAGCAGAGGTGTGGAAGCAAGTCAAAAGCATTTGGGGCAAGTTCTTGCAGGCCCCTTCTCCCATTCTCCAGAAGAATGGGACTGCAATCTTGGACCCCGCGTGTGTGGCGGAATCCTTCACAACCGCTTTCTCTGCATTCTCTAGCCAGGATGCTGCTCCACTAGCATTCGATCTGTGTTATGATGTCGCAGCAAGCCACTGACCGGACTTTACCCCCAGAGGCGGAAAACCCATCAAAGAGAGGTTTACTCATTGAGTTTCGTTACACTCTTGCTTCATGCGCAGACACTGCCCTGGTCCAGACGATGCTTTTCTGTTAGATTTGTTCAACAGGATCTGGATATAGGGTATCCTCTCAGATTCTGGCGAATCGCTACTGTGCTCGCTTTTCGCAAACCGGAGAGAGATCACTCTACCCTGGCCGGTTTCTGCCCACTCTCTCTAACCTTCTGCATGTTCAAGTTGATGGCGAAATTGGTAAATGTTAGATTAGCCTTTATTCTGGACAGCGAGGGCCATCTGTCTTCTTCACAGTGTGGCTTGCACAAGTTCCACTCCATGCCAGATGCTCTGCTCCGACTGGAAAATGCCATCTGCAAGGCTTTTCTTCATAGACAGCACTATGCCACAATGTCTTTTAATCTGGAGAGTCTCCATGATACCGCATGTTGATACAGTATAATGGATACTCCACACGATGAGGGTGTGGGGATGCCTCCCAATGTTTATATCTGAATTTCTGCGACATCATTGATTTTGTGTATGTGTGTCGGGGAGGGGGCCCTCTCTGGCCTATTGGAGCAGAAAGAGGGTGACCCACAGAGAAGGGTCCTCTCTGGCCTATTGGAGCAGAAAGAGGGTGACCCACAGAGAAGGGTCCTCTCTTTGCCCTGAGCATCAACGGCATCCCCTCGGTGCTGCCAGAAGATGTTCTCGCCACGCTCTACATGGACGACCTTTCTATCTCTTGGCGTAGACCAGACGCAAACTCTGGGCCGTCGACTCCAACAGGCATTGAACCGCGACTCTTGCTATGCTGAAGCACACAGGCTTCTGTTTTCCTTGGCCAAGACTAAGGTGGTGCACTTCTGCTGCCATCCATGGCTCCCCTTAAACCAGACTTCTCAATTGGGTTTGCCTGGAAGTGGTTGACTCGCACCATTTCCTTGGTCTTGTATTTGACCGACGTCTCCTGGGAGGCTCACATTCACACCCCTAGGGCCTCTTGTACCCCTGCCATAGATATTCTTCCTTCTGATAGGGCTACTGCCTTACTTTTTTATCTATCCTTTGTCCATTCAAAGCTCGACTACGGTTGAGAGTTTTATTCATCAGCAGCCCAGTGTGTATTGCGGAAGGTGCACTCGATACATCACACCAGCCTTTGCCTGGCAACCGGTACCTTTTGCCCTTCTCCCATTGAGAGCCTACTCATTGATGCTGTAGAGATACCACTTGTTCTGTGCTGTAAACAATGCATTTTCGCGAGTCCGGCGCCTCCCTCAGTCGCCAACAGGTCTCACTTCATCTGCAGCTGGTTTTGACGGTGTCTATGCCACTGAGAGATGCCAGTCATACCCCAAGCCCTGGTTTGTCACCCAGGCTCTATGCCACATTCTGTTTGGCAACTTATTTAGGTCTCTGAGGGAGGCATCCTTCCCTTGTCCACCTCAGTATGTCGCATCATTTTTATTTTTTGTTTCATAGTTTGCAGTTGAATAGTTCATTTTTTTCTTTTACTTTTTTTTTATTTTTACAATTTATGGCAACTACCAGATTAGATTGCAAAAACAATATAAAATTTATAAAGACTTGTCTTGGTTCCCATGGGTGGGGCAATTAACTAAGTTCATTGGTAGTGGCAGTCTTGGTAGTGTAGCCTCCCCCACCAACAGGCTACAAGGAGTAAACTCTTCAGCCTGATATAGAAACTCCTCTCCCCAACTTGCTTCTCCACAGCAGAGTTTGACTAATTTATTTGCTGTCATCATTTCTTGCCTCATGAGCTCTCTCCCACGTAGTCTTGTCTCATTCTCTGCTTGTATGAATACTTTTTTTTTATGATGAAAATTTTCCTCATTGCCCTTGCTAATTAACAAATTTACTATTTCCAGATCTCTGATTAAAACTTTACTTATAAAAATGTATAAATTATCCAAATTTGTATATTGCTCTTATTTTAATTGCCTATTGGCCATTCAACATGAAGAATAGTGATGTTGACTTTATTCCTTCTCTTTGGGTGAGTCATAAATGTTGGTCTCTAAATGATCACTAAATTATAAATATCTTTTAAGAAAATGATTTTGTATTAATTTGGACACATCTGCACTCTTTATGAGGCCTTTTATGGGATCTGAACCACGCATATCTATAGCATATGGCATCTAGGATGAAATTGACCCAAATTGGGATTCCATTCAGTGATTAATCCTATCCAATGTAGAGTAACTACATGTACTTTGTTTAAAATTATCCATTATCAAAGTTGGAATATTAAATTAAAGTAAAATTATAATGTATGAGAATGTACGATAATATATGAAGATGAACTTGCAGTTACTCGATCTACTAACTGGACTCATTGGTTTGTGAAACCAATATTATAACATAACATAATTTCATGTATGACAAAAGCCACAAGGGCCTATCAAAGGTCATCCGCATCCGTCAAAACCCACCCATATAGGACTATATCAGATCATGCAACTACTTTATAAACAATCGATAGGATTGTGTCAGATCATGCATCTACAATATAAGATCACACGCCCACAATATACAATTTAAACCAGCCACACAAGCAGATCAAAAACAAAAAGCACCATCGCCAGGGAAAGACAAAATCAAAGTCCACCACAATATAATATAACAGATGACAAAAGCCACAAGGGCCCATCATAGGTCATCCGAGTCAAATGGCCTCTTTTTTAAGGCACCCAAACTCCCAAGAAAACTACATCCAGAGGATTGCATCCAGAAACAAGGGTATCACCAATCAAGGCTTGTCAAGAACTAAATCATGCAGCTATAGATATATGCAAACAATATTAATATATACAAAACTTAGAAACCATCACAACCTTCTCTCCCCATAAACTCATCCAACCTACTCTTAAATACATTTAAATTTGGACTACCTACTACCCTCCGCGGCAATTTGTTCCAGAAGTCCACCACTTTATTGGTAAAAAAATATTTCTTAAATCTAACCTACACCCTTGTTTTTTAATTTTCAAGTGGTGACCTCTAGTCCGATTTCCATCATCTAACTCAAAAAACTTGCTAACATCCAATTTATCTATCCCTAAAATTTTTTAAAGAGCTCAATCATATTCCATCTGACACACCTCCTTTCGAACGAGAACATATTTAATACCCTCCGTCTATCTATATATTAAAGGTGCCTCAGGGAAGGAATAATCTTTGTTTCCCTCCATTGTGATGGGTGACTCTCAGATTAGGTATTTAGATAGGAAGTTGAGTGAAAGTAAATGGAAGGGAGTGAGAGTTTGTCTGCCAGGTGCTGGTGTAAATGATGTGTGTGAGAGGTATGATAGGTTGGTGTCTGGGTGTGAGAGGGAAGCAGTTGTGATTACACATGTCGGAGTAAACGATGTAAAGAAGGTGGGTGCTTGTGAGTTATGACAGCGGTATAAAAGGCTGATTGAAAGGATGTGTTAAAGTAGAGTAAAAGGTGTTGTTTCAGGTGTGCTTCCGAGAATGGATGTGGGGATGGAATGGTTGTCTCGTGCAATGGGGTTGAATGAATATGTGAAAGGTTTGTGCCAGGAGTCAGGATTGTTGTTTGTAGATGTTTGGAGTGGGTTTTATGGAAATAAGGGTTTGTATGCGACGGATGGACTCCATCTGAGCCGAGATGGGGTTGAGGTTTTGTGGCGGGAATTAGATAGTGTTATTAGGTCTTTAGAGGCGGGGAAACTAGGTTTTTATAGTAGTCAGGGAAATTTAATGGCTCAAAGTGAGGCAGGAAAAGGAAGCAAACACAGATTTGTAGAAGGTAGGCAGGCTAATAGAAGTGCTTTAGGGTTAAATTGCTTGAGTAGTGATAGTGGTCAGGGAAATACAAGAGTACAGGGTCGGGGAAGGAGAGAAAGGAGATGCAGAGGAGATAGGCCCTCAGGTGCTTCAGGGATAGGTGGGCTGAGTTGTCTTTACACAAATGCTCGTAGTCTTAGAAATAAGAGGGATGAATTATTTAGTTATATCATTCATGAAGATATAGATATAATATGTATAGTTGATTCATGGGTTAATGAAAATATATTTAATGATAATGTGAGTGAATTTGAACTAGAGGCTTACACTCTGTACATTAGTCAAAGGAGAGATAGGACTGGTGGTGGGTTGATTATTTATATCAGAAATAGCATTTCTTCAAATCTAAATAACTCTATAACGCAAAGAGAAGGTGAATCATTATGGATAGATATTAAGGTTGGTAAAAATAGGAAAATACACTTGGGAGCTTTTTATAAACCACCAGGAGAGACGGATTGTATCAATGAGTTAATGATTAGGGAAATAAGTAAAGGATGCAAAGAAGATACAGTTATTCTTAGTGACTTCAATTTAACTTCTGTAGACTGGGAAAATATGATAGGAAGAGATAGAGCAAGTTGTAAGTTTATGGAGTGTTTTGAGGATAACTTTTTGACCCAATTTGTTAATAAGCCAACAAGGGGTGCCAATATATTAGATCTGATTCTTTCAAATGATGATCACTTAGTTCAAGGATTGAGAGTAGGGGAAACAGTGATCATCAGATGGCTCAGTTTAATTTGCAAATAGTTAAGGGTAAAACAACGACAAACTCCACAAAAATTCAAAATTTTTATAGGGGAGATTACAATAAATTACGCAACATGCTAAATCAGATTAGGTGGGATATAGAATTCCATGGAAAGAATACTTATGTGATGTGGGATATTTTTAAGACTATATTAAACATGGTTCAGGAACAGTGTATTCCAATGAAGTCTATTAGGAAGAAATGTAGGAAACCATTATGGTGGAATCAAGAAATAGCTAATAAAGTTTCAGAGAAAAAAAGGGCATACCAGAGATTACAAAGTGAGAGTAGTTTAGATAATTTAAACCATTATAGGTCAACAGAAATGAACTAAATAAGATTATTAAGAAGACCAAAAGGACAGACAAAATTAATTTAGCTAAAAATAATAATAAAGATCCTAAAAATTCTTTAGCTATTATAGAATCAATAATAAATATAACAGTGATAAAATAGGGCCTATTAAATATGAAGGGGTTTTGAAAGAATCTGATGAGGAAATAGTAGAGATCCTTAATGATCATTTTGCTTCAGTATTCACAGAAGAGAAACCAGTTAGATTAATTGATGATAATTCTAGGTCAAGGGAAGTAGTGATAAATTCTATTAATATAGACAGAGAAGAAATTAAAGGGCTTATAATGCAGTTAAATACTAGTAAGGCATCTGGCCCTGACATTCATTCTAGGATACTCAAAGAAGGTGTAGAAAGTATTGCAGTAGCTCTTGAGAAGATATTTATTAGATCACTAGAGTCTAGAGAAATACCAAATGATTGGAAATTGGCAAATGCAGTGGCAATTTTTAAAAAGGGAAGCAAAGAGGACCCAAATAACTTTAGACCGGTAAGCTTAACTTCTATAGTCTGTAAAATTCTCGAGAAGATGGTTAAGAAGGGAATTTCTGATCATAACATAACATAACATAATTTCACGGATGACAAAAGCCACAAGGGCCTATCAAAGGTCATCCGCCTCCGTCAAAACCCACCCACAAAAAGCACCATCACCAGGGATAGACAAAATCAAAGTCCCCCACAATATAATATAACAGATGATAAAAGCCACAAGGGCTCATCATAGGTCGAGTCAAACGGCCTCTTTTTTAAGGCACCCAAACTCCCAGGAAAACTACATCCAGAGGTTCGTGTCCAGAAAAAAGGGTATCACCAATCAAGGCTTGTCAAGAACTAAATCATGCAGCTATAGATATATACAAACAATATTAATATATACAAAACTTATGAACCATCACAACCTTCCCTCCCCATAAACTCATCCAACCTACTGGATTTTATGGATTATGTAACTAAAGAATTAGATAGGGGTGAGAAAGTTGATGTGATCTACTTAGAGTTCATCAAAGCTTTTGATAAGGTTCCACATAGAAGACTAGTTCATAAATTAAAGCTGCATGGGATATGTGGGAACATTTTAAATTGGATAACTGAATGGCTGAAAAATAGGAAACAGAGAGTTGTACTGAATGGAGTGAGGTCAGAGTGGAGGAATGTTATTAGTGGCGTACCTTAGGGATCAGTTTTAGGCCCTTTATTATTTATAATCTATGTAAATGATCTTGGGCAAGGTGTAAATAGCAAAGTGTCAATTTTAGCTGATGACACTAAATTGGCAGCTGTAGTCAAAGAGGTTGAGGGTAGCTTTAAAGTGCAGGGTGACTTAAATAAGTTGTTAGCTTGGGCTCAGAAGTGGCAGATGACTTTTAACCTTAATAAATGCAAAGTTATTAACATGTGGAGAAATAATAGGGAATTTAGCTATGAGATGGATGGGTATTGGCTTAATTCAGTTGAAGATGAGAAGGACTTAGGAGTAGTAGTAGATAGGTCACTGAAATTTTCAAAGCAGTGTATTGAGGCAAAAAATAGAGCAAATAGGGTGTTAGGTTACATTAAAAGAAATGTTAGCTACAAGAGTAAGGAGGTCATCCTTAAACTATACAACTCTTATGTCAGGCCACATTTAGAGTACTGTATACAGGCATGGTCACCACATTTTAGACATGATATAAACTTATTAGAGTCAGTACAAAGGAGGGCAACAAAAATAATACCATCCCTGAAGCACCTTGAATATGAAGATAGACTGAGGGTATTAAATATGTTTTCATTTGAAAGAAGGTGTGTGAGGGGAGATATGATTGAGCTTTTTAAAATCTTTTCTGGGATGGATAAATTGGATTTCAGCAAGTTATTTGAGTTAGAAGGTAGTAATAGAACTAGAGGCCACCACTTAAAGATTAAAAAACAGAGGTGCAGACTGGATGTTAGAAAATATTTTTTCACTAACAGAGTGGTGGATTATTGGAATAGTTTGCCACCTGAGACTGTGACAGCCCAAACTTGAATGTTTTCAAGTGCAGATTGGATGATTATATGGGGATGGAGGGTTAGTTTCTTACTTTTTGGTATGGGGCTATGTTTCTTGACTCATTCTTGTAGATGCAGTTTCTTTTTATTGTATATTTTGGGGGACTTTGATTTTGTTTTTGACAGACTCCTATGGAGGCTTTAAATTATATATTGTAGATAGTCCAAGTCTAAATGTATTTAAGAGTAGGTTGGATGAATTTATGGGGAGGGAAGGTTGTGATAGTTCCTAAGTTTTGTATATATTAATATTGTTTGTATATATCTATAGCTGCATGATTTAGTTCTTGACAAGCCTTGATTGGTGATACCCTTGTTTCTGGATGCAATCCTCTGGATGTAGTTTTCCTGGGAGTTTGGGTGCCTTAAAAAAGAGGCCGTTTGACTCGGATGACCTATGATGAGCCCTTGTGGCTTTCGTCATCTGTTATATTATATTGTGGGGGACTTTGATTTTTGTCTTCCCCTGGTGATGGTGCTTTTTGTGGGTGGGGTTTGACGGAGGCGGATGACCTTTGATAGGCCCTTGTGGCTTTTGTCAACTGTGAAATTATGTTATGTTATGTTATGTTAGATGCATGGTTGGACATAATCCTATGGATTGTTAAATTGTATATTGTAGATGCATGATCTGACAAAATCCTATGGATGCATTATGTGGGTGGGATTTGATGGATATGGATGACCTTTGATAGGCTCCTTTGGCTTTTGTCATCCGTGAAATTATGTTATGTTATGTTAAGGTTAATATCGTGTCTAAAATGTGGGGACCATGCCTGTATACAGTACTCTAGATGTGGCCTAACATAAGAGTTATAGAGTTTAAGAATAACCTCCTTACTTTTGTAATTGACATTTCTCTTAATAAAACCCAGCACTCTATTTGCCCTATTTCTTGCTTCAATACACTGCTTAGAAAACCTTAATGACTTATCTATTACTACTCCTACATCTTTCTCATCCTCTACTGAGCTCAGCCAATGCCCATCCATTTCATAGTTAAATTCTCTATTATCTTTTCCCATATTAATAACCTTGCACTTATCAAGGTTGAAAGTCATTTGCCACTTATGTGCCCAGGACAACAATTTATTTAAGTCCCTCTGCACTTTAAAATTATCATCAATATCTTTAACTACAGCTGCTAATTTGGTATCATCCGCAAAAATTGCCACTTTATTATTAACTGCCTCCCCAAGATCGTTTATATAGATGACAAATAATAATGGACCGAGAACTGATCCCTGAGGAACCCCACTGATAACAATTCGTATGTTAGGCCACATTTAGAGTACTGCATACAAGCATGGTCACCACATTTTAGACATGACATCAACCCGCTAGAGTCAGTACAAAGGAGGGCAACAAAAAATAATACCTTCCCTGAAGCAACTTGAATATTAAGATAGACTGAGGGTACTAAATATGTTCTCATTTGAAAGATGTGTGAGGGGAGATATGATTGAGCTTTTTAAAATCTGTTCTGGGTTCGATGTTGGATTTTAGCAAGTTATTTGAGTTGTAAGATAGTAATAAGACTAGGGGTCACCACTTAAAAATTAAAAAACAGAGGTGCAAGTTGGATTTTAGAAAATATTTTTTCACCAATAGAGTGGTAGATTACTGGAATAGTTTGCTATGTAAGATGGTAGACAGTCAAACTTGAATGTATTCAAATGCAGATTAGATGATTATATGTGGAGGGAGGGTTAACTTTGGAGGGTATTCTGGACTCATTCTGTTGGATGCAGTTTTTATTATTGTATATTACGATTGATTTGGATTTTGACGAGTCTTGATGATGATGATGCCTTTTCTTTTTGACACATTCCTGTGTATGGTTCAAATTGTATATTGTAGATGCATGATCTGACACAATCCTATGGATGCATTTTGTGGGGGGGATGTTTGACAGATGTGGATGACCTTTGATAGGCCCTTGTGGCTTTTGTCATCCGTGAAATTATGTTATGTTATGTTATCTCCTCCCATTCCCTGTTAGCTATTTTTTTATAGGAGACCATGCTGGGTGTGTGCCCTCTGCCCACCCTCCTGGGGGTATAAGGGTTTTGCAACCCCACCGCCGCAGGATCGGGGCCAGGCAGGATGATGTCTCTGTTCTTCTCTTTGCTCTAAATCCTTCCTTTCAGGCAGTAGCTGTCCAGCTGCAGCTGGATAGGAGGTATATCGTTATTTCTATGTACATTCCTCTGTCAGCCGACTTCAATGCTGGGGACTTCCACCACGCCGTAGCATGGTTGCCGAGGCCCTTTTTCTTGCTATGAGATCTGAGCGGTAGACACCCCCTTTTGGGAGACTACTCGATAAACCCCAGGGTTCAAATCCTTGCTGACCTCATCGATAAGCTGGAGATATGGATGAGTTTACATATCATTGCCCGAGAACCGCTTCATTTTCCTGCCTCGATCTATCTTTGTGCTCTCCGGATGCACAGCCTGATTTTGGGTGAGGGGTAGTCAATGACCTCCATGGTAGTGATCACTTTCCCATTCAAATATCAGTAATTTAAGCCAAAGATAGCGCTGTCATTTCTACTGTTTTAGGCACATGCTCGCCTCTGCTGTTCCACGTATAATATTTCCTCCATATTCCAATATGTTTCACCTTTTTGACTAAATTTGAGTGGCCTAAAATTGAGAGGGGACATTTTAGGGCCCCCCTATTACTCCGAGGGTAATAGGGCAAATGAATATGTATTCCTATTTAATTTGATGAGCTGAATAACATTGCTTCTATAACTTTTTTTAATTAGGCTCTTAAACCTTTGAAATGATGGCGCTATCTTCATCTTAAATTACGCAAATATCACCTTCTAGGCTGCTGCCGCCAAGACCCCGTCCCGGTGGTGCCCCTGTTATAGTGGTCCACATTTTAGGAAATGATCGATTTCTCTGTTTCAGTTAAGGAGTTTAGGTGGTTGTCAGCCAAGTGTGAGGCGGCCATCAAACAGCAGAGGTGTGGAAGCAAGTCAAAAGCATTTGGGGCAAGTTCTTGCAGGCCCCTTCTCCCATTCTCCAGAAGAATGGGACTGCAATCTTGGACCCCGCGTGTGTGGCGGAATCCTTCACAACCGCTTTCTCTGCATTCTCTAGCCAGGATGCTGCTCCACTAGCATTCGATCTGTGTTATGATGTCGCAGCAAGCCACTGACCGGACTTTACCCCCAGAGGCGGAAAACCCATCAAAGAGAGGTTTACTCATTGAGTTTCGTTACACTCTTGCTTCATGCGCAGACACTGCCCTGGTCCAGACGATGCTTTTCTGTTAGATTTGTTCAACAGGATCTGGATATAGGGTATCCTCTCAGATTCTGGCGAATCGCTACTGTGCTCGCTTTTCGCAAACCGGAGAGAGATCACTCTACCCTGGCCGGTTTCTGCCCACTCTCTCTAACCTTCTGCATGTTCAAGTTGATGGCGAAATTGGTAAATGTTAGATTAGCCTTTATTCTGGACAGCGAGGGCCATCTGTCTTCTTCACAGTGTGGCTTGCACAAGTTCCACTCCATGCCAGATGCTCTGCTCCGACTGGAAAATGCCATCTGCAAGGCTTTTCTTCATAGACAGCACTATGCCACAATGTCTTTTAATCTGGAGAGTCTCCATGATACCGCATGTTGATACAGTATAATGGATACTCCACACGATGAGGGTGTGGGGATGCCTCCCAATGTTTATATCTGAATTTCTGCGACATCATTGATTTTGTGTATGTGTGTCGGGGAGGGGGCCCTCTCTGGCCTATTGGAGCAGAAAGAGGGTGACCCACAGAGAAGGGTCCTCTCTGGCCTATTGGAGCAGAAAGAGGGTGACCCACAGAGAAGGGTCCTCTCTTTGCCCTGAGCATCAACGGCATCCCCTCGGTGCTGCCAGAAGATGTTCTCGCCACGCTCTACATGGACGACCTTTCTATCTCTTGGCGTAGACCAGACGCAAACTCTGGGCCGTCGACTCCAACAGGCATTGAACCGCGACTCTTGCTATGCTGAAGCACACAGGCTTCTGTTTTCCTTGGCCAAGACTAAGGTGGTGCACTTCTGCTGCCATCCATGGCTCCCCTTAAACCAGACTTCTCAATTGGGTTTGCCTGGAAGTGGTTGACTCGCACCATTTCCTTGGTCTTGTATTTGACCGACGTCTCCTGGGAGGCTCACATTCACACCCCTAGGGCCTCTTGTACCCCTGCCATAGATATTCTTCCTTCTGATAGGGCTACTGCCTTACTTTTTTATCTATCCTTTGTCCATTCAAAGCTCGACTACGGTTGAGAGTTTTATTCATCAGCAGCCCAGTGTGTATTGCGGAAGGTGCACTCGATACATCACACCAGCCTTTGCCTGGCAACCGGTACCTTTTGCCCTTCTCCCATTGAGAGCCTACTCATTGATGCTGTAGAGATACCACTTGTTCTGTGCTGTAAACAATGCATTTTCGCGAGTCCGGCGCCTCCCTCAGTCGCCAACAGGTCTCACTTCATCTGCAGCTGGTTTTGACGGTGTCTATGCCACTGAGAGATGCCAGTCATACCCCAAGCCCTGGTTTGTCACCCAGGCTCTATGCCACATTCTGTTTGGCAACTTATTTAGGTCTCTGAGGGAGGCATCCTTCCCTTGTCCACCTCAGTATGTCGCATCATTTTTATTTTTTGTTTCATAGTTTGCAGTTGAATAGTTCATTTTTTTCTTTTACTTTTTTTTTATTTTTACAATTTATGGCAACTACCAGATTAGATTGCAAAAACAATATAAAATTTATAAAGACTTGTCTTGGTTCCCATGGGTGGGGCAATTAACTAAGTTCATTGGTAGTGGCAGTCTTGGTAGTGTAGCCTCCCCCACCAACAGGCTACAAGGAGTAAACTCTTCAGCCTGATATAGAAACTCCTCTCCCCAACTTGCTTCTCCACAGCAGAGTTTGACTAATTTATTTGCTGTCATCATTTCTTGCCTCATGAGCTCTCTCCCACGTAGTCTTGTCTCATTCTCTGCTTGTATGAATACTTTTTTTTTATGATGAAAATTTTCCTCATTGCCCTTGCTAATTAACAAATTTACTATTTCCAGATGTCTGATTAAAACTTTACTTATAAAAATGTATAAATTATCCAAATTTGTATATTGCTCTTATTTTAATTGCCTATTGGCCATTCAACATGAAGAATAGTGATGTTGACTTTATTCCTTCTCTTTGGGTGAGTCATAAATGTTGGTCTCTAAATGATCACTAAATTATAAATATCTTTTAAGAAAATGATTTTGTATTAATTTGGACACATCTGCACTCTTTATGAGGCCTTTTATGGGATCTGAACCACGCATATCTATAGCATATGGCATCTAGGATGAAATTGACCCAAATTGGGATTCCATTCAGTGATTAATCCTATCCAATGTAGAGTAACTACATGTACTTTGTTTAAAATTATCCATTATCAAAGTTGGAATATTAAATTAAAGTAAAATTATAATGTATGAGAATGTACGATAATATATGAAGATGAACTTGCAGTTACTCGATCTACTAACTGGACTCATTGGTTTGTGAAACCAATATTATAACATAACATAATTTCATGTATGACAAAAGCCACAAGGGCCTATCAAAGGTCATCCGCATCCGTCAAAACCCACCCATATAGGACTATATCAGATCATGCAACTACTTTATAAACAATCGATAGGATTGTGTCAGATCATGCATCTACAATATAAGATCACACGCCCACAATATACAATTTAAACCAGCCACACAAGCAGATCAAAAACAAAAAGCACCATCGCCAGGGAAAGACAAAATCAAAGTCCACCACAATATAATATAACAGATGACAAAAGCCACAAGGGCCCATCATAGGTCATCCGAGTCAAATGGCCTCTTTTTTAAGGCACCCAAACTCCCAAGAAAACTACATCCAGAGGATTGCATCCAGAAACAAGGGTATCACCAATCAAGGCTTGTCAAGAACTAAATCATGCAGCTATAGATATATGCAAACAATATTAATATATACAAAACTTAGAAACCATCACAACCTTCTCTCCCCATAAACTCATCCAACCTACTCTTAAATACATTTAAATTTGGACTACCTACTACCCTCCGCGGCAATTTGTTCCAGAAGTCCACCACTTTATTGGTAAAAAAATATTTCTTAAATCTAACCTACACCCTTGTTTTTTAATTTTCAAGTGGTGACCTCTAGTCCGATTTCCATCATCTAACTCAAAAAACTTGCTAACATCCAATTTATCTATCCCTAAAATTTTTTAAAGAGCTCAATCATATTCCATCTGACACACCTCCTTTCGAACGAGAACATATTTAATACCCTCCGTCTATCTATATATTAAAGGTGCCTCAGGGAAGGAATAATCTTTGTTTCCCTCCATTGTGATGGGTGACTCTCAGATTAGGTATTTAGATAGGAAGTTGAGTGAAAGTAAATGGAAGGGAGTGAGAGTTTGTCTGCCAGGTGCTGGTGTAAATGATGTGTGTGAGAGGTATGATAGGTTGGTGTCTGGGTGTGAGAGGGAAGCAGTTGTGATTACACATGTCGGAGTAAACGATGTAAAGAAGGTGGGTGCTTGTGAGTTATGACAGTGGTATAAAAGGCTGATTGAAAGGATGTGTTAAAGTAGAGTAAAAGGTGTTGTTTCAGGTGTGCTTCCGAGAATGGATGTGGGGATGGAATGGTTGTCTCGTGCAATGGGGTTGAATGAATATGTGAAAGGTTTGTGCCAGGAGTCAGGATTGTTGTTTGTAGATGTTTGGAGTGGGTTTTATGGAAATAAGGGTTTGTATGCGACGGATGGACTCCATCTGAGCCGAGATGGGGTTGAGGTTTTGTGGCGGGAATTAGATAGTGTTATTAGGTCTTTAGAGGCGGGGAAACTAGGTTTTTATAGTAGTCAGGGAAATTTAATGGCTCAAAGTGAGGCAGGAAAAGGAAGCAAACACAGATTTGTAGAAGGTAGGCAGGCTAATAGAAGTGCTTTAGGGTTAAATTGCTTGAGTAGTGATAGTGGTCAGGGAAATACAAGAGTACAGGGTCGGGGAAGGAGAGAAAGGAGATGCAGAGGAGATAGGCCCTCAGGTGCTTCAGGGATAGGTGGGCTGAGTTGTCTTTACACAAATGCTCGTAGTCTTAGAAATAAGAGGGATGAATTATTTAGTTATATCATTCATGAAGATATAGATATAATATGTATAGTTGATTCATGGGTTAATGAAAATATATTTAATGATAATGTGAGTGAATTTGAACTAGAGGCTTACACTCTGTACATTAGTCAAAGGAGAGATAGGACTGGTGGTGGGTTGATTATTTATATCAGAAATAGCATTTCTTCAAATCTAAATAACTCTATAACGCAAAGAGAAGGTGAATCATTATGGATAGATATTAAGGTTGGTAAAAATAGGAAAATACACTTGGGAGCTTTTTATAAACCACCAGGAGAGACGGATTGTATCAATGAGTTAATGATTAGGGAAATAAGTAAAGGATGCAAAGAAGATACAGTTATTCTTAGTGACTTCAATTTAACTTCTGTAGACTGGGAAAATATGATAGGAAGAGATAGAGCAAGTTGTAAGTTTATGGAGTGTTTTGAGGATAACTTTTTGACCCAATTTGTTAATAAGCCAACAAGGGGTGCCAATATATTAGATCTGATTCTTTCAAATGATGATCACTTAGTTCAAGGATTGAGAGTAGGGGAAACAGTGATCATCAGATGGCTCAGTTTAATTTGCAAATAGTTAAGGGTAAAACAACGACAAACTCCACAAAAATTCAAAATTTTTATAGGGGAGATTACAATAAATTACGCAACATGCTAAATCAGATTAGGTGGGATATAGAATTCCATGGAAAGAATACTTATGTGATGTGGGATATTTTTAAGACTATATTAAACATGGTTCAGGAACAGTGTATTCCAATGAAGTCTATTAGGAAGAAATGTAGGAAACCATTATGGTGGAATCAAGAAATAGCTAATAAAGTTTCAGAGAAAAAAAGGGCATACCAGAGATTACAAAGTGAGAGTAGTTTAGATAATTTAAACCATTATAGGTCAACAGAAATGAACTAAATAAGATTATTAAGAAGACCAAAAGGACAGACAAAATTAATTTAGCTAAAAATAATAATAAAGATCCTAAAAATTCTTTAGCTATTATAGAATCAATAATAAATATAACAGTGATAAAATAGGGCCTATTAAATATGAAGGGGTTTTGAAAGAATCTGATGAGGAAATAGTAGAGATCCTTAATGATCATTTTGCTTCAGTATTCACAGAAGAGAAACCAGTTAGATTAATTGATGATAATTCTAGGTCAAGGGAAGTAGTGATAAATTCTATTAATATAGACAGAGAAGAAATTAAAGGGCTTATAATGCAGTTAAATACTAGTAAGGCATCTGGCCCTGACATTCATTCTAGGATACTCAAAGAAGGTGTAGAAAGTATTGCAGTAGCTCTTGAGAAGATATTTATTAGATCACTAGAGTCTAGAGAAATACCAAATGATTGGAAATTGGCAAATGCAGTGGCAATTTTTAAAAAGGGAAGCAAAGAGGACCCAAATAACTTTAGACCGGTAAGCTTAACTTCTATAGTCTGTAAAATTCTCGAGAAGATGGTTAAGAAGGGAATTTCTGATCATAACATAACATAACATAATTTCACGGATGACAAAAGCCACAAGGGCCTATCAAAGGTCATCCGCCTCCGTCAAAACCCACCCACAAAAAGCACCATCACCAGGGATAGACAAAATCAAAGTCCCCCACAATATAATATAACAGATGATAAAAGCCACAAGGGCTCATCATAGGTCGAGTCAAACGGCCTCTTTTTTAAGGCACCCAAACTCCCAGGAAAACTACATCCAGAGGTTCGTGTCCAGAAAAAAGGGTATCACCAATCAAGGCTTGTCAAGAACTAAATCATGCAGCTATAGATATATACAAACAATATTAATATATACAAAACTTATGAACCATCACAACCTTCCCTCCCCATAAACTCATCCAACCTACTGGATTTTATGGATTATGTAACTAAAGAATTAGATAGGGGTGAGAAAGTTGATGTGATCTACTTAGAGTTCATCAAAGCTTTTGATAAGGTTCCACATAGAAGACTAGTTCATAAATTAAAGCTGCATGGGATATGTGGGAACATTTTAAATTGGATAACTGAATGGCTGAAAAATAGGAAACAGAGAGTTGTACTGAATGGAGTGAGGTCAGAGTGGAGGAATGTTATTAGTGGCGTACCTTAGGGATCAGTTTTAGGCCCTTTATTATTTATAATCTATGTAAATGATCTTGGGCAAGGTGTAAATAGCAAAGTGTCAATTTTAGCTGATGACACTAAATTGGCAGCTGTAGTCAAAGAGGTTGAGGGTAGCTTTAAAGTGCAGGGTGACTTAAATAAGTTGTTAGCTTGGGCTCAGAAGTGGCAGATGACTTTTAACCTTAATAAATGCAAAGTTATTAACATGTGGAGAAATAATAGGGAATTTAGCTATGAGATGGATGGGTATTGGCTTAATTCAGTTGAAGATGAGAAGGACTTAGGAGTAGTAGTAGATAGGTCACTGAAATTTTCAAAGCAGTGTATTGAGGCAAAAAATAGAGCAAATAGGGTGTTAGGTTACATTAAAAGAAATGTTAGCTACAAGAGTAAGGAGGTCATCCTTAAACTATACAACTCTTATGTCAGGCCACATTTAGAGTACTGTATACAGGCATGGTCACCACATTTTAGACATGATATAAACTTATTAGAGTCAGTACAAAGGAGGGCAACAAAAATAATACCATCCCTGAAGCACCTTGAATATGAAGATAGACTGAGGGTATTAAATATGTTTTCATTTGAAAGAAGGTGTGTGAGGGGAGATATGATTGAGCTTTTTAAAATCTTTTCTGGGATGGATAAATTGGATTTCAGCAAGTTATTTGAGTTAGAAGGTAGTAATAGAACTAGAGGCCACCACTTAAAGATTAAAAAACAGAGGTGCAGACTGGATGTTAGAAAATATTTTTTCACTAACAGAGTGGTGGATTATTGGAATAGTTTGCCACCTGAGACTGTGACAGCCCAAACTTGAATGTTTTCAAGTGCAGATTGGATGATTATATGGGGATGGAGGGTTAGTTTCTTACTTTTTGGTATGGGGCTATGTTTCTTGACTCATTCTTGTAGATGCAGTTTCTTTTTATTGTATATTTTGGGGGACTTTGATTTTGTTTTTGACAGACTCCTATGGAGGCTTTAAATTATATATTGTAGATAGTCCAAGTCTAAATGTATTTAAGAGTAGGTTGGATGAATTTATGGGGAGGGAAGGTTGTGATAGTTCCTAAGTTTTGTATATATTAATATTGTTTGTATATATCTATAGCTGCATGATTTAGTTCTTGACAAGCCTTGATTGGTGATACCCTTGTTTCTGGATGCAATCCTCTGGATGTAGTTTTCCTGGGAGTTTGGGTGCCTTAAAAAAGAGGCCGTTTGACTCGGATGACCTATGATGAGCCCTTGTGGCTTTCGTCATCTGTTATATTATATTGTGGGGGACTTTGATTTTTGTCTTCCCCTGGTGATGGTGCTTTTTGTGGGTGGGGTTTGACGGAGGCGGATGACCTTTGATAGGCCCTTGTGGCTTTTGTCAACTGTGAAATTATGTTATGTTATGTTATGTTAGATGCATGGTTGGACATAATCCTATGGATTGTTAAATTGTATATTGTAGATGCATGATCTGACAAAATCCTATGGATGCATTATGTGGGTGGGATTTGATGGATATGGATGACCTTTGATAGGCTCCTTTGGCTTTTGTCATCCGTGAAATTATGTTATGTTATGTTAAGGTTAATATCGTGTCTAAAATGTGGGGACCATGCCTGTATACAGTACTCTAGATGTGGCCTAACATAAGAGTTATAGAGTTTAAGAATAACCTCCTTACTTTTGTAATTGACATTTCTCTTAATAAAACCCAGCACTCTATTTGCCCTATTTCTTGCTTCAATACACTGCTTAGAAAACCTTAATGACTTATCTATTACTACTCCTACATCTTTCTCATCCTCTACTGAGCTCAGCCAATGCCCATCCATTTCATAGTTAAATTCTCTATTATCTTTTCCCATATTAATAACCTTGCACTTATCAAGGTTGAAAGTCATTTGCCACTTATGTGCCCAGGACAACAATTTATTTAAGTCCCTCTGCACTTTAAAATTATCATCAATATCTTTAACTACAGCTGCTAATTTGGTATCATCCGCAAAAATTGCCACTTTATTATTAACTGCCTCCCCAAGATCGTTTATATAGATGACAAATAATAATGGACCGAGAACTGATCCCTGAGGAACCCCACTGATAACATCCCTCCACTCTGACTTTACACCATTTAGCACTACCCTTTGCTTCCTATCTTTCAGCCACTCAGCTATCCAATTTGAAACACCCCCACATATCCCAATCATTTTTAATTTATGAACTAGTCTCCTATGTGGTACCTTATCAAATGCTTTACTAAAATCCAAGTAAATTACATCTACATTCTCTCCCTTATCTACTTGATTTGTTATGAACTCCAGAAAGTCTAGTAAATTAGTCAAACATGATCTACCTGATCTAAACCCATGCTGAGCATCGCTGATTAACCCCTCCCTCTCTAGATGTTGGCAAATCCCTTTTTTAATTATTTTCTCAAGAATTTTACAGACGTCAGGTGTTAAGCTAACCGGTCTAAAGTTATTTGGATCCTCTTTACTACCCTTCTTAAAAATGGGGACTACATTTATCAAGTGACCTAGTATACAACTTCTCCAGAGCTATTGAGATACTTTCTACCCCTTCTTTAAGTATCCTAGACTGAATATTATCAGGGCCGGAGGCCTTGGTAGCATCTAACTCACATATTAGTCCTTTTATCATCCTCCAATCCGCATTAATGGTAGTAAACACCTCTTTCCCTGACCCATGAGTACTATACATAAGACTATTTAGTAGTTTCTCCTTTGTAAATACTGATGCAAAATGACCATTTAGTACCTCAACTATTTCCTCATCAGTTTCTCTCACAACCCCTTCATATTTGATGGGTCCTATTTTAACTCTGCCAGACTTGTTATTAATTTTATAGTAACTAAAAAACTTTCTAGGATCTTTGTTGCTATCCTGAGCTAATTTAATTTCTGACACCCTTTTGTTCTTCTTTATAATCTTATTTAACTCATTCCTAGCCATTCTATAATCACTTAAATTTTGAATATTATTTTGTACCTGTAATTTTTTGTATGCCCTTTTCTTCTCTGAAATTTTTCTAGCTATCTCCTGATTCCACCATAATGGTTTCCTACTTTTGTTCCTAATTGCTTTCATTGTGACACATTGCTCTTGGACTACATTTATTATATGCTTGAAAGTATCCCACATCTCATAAGCATTTTTACCTCTGAATTCTACATCCCAGTCTACCAAATTTATCAAGCTTTGAAGTTTTACATAATCTCCCTTATGAAAATTTGGAACTTTTACAGCATTCTCGGTTATTTTACCCTTCTCAATTCCCAAGTTAAAACGAACTATCTGATGGTCACTATTTCTCAATGCTTCCCCAACAGTCAATTCTTGAACTAAATGATCACTGTTAGAAAGTACTAAATCTAATATATTGTCCCCCTTCATTGGTTCATCAACAAATTGATTCAAAAAATTATCCTCAAAGCATTCTATGAACCTGCCACTTGTTCTATCCCTACCTATCATATTTTCCCAGTCCACAGAGTTTAAGTTGAAGTCCCCAATAATAACTGCATCTGTTTCACATCCCTTATTTACTTCGAATTTACCTTGAATCCCGATTGATAGGTACCCTCTTGGGTAATGAGACTGTACTGTTGTTTTTAGTTGTTGCATGCAGAATGGATTTTTCAATATATGAATATATAACTGTGTAGGTCTTTGTGGTTTCTCCTTTCTTTTTCTAATCCTGACTTAAAGATATTTACAGTTTTGCTGGTTACAGTTTCTGTTGAGAGTTTGTTCCATATTGAAGTGACTCTTGTCGGGAAGAAATTGGCTCTTGGACCGGACGAGCTTTGCACTTGATACTTAAAGCAGTGTCCTCTTGTGTTAGTCGAGAGACCCGGAGTAAGCATTGACCTGTCGCACAGCTTACAGTGGTTTCCTATTTGCAGTTCGTTGTGTCCATGTGAAATCTTATATAGTTGTATAACATCTGACCTCTGTCTTCTAAAGTATAGGGTAGGTAGATTAAGGGCTTTTAGTCTCTCCAAATAGGAGAGATGAGAGATACTGTGAACCATGCGTGTTGCTCTACGCTGTACCCTCTCTACTATATGTCTCTTTTAGTTTTGGGAGACCAGATTACTGATGCATACTCCAGATGGGGTCGAATAAGACTCTTGTACAGGGGGAGGAAGGCATCTTTGTCTAGATATTGGAATGTATGCTTAATTGCCCCAAGTATCTTGTTGGCTTTGTTGACTTGAGCTTGGACATGGTTACTAAAGCTTAGATTGCAATCAATAAGGACTCCCAGGTCCTTCTCTTCTGTGGTGTTTTGTAGTATGTGATCTGTTCCATCATCTCTTGTCATTTTGTACTTGTGCTGGGGGTTGCTATTTCCCATGTGCATTACTTTGCATTTATCAAGGTGGAACTTCATTTGCATTTTAACTGACCATTCTTGTAGCATTTTCAAGTCTGCCTGTAAACAGTTAGTATGGGAGTTGCCTTCACAGTTTTGGACAGCTGCATATATCTTTGTGTAATCTGCAAAGAGCGATATGAAGTTTTGTAGTTTGTCAGGTATATCACTGACAAATATCATAAAGAGAAGGGGGCCCATCACAGATCCCTGTGGTACGCCACTTGTAACTGGTTTCCAACATGTGGTGTTTTGTAGTATGTGATCTGTTCCATCATCTCTTGTCATTTTGTACTTGTGCTGGGGGTTGCTATTTCCCATGTGCATTACTTTGCATTTATCAAGGTGGAACTTCATTTGCATTTTAACTGACCATTCTTGTAGCATTTTCAAGTCTGCCTGTAAACAGTTAGTATGGGAGTTGCCTTCACAGTTTTGGACAGCTGCATATATCTTTGTGTAATCTGCAAAGAGCGATATGAAGTTTTGTAGTTTGTCAGGTATATCACTGACAAATATCATAAAGAGAAGGGGGCCCATCACAGATCCCTGTGGTACGCCACTTGTAACTGGTTTCCAACATGATGCTGTACCACTTACTATCACTCTTTGCCTACGCTCCGTCAAAAAACCACGGATCCACTGCAGGAGGTCACCGATGATACCAAGTGACTTCACTTTTCTAAGTAGTCTTTCATGTGGGACTGTGTCAAATGCTTTTGCATAGTCCAGGAAAATGATATCCACTGGTAAGCAGTGACTGAGAGCCTCTGTCCATATATCCAGCGCTTCTAAGAGATTTGTTACTGTGGATTTTCCCTTAGAGAAACCATGTTGGACACATCTAAGATTATTGGCTTTGACATGCCTCTGAGATAATTCTCTCTAGCATCTTGCATATTATTGAGGTTAGAGATACTGGGCAATAATTGGCTGGGTCAGCCTTATTTCCCTTCTTGTAAATGGGAGTGATGTTCGCTTCCCTCCACTGTTCTGGAAGCTCGGAGTTGTTGATGCTGGATTGGAATATTGCTGTCAGAGGTTTGGTTATTTCCTTTGTTACTTCTCTGAGAACTCTAGGGTGTAGGTCGTCGTTTCCCGGAGATTTATCAGTTCAAAGTGAATTCAGTTGCTTAAAAATCATGCTCTCTGTAATTTCTATTGTTCCTAGCGCCTCATACTGGAGGGGTTTAGGCTCAAAGTCTGGAATGTTACTTCTGTCCTCTTGTGTAAAGGTCTTAAAGTATTGCTCATTTAGTGTTTCGGCTTTATCCTTATCGTCACTTACAAAGTTACCATGTGTATCCTTAAGGTCACCTACGTCAGTTCGAGTTTTCCTGCGGTTGTTGACATAGTTCCAAAAGGCTTTGTTATTGGTCTTGGCCTCCTTTGCTAATTTTTTTTCAAATTTCCTACGGGCCTGCCTTGATGCATGTGTAGCTGAATTTCTAGCTGCTTTGTAAGCTACCCAGTCAAGTCTGCTCTTTGTATTCAGATATCTTATCCATGCATGGTACTTTTTCCTAGCTTTGCGGAAGGCATCCTTGTTCATCCATAGTGGTTTGTTCTTACTCTTTAAATTTTTTGTTGGTATATGATCCCTCACTGCCTTCATGATTCTTGATTGTAGTATATCAATGGCTTCTTGTGTCGACTTGCCCACAAGCAATTCGTCCCATTCAATGCTTAGATCTTTTCTCATTTTTTCATAGTCTGCCTGCTCATAGTTCCATATTGTCCTCTTCTTTTCCTGAGGTGTTGTGCAGAAGATGAATTTGAAGTCCAATCTGGCATGATCACTGGCTCCTAGTGGCTCATGATGTACTAGTTGTTCAATCATCCCTTGCTCATTACTAAACACGAGATACTCCAATGTTGGAGTCTGCTCATTTCTATATCTGGTTGGCTGGGTGACGTGCTGATGTAAATATATATCTCGTACACATTCAACGAATCTGGATGCAGGATTGTCTGGATTTTCTATGTTCGGCGTTTGAGGTGATGGGTTCCAGGTGATGCTCGGATGATTAAAATCTCCTGTGATGAGTAGATGAGTTTTCTGTTTGTTAGTTGCCCACCTGAGAGTATCATGTAACGCTGTGTCTCGTGTAGTTGCAAGTAGAGGCGAGCCAGATCTATAGATGACCCCTAAAAGCAAGTTGTTGTTGTGACATCCCTGTATAGTTACCCATGTGCAGTCTTGGAATGAGTCCATTGGTGGCTTGATCTGTTTAGTATTAAGTGTAGATCTTACATATATACATGTCCCTCTGGTATTTTCTGCATATAAATCACTGGTGAATATATCGTATCCCTGAATTTATATAACAGATAACTCTGGCACTTCCCCATGTTTGGGTTTAATTTCTGTTATTAGTATTACATCATATTGCTTGTCATTTACTAAAGCACAGAGCTCATCATATTTGTTCATAAGTGAGTTATCTGTATTGGTATATGATATTCTTAGTTCTGTTCGCTTGTTTCCACCACTTTTTCCTTTCTTATTATCCACCTTTTGTTTGGTTGTTTTACTCGTTGGTCCTTCAGTTGTTCCCTCAAGTTTTTTGACTCCAATTGTTTCTTGGTTAGATCAGGACGTATATAAATCTGGTTGCGGATAGGGTGCAAGCTATTACGTAATTCTTTGGCCTTGATCAATATCTGCTTCCTCTCACTTAAGCTGGCCATTGTTATCCTGAGTAGTCGGGCACGTTCACAGTTTGGCTTTCCCATCCTTTGTGCATTATTGATGTTGATCTTAAGTTTAAACTCTTCCTGAATAAGTTCGGTTACCCTGTTTATGTCACCCTCCTTCGAGTTTGTCTCAGGTAGATTATGTATGATAAGGTTGAATTTCCTAGCTTCTTGGTCTTCCTTCTCATTCAATTTCAGATCTACTTTGTCAGTCAATGATTTTGTTACTGTGTCAGTTGTTTTGCTGACTATTTGCTCAATTAGCTGTTCTTCAGTTAATCTCCCAAGCCTTGTCTGTTGGGGGTTTACCTCTAAGCATTGCTGTGTTTCCTCTAGTTGAAGAATTCTTGCTTCTAAAGAGATGATGTCACTCAGTTCCCCCACTTTCTCTCCTAGGTTCATCTTCACATCGCTTAGTTCTTGTCTCACTTGGTTTATTTTCTCATTTACCTTCTGTATTTCACCTGTCATTGCTACTATACTCTGGTAGAGCTTTTTTGCCCTCCTTTTGCAGTTTTGGCAGTACCAGTGGCATTCGTCTGGTTCATCTGTTAATACTTGGTACAGGCTGTCAGAAACTTTTGCGTATTTTGTGTGAAACCAGAGTACACATATTTCACATTCTATGGCCTTATCACTCTTTTACCAACTCACCACATTCACCGCACTTATATGCTTTCCCTTTAGGGATAGTGTTATCTTTATCCATGTCTTTCTTATTATTTGTGGCATTTCTTTTGCCATTACATTCGGTTTTAAGCGTACTCACGTTAGCGCCACAGCGTCCACCTTCCGCCATCTTGAGTCTTTGTTTACCTTTTGTTTCGACCTCTATGGCGGTGTTTTTTTTAAACGGGGCAAAAATTTGGGTCTTTGTGGCAAAATAATACTCTCCGTTTATATCACATTCGCTTCAACAATAACTAAATTCCTTTTCTTTGTTCACAAATCGTGTTCAAGTTTCACAAAAATCATTCAAAACACAGAATTTGTAGGGAGCTTTGCTCACGTCCGTCCGCACTCAACGATGAGTTAATTATCATCAGTTCATCTACATCATCAGTCTGCCCAGGTGGCCTGTAAAAAGCTCCCAAATGCACCATTCTATTTTTACTGAACCTAACAACCAGTGTTTAAATACACATGCAGCTTCTGGTGCAGTTGAGAGAATATCCAAACAATAGGGACGAAGACCAAGTTCCATTCTTATTAGTGAAATAAATTTAAGTAGCCCAAAGGTTAAGGAAGGTTCCAAAGTTTGGCTTTATTTCACCAAAATAAATAATTACATAACATAAGTATACAAAGAAAATAATACATATAATGAACATACTATCACATAAGCATACACAAATATGGGTACGTACATTTCACAAACTAAGAATTAATATATGTATAAGTGTTTTGTACCCTCGTTTCTAGGTTGACAGTTTAATTAGCGACTGATTTGGACTTGTGTTATGCCTTAAATCTCGTTTGGGTCTGTTGATTTATTTTTCTAGTTTTTCACCACAGAAGCAGCGAAAGCTAAGTTGCTTTTTTTTTCTTATTACTACTTAAAGTGAATAAGTGATGGAGTTCAGGGATGAAAGTGAGCATGAGTGTCGGAATGTATGCATTGGTTGTGGTGTAGTTGGTGAGGGGTATACATGTGTTGTATGTGGGCTGTGTGAATGCATTGTAGATTTAGAGGGGATGAAAATGCAGGATTTATACAAGATATGTAGGATGGAGGGGTTAGTTTCTGAGCTCAGGATGGAACTTAGTGTTAGGCCTAGGGTTGGGAATAGGTTAGGTGGTGAGGTAGGTCAGATAGATGTTTCAAGTGAAGGTAGAGGGCCGGTGGAGGAGGTAGGATATGATAGTTCTAGGGATAGTGAAGTTAGCCCCCTTAGATTAGTTAGAAATAGGCCTAGTGGGGATGGGGGACAGTGGAGAGTGGTTAGGAAATGTGTAGCTAGGGAGGCTTCTCCTGTTCTTTGTGAGAATAGGGTTGCCTCTGTTGAGGTGGTTAGCCAGGGGGAGAATAGGTGTGTGAGTCAGAGGGACACAGAACCTATTAGCTTGACTAATAGATTCAGTGCCCTAAGAGAGGAAGTAACTGGAAGTGATATGACTGATGGGGGTGGGGGTGGAGGTAGAGTGACTGGTAGTTTGAATGAAAATAGGAGTGGGAATGGAGTTAGGTCTGTGGGGGTTAGGAATAGGAGTCTGACTGAAGTGCTTGTCATGGGTGATTAGTGAGTTAGATATTTAGATAGGAAGTTGAATGCAAGTAGATTGAATGGTTTGAGGGTGTGTTTGCCTGGTGCTGGAGTGAGAGATCTGTCTGATAGGTATGAGGAGCTGGTGTCTGGCTGTGCAAGGGATGCGGTTGTGATTACACATGTATGAGTGAATGATGTGAAGAAAGTGGGTGCATGTGAGTTACGTGAGAGGTACAAGAGGTTGATTGAAAAGGTGAAAGAAAGTAGAATGAAAGGTGTTGTGACAGGTGTGCTTCCAAGAATGGATATCTTGTACGATTGGGCTGAATGATTATGTGAGGAGGATGTGTGAGATGGAAGGTGTCATGTTTGTGGATGTGTGGGATAGGTTTGTTGGAATGAAAGAAATGTATGCGATGGATGGACTGCATTTGAGTAGGAGGGGGGTAGATGTGTTGTAGGAGGAGTATGATCGTGTTATTAGGTCTTTGCAGGTGGGAAACTAGATACTAATGATGGTCAGGGAATTATGAGAGGACATTATAGTACTAAAAGTAGAATGGACATGGCAGATAACAGAAATAGGTTCCAAGGTGATAGAGGTAAGGTCATTCAGGTTGGAAGAGGTGCTTTAGGGATAGGGGGGTTAAATTGTTTCTATACAAATGCTCGTAGTCTTAGAAACAAGAAGGATGAGCTATTTAGTTATATTAGCGATGAGGATATAGATATATTATGTGTTACTGAATCATGGGTTAATGAAATAGAATTTAGTGACACTATAAGTGAATTTGATTTACAAGGTTATAATATGTACATTAGTCAAAGGACAGGTAGGATTGGTGGAGGAATAATTATTTATATAAAAAACAACATTGTCTCAAGTTTAAATACTTCAATAAAGCAGGATGGAGTTGAGTCACTTTGGATAGATATTAGGTTCAGTAAAAATAGAATGGTGCATTTGGGAGCTTTTTACAGGCCACCTGGGCAGACTGATGATATAGATGAACTAATGATAAGGAAAATAAGTAAGGGATGTGAAACAGATGCAGTTATTATTGGGGACTTCAACTTAAACTCTATGGACTGGGAAAATATGATAGGTAGGGATAGAACAAGTGGCAGGTTCATAGAATGCTTTGAGGATAATTTTTTTAAGCAATTTGTTAATGACCCAATGAGGGGGGACAATATATTAGATTTAGTACTTTCTAACAGTGATTATTTAGTTCAAGAATTGACTGTTGGGGAAGCATTGGGAAATAATGACCATCAGATAGTTTGTTTTAACTTGGGAATTGAGAAGGGTAAAATAACCGAGAATGCTGTAAAAGTTCCAAATTTTCATAAGGGAGATTATGTAAAACTTCAAAGCTTGCTAAATTTGGTAGACTGGGATGTAGAATTCAGAGGTAAAAATGCTTATGGGATGTGGGATACTTTCAAGCATATAATAAAGTATCACAATGAAGGCAATTAGGAACAAAAGTAGGAATCCATTATGGTGGAATCAGGAGATAGCTAGAAAAATTTCAGAGAAGAAAAGGGCATACAAAAAATTACAGGTACAAAATAATATTCAAAATTTAAGTGATTATAGAATGACTAGGAATGAGTTAAATAAGATTATGAAGAAGAACAAAAGGGTGTCAGAAATTAAATTAGCTCAGGATAGCAACAAAGATCCTAGAAAGATCTTTAGTTACTATAAAATTAATAACAAGTCTGGCAGAGTTAAAATAGGACCTATCAAATATGAAGGGGTTGTGAGAGAAATTGATGAGGAAATAGTTGAGGTACTAAATGGTCATTTTGCATCAGTATTTACAAAGGAGAAACTACTAAATAGTCTTATGTATAGTACTCATGGGTCAGGGAAAGAGGTGTTTACTACCATTAATGTGGATTGGGGAATGATAAAGGGACTAATATGTGAGTTAGATTCTACCAAGGCCTCCGGCCCTGATAATATTCAGTCTAGGATACTTAAAGAAGGGGTAGAAAGTATCTCAATAGCTCTGGAGAAGTTGTATACTAGGTCACTGGAATATGGAGAAATACGTGATGATTGGAAGAGAGCAAATGTAGTCCCCATTTTTAAGAAGGGTAGTAAAGAGGATCCAAATAACTTTAGACCAGTTAGCCTAACACCTGACGTCTGTAAAATTCTTGAGAAAATAGTTAAAAAAGGGATTTGCCAACATCTAGAGAGGGAGGGGTTAATCAGCGATGCTCAGCATGGGTTTAGATCAGGTAGATCATGTTTGACTAATTTACTAGACTTTCTGGAGTTCATAACAAATCAAGTAGATAAGGGAGAGAATGTAGATGTAATTTACTTGGATTTTAGTAAAGCATTTGATAAGGTTCCATGTAGAGAAATGGCTACATTAAGCTTCCTGGAGGAGTATAGGTACATTAAAGCCCTCCCCCCCATGAGGAGAAGCGTGGGAATGGTTGACGGCGAATAACCATAACTGCTTACCCTCTTTGATCTCCCTGCCGCTTTGGGCAGTTTGAGCTAACATCTGTTTTAAGGCGACCACATAAGGCCCTTAAACAACGTTCTAATGATCCAATTACCTACGAGACCCATAAACCCGTGGTTATGAAAAATAAGTGGTGCTAGTCAAAAGGCACGACAAATAGCGGTGCGGTTGCAAACCTCTAATTAGCGAGTTAACTTGGGCACCCCAGTGCCAACCTCTACAATTTTCACTCTCCCCAGATGCGAACTCACCATTCGCGTCATCCCCCTGTGCCCCTGTGGCCTGGTCACTTCCCCCTTTAGATGGGGCGGCAATCCGCCTATAAATAAGCCCCGCAAAGAAAGAGAGAAGATTAGAAATCGATACGCCAGAAGGAGGATCAGTTTGTGAAGATCGATCCTTCAGCCCGACACGAAGAGTAGAAGTCGATACGAAAGTAGAAGGATTAGTTCATGAAGATCGATCCTTCAGCCAGACAAGAAGATTAGAATTCGATAAGAGATAAGAAGGTTCAGTTTGTGAAGATCAATCCTCCAGCCATACAAGACTATTTCCGTGAGAAACGATAGGATCAGATTGAGAAAATCGATCTCCCCTTTCCGGGCCGTATTAACATAAATAGTTAAGCTTTATATCGGTGCCATACCGAAGAATCCTTTACAGACTGTGAAGAAGTCTGACTGAAGAAAAGTAAACCCGCTCACACTCGAGTGACTCTCACATCTCAAGCTCCGTAAGAGTGAGAGGAGAAGAACCCAGCCCAAACGAGCTCCTGTTCTTTAACATTAAATTAACGTACTCTTGTATACAAGCAAATATGACCACAACACTCCAAAGCGAGAGATAAGTCCTCCGGCAACTTCCGGCAATCCCTAATACCTCCTGTCATGTAAGTTAGAAAGAACATTTATATTCATATTGCGATAGTAGAAGTTTAGTACGTCTCGCGTTTTAAGGGGAGTAGAAACCATTGTTCATGAACCTAGGTTATATTTGCTTGTATACGAGAGTACGTTAATTTAATGTTTAACGCTAATCAAATAGTCGCGATAAAAATACTAATCGGCAATTGGTATGTTTACGGGTAGCCTATTTGTTTATTTTTGTCATCGTATCTGTGCGATAGGACTAGATGCCAATAGGACCACATAGAAATGTGTTAACTGTTTGTTTGTCATAGTTAAGTGTTTCATTTAAAATATATGTTTATTTTGGTATAAATCTGGTGTTTCCTCTTATCCTTGTGTGTTTAAATAGCTCTTCCTTAAGAACAAAACTACCGAATTAGCACTCTTAGATCAAAGCCTACTTCATCAAAGAAGTAACTCGCGCACCACAAAGCATACCGCTACAAAAAGGTGGTCAAAGCGTAGAGATGATAAAAAAAAAGGCCATTCTACGACACAGTTCTCGGTCCATTATTATTTGTCATCTATATAAACGATCTTGGGGAGGCAGTTAATAATATAGTGTCAATTTTTGCGCATGATACCAAATTAGCAGCTTTAGTTAAAGATATTGATGATAATTTTAAAGTGCAGGGGGATTTAAATAAATTGTTATCTTGGGCACATAAGTGGCAAATGACTTTCAACCTTGATAAGTGCAAAGTTATTAACATGGGAAAAGATAATAGAGAATTTAACTATGAAATGGATGGGCATTGGCTGAGCTCACTAGAGGATGAGAAAGATCTAGGAGTAGTAATAGATAAGTCATTAAGGTTTTCTAAGCAGTGTATTGAAGCAAGAAATAGGGCAAATAGAGTGCTGGGTTTCATTAAGAGAAATCTCAGTTACAAAAGTAAGGAGGTTATTCTTAAACTCTATAAGTCCTATGTTAGGACACATCTAGAGTATTGTATACAGGCATGTTCCCCACATTTTAGACACGATATTAACCTTCTTGAGTCAGTGCAACGGAGGGCAACAAAGATTATTCCTTCCCTGAGGCACCTTTAATATATAGATAGACTGAGGGTATTAAATATGTTCTCGTTCAAAAGGAGGTGTTTGAGAGGGGATATGATTGAGCTCTTTAAAAATTTTTCCGGGATAGATAAATTGGATGTTAGCAAGTTTTTTGAGTTAGATGATGGAAATCGGACTAGAGGTCACCACTTGAAAATTAAAAAGCAAGGGTGTAGGTTGGATTTAAGAAAATATTTTTTCACCAATAGAGTGGTAGATTTCTGGAACAAATTGCCGCAGAGGGTAGTAGGTAGTCCAAATTTAAATGTATTTAAGAGTAGGTTGGATGAGTTTATGGGGAGGGAAGGTTGTGATAGTTTCTAAGTTTTGTATATATTAATATTGTTTGTATATTTCTATAGCTGCATGATTTAGTTATTGACAAGCCTTGATTGGTGATACCCTTGTTTCTGGATGCAATCCTCTGGATGTAGTTTTCTTGGGAGTTTGGGTGCCTTAAAAAAGAGGCCGTTTGACTCGGATGACCCATGATTGGCCCTTGTGGCTTTTGTCATGTTATATTATATTGTGGAGGACTTTGATTTTGTCTTTTCCTTGTGATGGTGCTTTTTGTGGGTGGGTTTTGACAGATGCGGATGACCTTTGATAGGCCCTTGTGGCTTTTGTCATCCGTGAAATTATGTTATGTTATGTTATGCAATGGAACATGATAAAAACCTAAGTTTCTTGAAGCTGCTGAGAAACATAAAATGACCTTAAATAAAAACAAATGCCCCTTTCAACTAATACTATATATATTCTAGGTTATCAGGTTCGCCAGAATGAACTTCGCCCAGATCCTTCAAGCCTTGTGGCTCTCAAGGATATACCCATACCAACCAGCCAAGAATCATTATCTCAATTAGTTGGATTGCTTGCATACTACTCTTGGTGGGTTCCAAGATTTTCTCAATCAATTCGCCCCCTAATTAATTGCCAGTTTCCACTTTCTGAAAAAGCTACAAATGCAATCGAGGAATTAAAATCTGCTATTATTAATGCTGCTAGGGCAAAAATAGACAAAAATTTACTGTTTACAGTGAAACTGATGCCTCATATAGCGCCATTGGGGCCACTCTGAACCTGAATGGATGGCATGTTGCCTTTTTTTTTGAGATCCTTAAATTCCTCTGAGAGAAATCACTGCTCTGTTGAAAAAAAGGCCTTATGCTATTGTTATGGCAATCAAAATGTGTCATCATTTTCTTCTCAGCGATAAGTTTACCTTAATTACAGCTAAAAAAAATCTGTATCTAAAATGTTTGATTCATGTCATAAGAGTAAAATAAAGAATGAAAATATTGCTAGATGGCATTTAGAATTGATGCTCTTTTGCTACAAAGCTATACATCGTCCAGGTTTGGTCAACAGAGCTGCTGACACCCTATCGTACACTTTCTGCTCAAACATGACCCACAATCTTGTCAAGCTTCATAAAGTTCTCTGTCATCTAGGGATTACACGATTTCACCATTTTGTTCGAGTTGAAACTTGCCTTATTCTGTAGAAGACGTTAAGCGAGTGGTGTCATGGTGCAAAATGTGTCAAAGGTTAAAACCTCAATATTATCACCCAGAGAAGCAAGAACTTATCCTTGCAATGCACCCCTTTGATCAAATCAGCCTGGACTTTAAAGGGCCACTACCATTTCCCAATAAGTACTTTTTAATTGGTAGACAAATTCTCGTGTTTTCCCTTTGCTTTTCCTTGTAAGGATATTTCTTCATCAACTGTTATACAGTGTCTTACTATGTTGTTTTCTCTTTTCGGGTTACCAGGGTACGTGCATTCAGATCCAGGTATTCTTTTATGTCTGCCAGAATAAAATCATTTTTGCATAAAAGGGGTTCCAACGAGTCATTCAAGACCTTACCATCCTACCGGGAATGGACAATGGGAGTGCGATGTAGGAATTATAAGTGAAACTGTTACCTTGGTATTGGAGTCTAGAAACCTGAGCATTAACCATTGTGAACACATCCTCCCAGATGCTCTTCATTCCTTGCATTCATTGTTATGTACTTCAACAAACGCAACTCCTCACAAACTTTTTTTTTTATTTTCTTGAAAGAACATGACAGGGAATGAATATAGCTAGCTGGCTTGCTTCACCTGGTAAAGTACTGTTAAAATAACATGTACAGAATAAGGATGATCCCTTAGTATGCAAAGTGGAATTAATCAAAGCCAATCCTAAATATGTACACATCAGATTTCCAGACGGCCGAGAAGATCTAGTAGCGATCCATGATTTTGCCCCAGCTGTAGAGAGCCAATTAAACGAAATCAAAGATATTCCTAATCTTAATTCCGATACAAAATCCCCCATTCCGTCTCTTGATGCTCCTATAAAGGTTGAAACTGAACGAGATCCTAATTCATCATGTCATGATGTTCCTTCCTCCATTTGCTCCATGAAAATATCCCTACACTCCTAGGTTTGTGAAACCAACATTATGCCACATATCAATTTTTTGTTTGTGAAATGTGCATGTGCCTGTGTTTGGGTGTGCTTATGTGAAAGTGCGTTCATTACATGTATTATTTTCTTTGTATACTTATGTTCTGTAATTGTTTATTTTAGTGAAATAAAGCCAAACTTTGGGACCTTCCTTAACCTTTGGGCTACTTCACTACACTAAAATTAGAAGCAGTTTCTACTTAGCCTGTAACCCATATTTTTAAATATCACTAAAATTATTATACGTATGATGTCATCCAAAGGTCTAATTTTTAGCTTATATTGGATACAAGATATTTATTAGTATTTTTTTTTTGATGCATTTTTAGTTCTAAGGGACTAAATTTTAATGCCTTGCTTAGTAAATCAGTTATAAAAAAATGTAAAGCAATATTATTTTTACTGGTACTCCTGGTTTCAAATTGATTAGTTAAACATTATTTAGATCAAATATTTTCTTCTGCCCTTTTAGGATTATAATTCTGATTGTATTTGGAAAAAATGATATGAAACATGTCAATACTGATTCCAAAATATTTGATATATATTAAAACAAGCAGGAAATTATGTTATTTTATTAATAGACTTTTATTTAGAAAATAAAAGCAAAATTCGGTGCTTTTCTCCCAGAAAGTTTTTGAATCCAAGGTTTATGAAGAATGTTGAAGTTGGAGGAAGTGATAATATATAGAGATTTTACTAGTGGTTTGCATTGCCTGGTGCCTATCACACTAGGGGTCCTCAGTTTTAAGTAAGCTGTTTTGAACCATCTGAAGGTGATACCACTTTATTGACTTTAAAATATTGAAGGATAAAAAATTGGACTGGCTTTGTGCGAGTTCTGAAGGTACAATAGTAGGGTTTAATCAGAAGTCATTGATACTATCACTTTGCAATTGAATCACCTGTCTATTTGGAGTAAAGAGATAAGATAAAAACAAGAATGAATAAAAGGGTATAATAGTTAAAATATTGAGTGACAAAAATTTCTAAAACCACTTAGAAAAAAATGATTAGCATATAACTAGTTTCAAGAGCAGAAAGATAAGAGGGTAATGCCTCAAAACTAGTTCTTTGCAACTTAATCTATCGACAACATAAGCTCACTGGACAAAAAAGTACGTCATGTGGCATGTTTTAAATAGTTTAAATTACATGACTAATATTTCATCCTGTGAGCTTATGTGAGTAGCTTAAATAACAATATTGATAAGATTTAAAATTAAGAAAAAAGTAATATGCATTATGGTTTGATGGGTAACTCAACATTTTCCTTAATTCTTAAATCTCATCAATCCTGCTATTTAAAGTACTGATATTTAGTACTAACAGATTAATATCTAAATTTCTCAGATTTTGAAGTCATTTTCAACTATAAATTATTTAATTACAGGGTGGAGGAGGAGCGGGACTTGCTGTTGATATTGCCCTATTTCCATTGGATACCATAAAGACTCGCCTGCAAAGTGAAGTGGGATTCAGGTCAGCCGGAGGATTGCGCAACCTTTATAATGGTCTTGGACCAGCTGCCCTGGGCTCAGCACCAAATGGTAAGGCTGCCAGAGACCTTTTGAAGTCATTGTTGTTACCCTTGTAACTTAGACCACGACATCTTCATATCCTGGCTATCTTGTCAACTATATTGCACCTGCCTCTCTGACTACTCAGTTGGGAGTGGCATTCTTTGGGGATTGCGCATCTACTGTGTCACAGGCACAAACATCCTTAAACATGACCCAAGTTGGAGCCTCGTAAAAGTGAAAAAACTCTGCCATCAGTGACGAACAAGTGATAACTGATAGTGACTGGACACAGGAAATAGCTAACAAAACCATCTTTCCTTTATATTGTTATAATATTTAAGATTTTTGTGAGTGTTTGTTCATCGCAAAAATTGTTGATGATATACGACTTCTCTCCTACTGCAGTAAAAGTCTCAGAATCTGAATGGCTCTGAGATTATGGCCTTTTGGAAATAAATAACATATAAATATTGCTAATATAATACATAAATTGAACATAGATGTTTATTATGGACATTCAATAATACTGTAATAATATAATTCGCAAACATTGCTTCTTTAACTTAATCTATCTCATTGTTTGCACATAACATTCTGCTTGTTAATGGAATACTTTTATCTATTTTCTTCTTAAAGTCATTCTGCACCGAATACACACACATGACATCTTGAAGATTAAAATTATGATTTTGCTCAAGAAATTTAATATATTTATTAAAGGGTATTTCTGCAGCAGCTAAGGATATTTTTTCTTCCATCTCCTTCTCTGTCAAATTTTAGCTTTAGATTTCTTTGTAATGAATCTTAGTCTTCCCCCAATTATATTTTCTCATTAATCAACCTGCGTTACACCTCTGTCTAGGCTCTTAATTATTTCGAGTTTTATCCGCTTAACAGGAAGACCCCTCTAGCAGAAGTGTGGAAGCGAGTCAAAAGGATTGAGGGCAAGTTCTCGCAGGACTCCCCTCCCATTCTCCAGGAGAATGGGACCACAATCTCGGACCCTGCATCCATAGCGGAATCCTTCGCGACTGCTTTCTCCGCATTCTCTAGCCGGGAGGCTGCTCCGCCAGCATTCAATGCACATCGTTATGTCAGAGGCGGAGAACCCTTTAACGACTGGTTTACTGTGAGTGAGTCGCATTCCGCTCATCCTTCGTGCATGGACACTGCCCATGGTCCGGACGATGTCCTGTACGCCATGCTTCGACACCTGGGTGTGTGAGGCACGACCTTTCTCTTAGATTTGTTCAACAGGATCTGGGGAGAGGTTAACCTCCCAGACTCCTGGTGAATCGCTACTGTGCTAGCGTTTTCCCAAACTGGGGAGAGATCATTCTACCCCGGCCGGTTTCCGCCCAATTTCTCTAACCTCCTGCATATGCAAGTTGATGGAGAAATTGGTAAATGTTAGATTAGCCTTTTTTCTGGACAAGGGAGGCCATTTGTGTTCTGCACAGTGTGGCTTCCACAAGTTCCACTCCACGTCGGATGTTCTGCTCTGACTGGAAAATGCCGTCTGCCAGGCTTTCCTTCATAGACAGCACTACGCCACAGTATTTTTCGATCTGGAGAAGGCCTATGATACCGCATGGTGATACAGTATCATGGAGACTCCACACAATGGGGATGAGGGGACGCCTCCCAATGTTTATATCTGAATTTTTGCGAGATCGTCAATTCCGCGTACGGGTGGGGGGAGCGGAGCCCTCTCCGGCCCAAAGGAGCAGGAAGAGGGTGTCCCGCAGGGAAGTGTCCTCAGTGTCACACTCTTTGCCCTGAGCATCAACGGCATCACCTCGGTGCTGCCAAAAGATGTTCTCGCTACGCTCTACGTGGACGACCTTTCGATCTCTTTTGGCGCGGCCCAGATGCCAACTCTGGAGTGTCGACTCCAACAGGCATTGAACCGCGTCTATCGCTATGCCGAAGCGCACAGGTTTCGGTTTTCTTTGGCCAAGACTAAGGTGGTGCACTTCTGCCGCCATCCACGGCTACACCCCGACCCAGACTTGTTTCTTAATGGGGTACGCCTGGAAGTGGTTGAATCGCACCGTTTCCTTGCTCTTGTATTTGACCGACGCCTCACCTTGGAGGCTCATATTCGCAGCCTTAGGGTCTCTTGTACCCGCGCCATGGACATTCTCCGTTCCGTGACGTTCAGCGCCCTACTTTTTTATCGATCCTTTGTTCGTTCGAAGCTTGACTACGGATGCGAATTTTATGCATCCGCAGCCGACCGTTTATTGCGGAAGGTGGATTCGATCCACCACACCGGCCTTCGCCTTGTGACCGGTGCCTTCCGCACTTCCCCCATTGAGAGCCTGTTAGTCGATGCTGAGGAGATGCCACTCGCTCTGCGCCGCGTGCAGTGCATCACTCGCCTGTACGCGCGAGCCCGGCGCCTCCCTCAGTCGCCAACAGCTCTCACTGCATCCGCAGCTGATCTCGATGGTGCCTATGCCGCCGAGAGACGCCAGTCATACCCCAAGCCCTTTTGGTTTAGGGCCAGGAAACTCCTTCGAGAGGTAGATATAGCTCTCGGGCCGGTGGCGCCCCTGGTTCTGCCCAGGACGCCACCCTGGAGGGTACCACATTTGGCTATTTATCGCCACGCCTCTGCTCCCAAAGCTTGTACTGCGCTGGGAGTATTGCGTTCGACTTTTCTGGAGCACACCTCGTGTCACGCTGGAACCGTTCCAGTGTATACGGAGGGCTCCAAGTCCCAAGAGGGGGTCGTCTTCCACGCTGTATCCCCTCTGTTTGAAGTCAGCGGGGCTCTGCCAGGCGCTGCGTCTGTCTTCACGGCCGAGCTGGTGGCAATACACCACTCGGTTTTGGAGTTTACGCGACGTGCCTGGTTCGGAGACCGGATTGTGATCTATAGTGACTCACAAAGCGCCCTGAGTGCTCTCGGGTCATTGGAATCTCCGCATCCCCTGGTTCGCGGTATCCGTGACGTCACAGTTATGGCGATCCGGGCAGATGTCGAGATTATCTTCTGCTGGGTTCCTGGACATGTAGGAATTGTGGGGAATGAGCGCGCCGATGAGGACGCCAAAGAGTCCCTGATGACTCTGCGACTGGACCAGCGTTTCTCTCTATCTCACACCGACTACATGGCAGGAATACGGGCAGCTCTTCGGACTGCTTGGCAAAGAAGATGGAGACGGTCGAAGGGAACTTAAAGTTGCATGTCATTGTGCCGCGACTGTTCACATGGCCCTATCCCCCAATGCCGCGATGGCTTCAGGTCGCTTTCTGTCGTCTCCGAATTGGACACACTGGTGTGATGCTTCGCTATTTGATGGAGCGCTCATCTGCGCCCTATTGCGATGACTGCGTCGTCCCCCAGACTGTACGGCACATTCTTGTCGAATGTCCTAGTCTGGGTGATCTTCGTGCATACTACCTGTCCCAGTACCAGAATGGGCAGGGTCGCTAATGCCTGTCCCTTGTACTCGGGATGGATTCATGCACACTGACCTGTGGACTTTTATCCTTTTTGGAGGAGGTTGGCCTTCTCCCCATTATTCAATATTTGATTATTGATCGCATGCTTCTTTGCCGGGGGAGAGCAGGCCTTCCCCCATTGACGGAGCTCGCTTTATATTCTTTCAATATTTGTTTTTGTTTTTGTCTGTTTGTATTTTTTCTTTTTTTATTTGGCTTTTAATATAGCCTAGATTTAGGCCAGGTTGAGTATGGCGACTTATGCCCTAGAAGGCAGTCGCCAGATGAGATATAAAAAAAAGAACAAAAAAAGTTTTATTACTCAATTTCAATGTGACTTTTTTTAACACCACAACAAGGGATAAACTTTTGAAACCATTAGTATGGGTTAGTAAATTCAAAATAAAGGGAAAAATATTTTTAGGTATACTGTAGCAGCTTGCTCAGAGTAGATATGCGAAGTAAAAAAATGCCACCAAAACATGCATGTATAAACATTGTACATCAGTGAAGCACCCACCAATGAACATAGGTTGCACATCAAAGGCGCTAAATTTGAGTTTTAAAAAGCTCAGATTTTTTAACTTTTACTGTACCTTAAATTGGTAAAGGAGTTATTCCCTTTACCACTTCATGAGTAGCCTTCAGGCAGCTCCATCTCAAATATGGAGACCCCCCTTCCCTAATGTTTTCTTAGAGGTTCCACCAAATCTCTTCTAGCAGAGACTGGGTTTCTTCTTCCTATGTCTCCAGTTTGGGAAACTTGCCCCTTATCCCCTTCCTCAGAGTTATCCTCAGTGACTTTCTTCCTAGGATTTCAGCATTCCTTCCCCCTTCCCTTTTTGCTCTTGCAATGACTGCCAAAGCCACACACACAAAAAAAACTCTTGAGACTTCCTTGCTTATCAACCTGCAAAGTATGACTTTCTTGGCAACCAGCATGCTAGCTTCCCCATCTTTTCCCAGTAGAGACCCTGTGTAAACTGTTACAACACCTGGTATCCAGAATAGCAGCACATCGTCACAGCCTGAGTGCGGATAAGGAAAGCCTGACACACTGTATTGACTTGAACTCTTTGAGAGGGCCTGGAGAAGCTGGTACATTCCTCTTTTTTCTTCCAGACCCTACTTTTTCTTAAAGGTATCCCCTCTTTACTATTTCTACTTAGATGGGTATGCTGTCTAGTTCCTTACACATAGTACCTGGAGGGATTACATATCCTCCCAGCTCAAACCATTGCTGGGGTATGATAATAATAGATGATCACCCACTCTCTTCATTTGTGTACCTGCGCATCTATACTCTTTATTACATACCTTAGTCTCCCCCTCTTTAACTTTTCCTCTGACTACCCAGAGGGATTCTGCTGTGAGTGCTTAAAGTTCAGTGGTTAGGGAAGGTATTACCAGGGGCAGTCAATAAGTTTTGCGAATTGGTTGGGCAAAACAGAGGAAGGGGGATGGCTGTTTGTGGGGGTGTTAGAACAAGTTATGACAAGTCAGGACCTGCAGCCTCATGCTCCTGCCTCATCTATTTAAGAAGCAGTAACTGATCGCAGATCGTAAGTCACAAATTTTTCAACAATGGAGAAGGTTGAGCACCGTGCAGTGATCAAATTTTTGACCAAGGAAGGCAAGAATGCAAAAGAGATCGATGAACGCACGGTTGCAGTGTACACCGACACTGCTCCTTCCTATGCAACCATTGCTCGCTGGAATAGGGAGTTTCACCATGGTCGTGAGTCCCTTGAAATGACCCCCATCCAGGACGCCCGTCAGATGTGACCAACGAGGACAATGTGGTCCGTGTGGAGAGGATGAGCCTCGAAAATCGACGGGTGAAGGTCGAAGAAATCGAGCGAGAACTTGGAATATCACATGGAAGTGTTATCAGCATCATCCACAACAATTTGGCCATGACCAAGGTCTCTGCCCATTGGGTCCCTAGAAACCTCACGGCCCATGATCGACTTCAACATCACCAAAGTCTGCAAGGCCAGAGTTGCACAAGCTTCCCTGCGCGAGTGCGGATTCGAGGAGCTCAACCATTCCCCCTACAGTCCAGATCTGGCCCCTAGGGACTACTTTTTATTCCGTCAGCTCAAGGCTGCACTGCATGGACGCCGGTTTGGGGACGATGAAGATGTCCAGCTCGCCATCCAGGAGTGGATTGAACAGCAGTCGAGAGATTTCTGGTTGTCGGGAATTCGAAGCCTCAGGGACAAGTGGCGCAAGTGCATTGAAGTCGAGGGTAGTTATATTGAAAAATAATAAAACACTTTTCCTCATCTCATTTCCTTATATCTGAATTGCAAAACTTATTGACCGCCCCTCGTAAGTACAGTATGTGTTTGGTTGTGGACTCTCTTCACTTTCAGGGTACCTTAGGAGGCTCATGCCCAGCAGGTAAGGCTGTGATTTTTAAACTAGCCACCCTGTAGAGCAAGAGAAAGAGTTGTATAGTGGTGGGTCATTTCCAAGTAGATATGACACCTCCACCCCTCCAGGATGCAATGGGTTCACCCTACCTAAATGTACCCTGTGTGATCTCCCTCCACTTTAACCTGGTCCCTCACAGAAAACATGGCCTCACTTAATTGTGGTAATGTTGATGGGGTCAACAGCACAGGTTGTAGGATTAAAGGCTTTCTCCCTGTATCTCCCAAGTGGTTGGAGGTCCCAGAAGTCATCTACTCCTGGGGATCTATCAACAATGATACCGGTAGAATCGCTTATGGTTTAAATAAAGAACCAGGACAAAGTTGCCATTGCGGCAGGTTGATTTGTTGAGGCCTATCTTAGCAGGCATCTGCAGGCTGAGTATGTTTAAACTATCACATTCTGGATGTTTATAATCGTATGGGGACTTTTCCCTTTACCCCCAGGCATTGGGGGGTCATAGTATCTATTTTTCATGCTTCCTTTTCTTCCGTAAACTTTAACCATGGCTACAAGTGAAGGAAATAATGAATTGTGCTCAGAAGCAAAAGTAGAACTGCTTCAAATGCCTCATCTCCCCTAGTTACTGAGGAGGGGGAGGTAACCCAAGGCACATCTGAATAGGGAGGAGCTTTCCCTCTACCATCCTCATGCGGTCATGGGGTTTCTATTTTAACATCCTTGGAGCAGCTTCACCTGTAAAATAGAGCCCCTCGAATTTTCTTCTAGCAGAAATGGGGTTTCCACTTCAATGGGGGAGGGGCTTTCCTCCTTATCCCCTTCTTCAGACATCTCACCCATGATGGGGGCAGATGGACCAGAGCTACCACCTTAGAGGGGTAAGGGGCAGCATATTCCCCTGGGCCTTGACCTCCCACCTCATTAACCTTTCTGAATGTGGCTGAGACTGCCAAGGCAGCCATTGTGAGGTTTCTGTACCCACATTAACCCACGGTGGGGTCTGCCATGCCCATCCCTAATTTTGCTGATGGAGGTTAGCCCTGATGACATTTCTTGTAGGCCATGGCCCTATTGATACCTCTATCGTTTGGGGGGAATGGCCAGATGGATCTTTCTGAGGTAGTCATGGACTCTGATGACAGGGTCCTTAAGGGTTGAACATTGACTCAGTGGGGGACATCCCCAAGCCTACGTCTGTCCCTGATCAAGATCCCAGTGCTCAGTATGGGAGATTGTTTGTTTTGGCCAGTCTGGAGACTTGGATTGTTTTGTCCTGAGTGCTCCTGGAGCATTGGAATCTCCGCTCCCCCACCATTTGACGTATCTGTGATGCCGCGGTTGCTGGGAGCCAGGAAGATGTCAAGATTGTTTCCTACTGGGCTCCTGAACATGTAGAGATGGTGGGAAATGAACACACTGTTAAAAGTGCCAGTCTACAAGGACTGAATGACTGGACCAGCAATTCGCTCTTCACTACACTGACTACATGGCAGGAATCAGATCATCCTGTTCTAGCTGTCTGGCAAAGAAGATGATAGAAGGCAGAGGAAACCTAAATTTGTGCTCCATTACATTGCAACTTTTTCCATGACCCTTTATATAGTGGTTTAGTGTTGGCTGTGGACTCAGGCGCTGGAGGGAGGTGGGCTGCCCCCCTTCCAAACCCATTTTTGTAGTTTTTGTTTGATGTTTTTAATATAGTATATTTATTAGGCTGTGATAATGCCCACTTGTACTCATATGGCCAGTTGCCAAGAGAGACTGAATAAAAAAAGTGTGCTCCCTACTGAAGCTTCCATAAGTTCACTCCTTGTTGGGTCCTTTGGCCTGGCTGGAAGGTGTTATTTGTAATGCTTTACTTTGCAGGCAGTAATTTTTGAATGCTTATGATAGATACCCTGTTGCAATACAGTATCATGGAGGCAAAAGTTCTTGGATTGTCCATTCCACATATGGGTGAGGGCAAGGCCACTCCAAACTTGTAGGGAAAGAGGAGGGTGTCCCTCATGGAAGTGTCTTTAACATCCCCCTCTTTCTGATGAGTATCAATAGTTTCATCTCAGTGTTGCCAGCCGATGTTCTTGCCACAATGATTACTTTTCAATCTCTTTTGGCTGGCTCAGAGGCCTATTGTGGAACACTGGTTCCAAAAGACTGAACTGTACCTCTTATTATGCCAGAATACACAGGCTTCAGTTTTCTTTGGCCAAGACAGGTGGGGCACTTTTGCCACCTTGGTAGACATCACTCTGATCAGGTTTGTTCCTAAATGAGGGTCTTGCCTTGATGTGGTGGACTTGCACCAATTTCTTGGTCTTGTATTCAACTGCCACTTCACCTGGGAGGCTTATTTGCAATCCTTTGGGTCTCTTGTATCCTCACTATGGACATTCTATGGTATTCAGTGTGTTGTGGCAGCAGGTTTGTGACTCCCACGCCAACTATTCCCACTGCCCTGACAAGGCCCACTCGGTGGTTCAAGGAGAGGATATTGAGGAGAGAGTCTAATCTTAATTTTATTCACCAAACCACAGTAAATAATAAAAAAAAGAATCAAAACAATCAACCAACCACCAAAATATTTACAATTTATAAACAAAATAATGCCAAACTCCAAGTAGGGCCTTACAAAAACCTTAGCCCAGGCGAATAAGAAAGTGCAAAGTATCGGAAGTAATGGGTGCACCCTTAACCTAGCGGTTAACCAGTTGGAAAGGGGAAAGTGAAGAGGAGGCAGGCCTGCGTTCTTTGGAAAAGGCAGGGGTGGGTGGGTGTTCTTTAATGGCATCCTGTCTTAAGAGACCAGGATCCTAGCTCCAGCCAATGTGAAACGCCCCACACTCAAGGACTGGGACTTATGGAATCCGATCCGGCGGAAAGTGGGATGGCACTGGCTCCAACCAATGTGTCAGTGACTGGGAGGAGGTCTCAGAACCCACACTTCAGAACAGTCCCCTTTTTTTCTCTCAAGGTATGAGCGAGTGTCTAGGCTGGCTGCTACTGCCTCATGAAGCCAGAACACCAAGAAGCTGGAAAGGAGAAGGCATTTTCAATCATCCATTCGCTGTCACACTTAAACATTCTTATACTGACATACAAAAACACCCACACACTCACAATAAATCTCACCTGAACAACTATTCAGCTTCTTTCAACTTCTAACACGTGCACTTTGTTATTTAATGACTATATCAAATTGTCTCCAATATAATTTTGAAAGTCTCTTTCACATCAAACTATTCTCAATTTTGCCTGTGGGGGGTAGACAGAGGTGAATGGGGGCCATGATAAAAGTCTATTGAGTCCCCCACCCGGAGCAACGATAATGATGCAGCCGCAACCCACACACCCTGAAAAGAGAAGAAAGAGATTAGAGACCAGGGAGAGGAGGCGGACAACAATAGACTACTACAGTGTTGGGGGGGATGGTATGGCTTTGTCACTAAATCTGCTTCTAAATCTACTGGAGCCTTGCCACTGTATACTGACAACTCTAAGTCCCAAGGGATAGTTGGCTTCCACGCTCCCTATCGCTTGTTTGAAGCCCTTGGGGCTTTTGTTCACTCATCCCTACACAAAGTAGCTGGTATCAAGTCAGCCATTAGGGTACAGGGTGCATGGCCAAGGTGATGAATGCTGCATGAGAATTTAAATTTGTTTGACATTCTACACTGACTTCCCATGGGCTTACGCCCCATTGTCTCAATGTTATCAAGTCATTTTCTCTTGCCTCTCAATCGCACACAAGATGCAGCACCATCTGATAGAGTACTCACCTGAACCTTTCTGTATAGACTGCTTGGTCCCCCAGACTGTATGCAACATTTTGGTTTAATCTCCTCTGCCAGGGGAGCTTTATGCAGAGTACTTGTCCCAGTATTGTGATGAACCCAAGCCCTACTGCTTGACTCTCATGCTAGGGTGAGGCTCCTGTATACCTGACTGGTGTGATAGAGTTTGGGAGGAGACTGTCTTCTTCCATACTATTTAAATCTTTTATTAGGTTGTCAGGGAATTAATTTTGTTTGTATTCAGCATTTTTAATTAAAAAATTAATTAGTTCCCACACAACTTAAAAATTCATTAAATTCTTGGTTGGTGCTCTTGGCTCCCTAAGGGAGATGGGCCTCCCAAGGGGTATCTGAACATGCCTATCTTATCAATTGATCTATGTATTATTTTTGTTTTTTATTCCTTTTATTCTTCTTCTTTGTTATTCCATTTATTTTATTTTAAATTAGTCTCCAGATATTTGTGCTTTCAGTGCAGGATGAAACTACAGCAATTGTAAAATGAATTCTTTATTTTGAATTACCTGTCTTGTTTATTGTAGCAAACCACCTTTTAAGCATTTTCATTAGTCACTGCCTTGACTGAATCACTTACTTGCTTATTTACCCAACGGTTCAGTCAATTACCACCTTCTATTCACTTATCTAAGTGCCCATTCTTCTTCTGTACATCCAGACCCTGTTCAACTTATAAGTTTGTTTTTAGATATGTTGCCACTACTTGAGTTATTTAAAGTTTATTCACTCACCACTTCTTGGAAACCTACCACCTCCAGGTTTCCCTTCAACCTTCATTTGTCTTTCCACTGTAAATGGTTAGGAAAGGTCGCTGCTGCCTCCTTTTCTCAATACATTTATATCCTTTTACTTTGCTCAACTTAAATTCCCCCATAAGGGGCGTGGCAATTTGCCATCCTGGCCGCCGTGCTGATGGGATCCAGCGCTCCGTCCGGCCCCGGCTTAGCCTCTCTTCCTTCCTTCAGATAGCCTGTATTTCTCCTCTACGTCATCGCTTTTCATACAACCGCTCCCACAGCTTTGTCTGGTCAGCCTCTAATTTCACAGGGTAGATGCTGACCTTCTCAAGCCAACCATCCTGGATCGGGGCTGAGGGGGGAGGGGTGGTCCCTAATGGGGGCGCCTGGCTCTGCCGGGCCTGTAAGCACCTCTTGCAGTGCGGGCTACTGCGAGAGGTGATGCGCGATTGCATCACATGGAAAAAAGAGGGTCACCATGCCCATGTATAACAAAATAAAAAAAACCCAAATCTCTCCCCAATTCCCCTTGCTCATCAATAGGTCCCCCCCTCTGTGCTTGCACAGGGGACCCTCCATATTTCTTTAACCGGAGAGGAGGCTTACACCTCTCCTTCGCTTATGGGTGTAGGGGACTCCCCCTCACCCCCTTCTCTGGAGGTGCTTTCGGGCATCTCCCTGCTTCCAGCGGCAGTCCCTCCTTTGCTTTCCAAGGGGACTGCCAAGAAAGCCAGCAGGCAGCCCATAGCCAACCGCTGCCCATTGAAGCGGCTTGGTAGGGCAAACCCCCTTAGGGGGGAGAAGGAAGCCAGGCCCCTTCGGTCGCTTCCCTCAAAATACCTGCTGGCAAGAATATTAAATCTTGCCGGGGTCAAGGCCTGTGCCGCCCCACACAAGACTGGTGACGCTGCCAAGGGGATCTGCGCGATGTCCTGGGAGGGGATGGCCAACTGGAGGCCTCCCCTGAGATAGACATGGTCCTTGAGGAAACCCAGCCTCAGAAGGTAGGGCCTTCCATGGGGGGGAATCCGGGCTCCGCGCCAAGCACCGAACCCGAATCCGCCCCTATGCAAGGTCCTCCTCAAACGGCTGGGGTCTCTGAGACAGTACAAGGAGGGGAGGGATCTCCTCCAACCGGTGCCCCTGCAACAACCAGGAAATTCTACGTTTCGGGGAAGGACCTGGCTGAGGCTGGTCCATCTGGCCTAGGGGCTCATTCTGGCGGAGGTGAGAAGCGGGTTCACTCCCTGCCGTCCTCTCCCAAAAAGAAAAAGACTACAAAGACTCAGGGCTCCTCTCCATCCGCGGGGGCTGCGGGGAAGGATGGGTCTGCTGCCACTTTGGCAAGCGACCAAGCCAAGATCGGCACATCCGGCCCCTCTGCCCCCCCGGTTGCGGAGCCCCTGACTAGGACCAAAAGTGCACAGGGCGGAGCCTCGATGACATCGGGACCCCTGATTCAGAGGTTACCTGGCATTTTCGAGCCCGCTGGCTTCAAACGCTTCCTCATTATTCGCTCCACTGATGGCACCATGTTGTCCAAGGGCAACATGATCCATCAGAGGAGAGCATTAGCTAGTGCAATTGGTAGAGAGCCGAAGGTGACCCGTTTCTCGGATGGGAACCTTCTGACGAATGCGGTGAATCCCGCCGAGGCGGCCAAGATAAGTTCTCTTTGGACACTTCATGGCACCCCAGTGAGTGTGACGCCGCACTCTACCATGAACTTTGTGAAAGGAGTAGTTTATGCGAGGGAACTCGTTGACTACTCCATTGAGGACATCACCTTAGAGCTGGCCGACCATGGGGCGGTCAAGGTCGAACGTGTGATGAGAAAACAGGGAGGGGCCTCGAGACCCACCCCTACACTCTTCGTCACGTTCGACTGTGACAAGCTCCCAGAGTCGGTGCGTGCCGGTTGGTACCGCTACTGCGTGAAGGCATTCGTGCCACTGCCGCGGCGGTGCTATTACTGTCACCGCTTCGGCCATACGAATCGTTCTTGTAGACGTGCAAAGTCGGGGTCACCCGAAGTATGTGTAAATTGCTCCAAGGTCGCACACAATAAGTCCAAATCGTGTGTGGCCAAGTGTGTCAATTACGGAGAGCCGCACCCTGCTTCTTCGAAGCAATGTGGTGCATATCTCTTCGAGAAAGAAATCCTGGCCATTCAGGCCCACGATTGAATCTCATTCCGTGAGGCTAAGGACTTGGTCCTGGCGCGCCTGGCTCTCCCGGGGTATAAGGGTCTTGCGACCCCACCACCATGGGATAGCCGGGCTGTGGGATGCGCGGTTTACACCCGGCATGATGTCTCCGTTCTTCCTTTCTCTTTAGATACCTCCTTTCAGGCAGTGGCTGTGCAGCTGCACCTGGATAGGAGGTATACTATCATTTCTGCGTACATTCCACCGTCAGCTGACTTCGGCGCGGGGGACTTCCGCCGCGTCGTGTCACGGTTGCTGAGGCCCTTTCTCTTGCTTGGAGATCTGAATGGCAGGCATCCTCTCTAGGAAGATTACTCAATAAATCCCAGGGGACAAGTCCTTGCCGATCTGATCGAAGAGCTTGAGATGGGTGTCCTAAACGTGGATGAGTTTACGCATCACTGTCCGAGAACCGCTTCATTTTCTTGCCTTGACCTATCTTTGTGCTCTTCGGATGCACAGCCTGATTTTGATTGGGGGGAGGTCGATGACCTCCATGGTAGTGATCACTTTCCCATTCGAATATCATTTTCAGGGCAACTGCCGCCTGAGAGCCCACCTCGGTGGTGCTTGGCGCGAGTGCGGTGGTGGCCTGCATTTCAGGAAATGACTGAATTCTCTATCTCAGTCGAGGAGTTTAGGTCGGTAGATGAGGCCGTTGAGTTCTTCTCCGGCAACCTCATCGCCGTGGGCCTGACTACTATTCCTAGGACGTCTGGCCGTTTTGCACGCCGACCACTCCCATGGTGGTCGGCCGAGTGTGAGACGGCCCTCAAACAGAAGCGTTATGCCTACATGCGCTATAAGCGCCGCCCGAACGATTTCACTGTCGCTGAATTTCGTCGGGCTAGGGCTAGGTTCCGGTATATTTCGAAGCACGCCCGCCGCTCTTCTTGGCGGGCATACGTGTCTTCACTTAACGGGAAGACCCCTTTAGCTGAGGTGTGGAAGCGAGTCAAAAGGATTCGGGGCAAGTTCTCGCAGGACCCCCCTCCCGTTCTCCAGGAGAATGGGACCGCAATCTCGGACCCCGCGTCCGTGGCGGAATCCTTAGCGACCGCTTTTTCCACATTCTCTAGCCGTGATGCTGCTCCGCCAGCATTCAATGCACGTCGTGATGTCGCGGAAGGCCGCCGGCTGGACTTTACCTCCAGAGGCGGAGAACCCTTCAACGACAAGTTTACTGTGAGTGGGTTGCGTTCCGCTCTCGCTTCGTGCGCGGACACCGCCCATGGTCCAAACGATGTCCCGTACGCCATGCTTCGACACCTGGGTGAGCGAGGCATGGCCTTTCTGTTAGATTTGTTCAACAGGATCTGGGTGGAAGGTCTTCTCCCAGACTCCTGGCGAATCGCTACTGTGCTCGCCTTTCGCAAGCCGGGGAGAGATCACTCTACTCCGACTGGTTTCCGCCCAATCTCTCTAACCTCTTGCGTGTGCAAGTTGATGGAGAAATTGGTAAATGTTAGATTAGCCTATTTCCTGGACAGCGGAGGCCATCTGTCTTGTGCACAGTGCGGCTTCCGTAAGTTCCACTCCACGTCGGATGCTCTGCTCCGACTGGAAAATGCCGTCTGCGAGGCTTTCCTTCGTAGACAGCACTACGCCACGGTGTTTTTTGATCTCGAGAAGGCCTATGATACCGCATGGCGATACGGTATCCCAATGTTTATATCTGAATTTTTGCGAGATCGTCGATTCCGCGTACGGGTGGGGGGAGCCCTCTCCGGCCCAAAGGAGCAGGAAGAGGGTGTCCCGCAGGGAAGTGTCCTCAGTGTCACACTCTTTGCCCTGAGCATCAACGGCATCTCGGTGCTGCCGGAAGATGTTCTCGCTACGCTCTACGTGGACGACCTTTCGATCTCTTTTGGCGCGGCCCAGATGCCAACTCTGGAGCGTCGACTCCAACAGGCATTGAACCGCGTCTCTCGCTATGCCGAAGCGCACAGGTTTCGGTTTTCTTTGGCCAAGACTAAGGTGGTGCACTTCTGCCGCCATCCACGGCTTCACCCCGACCCAGATTTGTTTCTTAATGGGGTGCGCCTGGATGTGGTTGAGTCGCACCGTTTCCTTGGTCTTGTATTCGACCGACGCCTCACCTGGGAGTCTCATATTCGACCCCTTAGGGTCTCTTGTACCCGCGCCATGGACATTCTCCGTTCCGTGACGTTCAGCGCTTGGGGCGCTGATAGGGCTACCGCCTTACTTTTTTATCGATCCTTTGTTCGCTCGAAGCTCGACTACGGATGCGAGTTTTATGCATCCGCAGCCGACCGTTTATTGCGGAAGGTGGATTCGATCCACCACACCGGCCTTCGCCTTGCGACCGGTGCCTTCCGCACTTCCCCCATTGAGAGCCTGTTGGTCGATGCTGGGGAGATGCCACTCGCTCTGCGCCGCGTGCAGTGCATCACTCGCCTGTACGCGCGAGCCCGGCGCCTCCCTCAGTCGCCAACAGCTCTCACTGCATCCGCAGCTGATCTCGATGGTGCCTATGCCGCCGAGAGACGCCAGTCATACCCTAAGCCCTTTGGGTTTAGGGCCAGGAAACTCCTTCGAGAGGTAGATATAGCTCTCGGGCCGGTGGCGCCCCTGGTTCTGCCCAGGATGCCACCCTGGAGGGTACCACATTTGGCTATTTGTCGCCACGCCTCTGCTCCCAAAGCTTGTACTGCGCCGGGAGTATTGCGTTCGACCTTTTTGGAGCACACATCGTGTCACGCTGGTACCGTGCCAGTGTATACGGATGGCTCCAAGTCCCAAGAGGGGGTCGGCTTCCACGCCGTATCCCCTCTGTTTGAAGTCAGCGGGGCTCTACCAGGCGCTGCGTCTGTCTTCACGGCTGAGCTGGTGGCAATACACCACTCGGTACGGGAGATTACGCGACGTGCCCGGTTCGGAGACCGGATTGTGATCTATAGCGACTCACAAAGCGCCCTGAGTGCTCTCGGGGCATTGGAATCTCCGCATCCCCTGGTTTGCGAAATCCGTGACGCCACGGTTTTGGCGAGCCGGGCAGATGTCGAGATTATCTTCTGCTGGCTTCCTGGACATGTAGGAATTGCGGGGAATGAGTGCGCCGATGAGGGCGCCAAAGAGTCCGCGAGGACTCTGCGACCGGACCAGCGTTTCGCTCTTCCTCACACTGACTACATGGCAGGAATTTGGGCAGCTCTTCGGACTGCTTCTTGGCAAAGAAGATGGGAGACGGTCGAGGGGAACTTAAAGTTGCGTGCCATTGCGCCGCGACTGTTCCCATGGACCTATCCCCCAATGCCGCGGCGGCTTCAGGTTGCTTTCTGTCGTCTTCGAATCGGACACACTCGTGTGACGCATCGCTATTTGATGGAGCGCTCGCCTGCGCCCTATTGCAACGACTGCGTAGTCCCCCAGACTGTTCGGCACATTCTTGTTGAATGTCCCAGTCTGGGTGATCTTCGCGCACGATACCTGTCCCGGTACCGGGATGGGCGGGGTCGCTACCGCCTGTCCCTTGTACTCGGGACGAGTGCGTGCACCATGACTAGTGGACTTATTGACTTTTGGGGGGAGGCTGGCCTTCTCCCTTTCATTTAACCCGGTTTAATTGTTGTTGTTGTTTTTGTTATTGTTTTTGTTATTGCTTTTTTATTGTTATTGTTATTTCTTTTTATTGTTTCCTGTTTAATTTTTAAAGTAGCCTAGAACTAGGCTGTTTGTTTACGGCGACTAATGCCTAAGTCGGCAGTCGCCAGATAGCCCCTTAATTAAAAAAAAAAAAAATCACGGGCCGGTGGCGCCCCTGGTTCTGCCCAGGACGCCACCCTGGAGGGTACCACATTTGGCTATTTGTCGCCACGCCTCTGCTCCCAAAGCTTGTATTGCGCCGGGAGTATTGCGTTCGACCTTTTTGGAGCACACATCGTGTCACGCTGGTACCGTGCCAGTGTATACGGATGGCTCCAAGTCCCAAGAGGGGGTCGGCTTCCACGCCGTATCCCCTCAGTTTGAAGTCAGCGGGGCTCTACCAGGCGCTGCGTCTGTCTTCACGGCCGAGCTGGTGGCTATACACCACTCGGTACGGGCGATTACGCGACGTGCCCGGTTCGGATACCAGATTGTGATATATAGCGACTCACAAAGCGCCCTGAGTGCTCTCGGGGCATTGGAATCTCCGCATTCCCTGGTTCGCGATATCCGTGACGCCACGGTTTTGGCGAGCCGGGTAGATGTCGAGATTATCTTCTGCTGGGTTCCTGGACATTTAGGAATTGCGAGGAATGAGGGCGCCAAAGAGTCCGCGAGGACTCTGCGACCGGACCAGCGTTTCGCTCTTCCTCACACCGACTACATGGCAGGAATACGGGCAGCTCTTCGGTCTGCTTGGCAAAGAAGATGGGAGACGGTCGAAGGGAACTTAAAGTTTCGTGCCATTGCGCCACGACTGTTCCCATGGTCCTATCCCCCAATTCCGCGACGGCTTCAGGTTGCTTTCTATCGTCTCCGAATTGAGCACACTCGTGGGACGCACCGCCATTTGATGGAGCGCTCGCCTGCGCCCTACTGTGAAGCCTGCATTGTTCTGCAGACTGTTCGGCAAATTCTTGTTGAATGTCCCAGTCTGGGCGATCTTCGCGCACGTTACCTGTCCCGGTACCGGGATGGGCGGGGTCGCTACCGCCTGTCCCTTGTACTCGGGACGAGTGCGTGCACATTGACTGGTGTACTTGTATACTTTTGGGCCCGAGGCCGGCCTTCTCCCTTTTATTTAACTATTTTTTTTGGGGGGGTGGGGTTAGGTCGCACGTTCCTGCGCCAGTGGGACCTCCCCCCGATGCAGGAGTTTGCTTTCTACTCATTGTATTTTGCTTTTTTTTTTTTTAGTGTTGGGTTTGGCTTTTTGTGTGTTTTTTAATCTTATTTTAAAGTAGCCTAGTACTAGGCAGTTTTTAATACGGCGACTAATGCCCAAGTAGGCAGTCGCCAGATGAGCTCTTAAAAACAAAACAAAATTAACCATCCAAAACTATACCACTCTCACTGAACTGACACATCTGCCAACATTGCCACCAGAATGAAAATTCAACATATTTTCACAACATGCCCAATGCAAGTCACACTGAGACAAGATGTAGAAATACACAGTGCTGGACCTCTGGGAGAACCTCATTCAGTCTGTGGAGGGGGAGGGGGGAGGGGGCAACTTAAGGGACTATTATTTGATATTGTTGATGCCCTATTCTTTGCACATTGTGATTATAATTCATAATTGTTTTCCCATTATTAAATTATTGATTAGGCTTAAGGTTATGGTTACCAGAAGATTGGCCTACTCTTTATGTCTGTTTTTCACACACTCATTCCTGCATTGCAATTTTTCAGCTGCTGCATTTTTCTGTACATATGAATATACTAAAATAAAATTGAAGTCGATTATTCCTCAACATTTTGCATTTGGAAGTCATGCGATGGCAGCTTCATTGGGAGAAGTTGTAAGTATTGCTTTAAAGCATTTCTTTTACATGAAGGAAGCTGATGGTAATGAAACTTAGGAGAGAGAACTGGTGTTGCGATAGGAAAAATGGATGGCTTAGTAAACAGAAGTGGTTTACTTCCTCATCATTTATTGAAAATAAGAGATTTGGTGAAAGAGAACCTCAAAATCAAGTCAGGATCTCATTTATCTTGCAAAATTTAAATACGTTCTTTTGAGTTGTCTGCCATTTTGAAAGTAGGGTTCATTGCAAATGGATATCAGACGTAGCATGGGCAATTTTGCTGCAGCTGACATCTTGAGGACTGTGTGCCAGCCTTAATGCTTACAGGAGGATCTGTGGCTATATATGTATCTTCTACACATTCACTCTCTTCATTGCTTTCTTTACAGATGTTTCCTTATAAATTTTTGTGGGAGATTGCTTTAAATTTAGGAGGGGGGGGGGGTGTCTCACTGATTAATTACCACCAGAATCCTAAAAAATCTGCTCCACTCTTCTGTCATCCATCCCATTCTCACATCTCTTTAACTGATTTCTTTCTACTTCATTCATTTCACATGCAAGTGGGTGTCTTGTGCAGGCTGCTACATCCTGTACCTCAAGGAGTGCTACACACCCCTGGCCCTAGCTCCTCCAGCCATATCATACTAGGTTAAGACTACCTGGGTTTTATTCCTTCTAGACATTTCCACTTTTTTTGCAACTTCCTGTTGGATTTCTTGTGGTCCATTCACAGGCGAGCAGAGATCTTGATTCTTTTCACTTCCATTTAGATACACTTGCACACAATGCAAAGATGTTTTAATGATATGTGCTGAAAAAGTAGAACTTTAATTTTGTTTGGAAATTTTTCTATTAACACATAAACCTCTCAAAAGATAAGAAAAACAGTGGACAGAACTTTTGCAAAACCCAGTACATTTATCAATTCCTAACTCAGCCCTTTTCTGCCATTTAACTATAGTGGTATTCTTACTTTTTCCCTTTATTGGACCTTTGTGATCCTTTATAGACTGTTACACTGTCAAGGTAAAAGTGAACACCTCCCTACACAAGTTAATTTTATGACAAGGTTAGAGGAGCCCAGTGTAGTGTATATATATATATATATATATATATATATATATATATATATATATATATATATATATATATATATCCATAACCCTATATTTTAAGAACAAGATTTTTTGAAGGTTTTAATCAGATTTTTTCTTTTAGTTCAGTTGTCACCTAAGTAGATTTAATTTTTTTATCAAAGTTATTTCAAATAATTCCTTTATAATATAAAAAAAATAAAATGGTAAAGTTGAGAAATAAATATAGGTATCAAATTTTTGTGACCTTTTTAAAACTAAAAGAATTAATTACAAATGTTGAAGTTCAGAAAATTTATTAAAATTTTGGCATGGAAATTATTATAGCAAATTTAGATGGAAAAAAGAAAAAAGAATCATGATAGGCCATAGGACACAGACCAAAGAAGAAGAAGATGAAGAAGAAAAGGGTGTTAAAATAGAGTCTATAAAGGGGATTAAAAAAGGCAGTTAAGATTAGTAAATAAGGCCATAGGCCACACCCCGCAGGGGTGCCCGTGTAACCAAGCTGTTCCTGTTAAGGAAGAGAACAGCGGCTTGTATATATATATATATATATATATATATATATATGCAGGAAAAAAGTGTTAGGATCAATTTATTTGTGAAACCAAAAAATTAGTGGAGGAGGGGGGGGGGCTTTGAATCCAAATGATTTTATATATAAAAATCTTTTTCCCTTAGTTTCATGTTTATCATTCTTATTTGCTACTTCATTATTGCTTAATTAAGTTTTAAATTTTCCTTTCTTGGTTTATTCATATTTATTGATCACTTAGAATTACCTTGATCCCCTGTATTCAACTGTTTTTGACTTAGAATTTTTTAACTATCATATATATATATATTTGTATTTTAACTTATATTCAACTGCTTCCTTTGCTTTGCTTTTTGTTTTATTTCTAATTCCTGGCTTTTTGATTTTACTTACTTTTCATTGTTTGCCCTGCATTTACAATTTTGTCATGCAATACTTTAAAACAAATTTCTTGTATTCCTATTAGAGTTTATTCATGTTTATTATTCATATTTGTTACTTCAATATGGTTTAATTGTTTTAAATTTTTTTTTCTTGGTCAAATTTGTATTTATTGATCGCTTTACCCTTTATTAAACTGTTTTTTTTTTTACTTATAATTTTTCATTATCATATATTCGTAAATTAACTTATATTTAAACTGCTTGCCTTTCTTTCTGGTTTCGTTTCTGATTCTTTTCTTGTTGATTTTAACTTATTTTTCATATTTTAACTGATAATGAAGTTTACCTGTCCTGTAATTTTGTCATGTGATTCTTAAAAAAAAATTCTTGTATTCCTATTTGAGTAAAATTTGCTGAAGATGATCATTATTAATGATCAAAATGTTCGCAAATTAAATGTTTGAAACTATCACATTGGTCTTCATATTCCTACTACAGATCAGGTTCCCAAGGAATGACTCCATCATCAGTATTTATATATATATATATATATATATATATATATATATATATATATATATATATATATATATATATATATATATTAATAATAATAATAATAATAGAAAAGCTTTACCTTTCTGTTAATTTGTTCAATAGGATCTGGGTAGAGGGTATCATGTCAGACTCCTGGCAAATTGATACTGTGCTCGCTTTTCACAAACTGGAGAGAGATCATGCTACCCTGGCCAGTTTCCACCCACTCACTCTAACCTCCTGTGTGTGCAAGGTTGATGGAGAAATTAGTAAATGTTAGACTAGCCATTTTTTCTGTACAGCGAAGGCCAACTGTCTTCTGCAAGTTCCACTCCATGTCAGAGGCTCTGCTCCGGCCTGAAAATGACATCAGAGAGGCCTTCCTTTGTAGCCAGCACTACCCCACAATTTTTTTCAATGGAGAAGGCCTATGCTATCACATGGTGATATGGTATTATGGAGACTCCACATGATGGGGGAAGAGGATGCCTCCTAATCTTTATCTCAGTTTTTGCAAGATCGTTGATTCCTCATATAGGTGGGGGACTGTCTTCTGCAAGTTCCACTCCATGTCAGATGCTCTGCTCCATCCTGAAAATGACATCTGAGAGGCCTTCCTTTGTAGACAGCACTACCCCACAATTTTTTTCAATGGAGAAGGCCTATGCTATCACATGGTGATATGGTATTATGGAGACTCCACATGAGGGGGGGAGAGGATGCCTCCTAATCTTTATCTCAGTTTTTGCAAGATCGTTGATTCCTCATATAGGTGGGGGGAATCTGGTTTGATTGAGCATGAAGAGGGTAATCCGCAGCAAAGTGTCCTCAGTGCCACACTTGCCCCAGCATCAATGGTATCACTTTGGTGCTGCCGGAAGATGTTCTTACTACGCTCTATGTGGACAATCATTCAATCTCTTTTGGTGCAGCACTGATACCAACTCCAACAGGCATTGAATCGCATCTCTCACTATGCCGATGTACACAGATTTCGGTTTTCCTTGGCCAAGACGAAGGTAGTGCATGTTTGCCTCCAAATACTGCCTCACCCTGAACCATACTTGTTCCTAAATGGGGTTTACCTGGAAGTGGTGGATTTCGCCATTGAGGGGGGGGGGGCACACTTCATGTCACTGGATCTGTGCCAGTGTATACGGATGACTCCAAGTCCTGGGAGGGGTTGGTTTCAATGCTGTATCCCCTCTGTTGAAGTCAGCTGGGCTCTAGCAGGTGTTGCGTCTGCTTTCACAGCCGAGCTGGTTGCATTACACCTCTCAGGGCATTGGAATCTCCACATCATATGGTCCATGCTATCCCCGATGCCACAGTTGCCTCGATAAGGTGGATGTCGAGATTATCTTTGGTGGGGTTCCTGGACATGTGGGAATTGCTGGAAATGAGCATGCCAATGTGGGCACTAAACAGTCTGTGAGGACTAGACGATCAGACCAGTGTTTTGCTCTTCCTCATGCCAACTACATAGCAGGAATTAGGGCAGTGCCCCGGGCTGTTTGGCAAAGAAGATGGGAGATAGCCAAGGGGAACTTCTATTGTCCCGCAACTGTTCCCATGTATCTAGTCCCCCAATTCTGTGATAGCTTCAGGTCTCTTTCTGTTGTCTTTGAATTGAACACACTCGCAGGATGCGCTTAGGCTGCATGTTCTGCTCTTATTTTTTTTTTTTGTATCTTTGTTTTTTTTTGTTTTGTTTTTTAATCTATCCTAGTATTAGGCTGTAGTGTGATTACAATGACTTTTGGCCTAGCAGTCGCCAGATGAGCCCTTTTAAAAAAAAAAGCCATTCTGCTCCAACTTTTCCAATGAACCTACCCCCACCCCCCCAATGCCCCCAGAGGACTCCTCTGAATCAGACACAGTCACAGGACTGAGTACTTTCCTGATCCAGGGTTGGATCAAATACTAATTTTTATAAGTCAAATACAAATACTTTTATTTCTGAATCTAAAAATACAAATACTGGTTCAAAAAATACAAATACTCCTATTCCAGACTTCAAAAATACAAATAAAAATACTCTTGAAATTAGACAAAAAAAATAAACATACTTTTTTTCACTCAAGTTTACATTTTACATATCATAATTGCATTTTATCATCATTAATTCCCAGAAGGTTTCCGGGCTGAGTTTTGCTTGCTCAGGAGTGTAAAAATTGCCGGCCTTGCTAAACACCCTCTCAGATGGTGCCGACGTTGCACAACACCCTAGAATATTCTTGGTGAAATGCTTCAAGATTTTGAAGCTCTTTGTATCACGCCAGTACCTCAGTTGGTTGACATCAAAAGGCAGAACACCTTCTTTCAGGTACGTTTCAAGTTCTGCCATCACCACTGTAGTGTTGTTTTTTGATGCACTTGACATTATTTGCCCAGCTGGAGGCATGTACACAAAAAGTCGAGGTCATTTTGCATTCATGCTAGCCTCGTCTTGATTCATGCTCATGGAGACAAAATGATCACTCTCTTAAATTACTTTCTTATTCAAGGTTGATTGGGTTGTCTCGAAAAGAATTAAGTCCACAATCCTCGAAACCTTTTCATTTTGCATTTCCTTTCATGGCATCCATGCCAGCTTAAATCTGGGGTCCATGAGAGCTGTGTCAATGACATCAGTCCTCTCAAGAAATGGATGAGACCTCTTCTTGATAGAAGACTGTAGTGCATTTGCCAAGTTAAAGGAGTAGATCGGTTTACTTTCCGTGAATAGTTTGAGGCTGTGCTCAAGGCCAAATACAACTGGTGCAACGTAAGGAAGTGTTACCATGTTTTCTCCTTCCATTTGCGTCATCACCTCTTGGAATGGTTCCAAAACTTGTATCACTTCTTTCAGCATTGCTATTTCCATTCCTTTCAACTCTTCTACAGTTCAGTTCGATCCTAGGAGACGAATAGCTGGGTTGACTACGTCGGTTTCCTTGAGAACTGACTTAAGCATTGTCAGTTGAGAGTTCCATCTAGTAGCATTGGCAGACTAAAGTGAACCCCCAATCTTTTGCAAGAACAGTAAATCGATGTATTGCAGCTACAATACTACAGCACTTGTGTATCACAGTTACAATTGCACTGTTTCTGACACAGGGATCATTGAAGGCATCTCGTATGCAGTTGTTGTGTGTGTGCAAAGCAATTGAACCGATCCGATGGAAGAAGGGCAAACACCTCATTCAGATCAAGTTATTCTTCCAAAATATCAAGGTCAGTGGTGTCTTCATTTTCATCACTACTTTCATTCCTTACTTCATTTCCATATAATCCTGGTAGACAGACATCAAATGCTCTCACCATAGACGAGACATTGTCTGCAACCACCTTCCTCACCTTGTCAGGAATTCCGAATTTAGTGACTATATCCTCATATGCTGTAACGATGTTCACAGCTCTATGTCGTTCTATAAACTGATCGCAAGCAATGACGTACGATTTTAGCCCCCATAATGAGTTGATGAAGTGTACAGTGACAGCAAGAAACGATATCATTTTCCGATTCGTCCAGAGGTCTAATGTCAGATTCATATGATTGAGATGTTCAGATTCTGTCATCAATTACAACTCGACGTCTTTCGCTCTCTGCCTAAGTAAACTCTTTCTAAGTGCGGTTATGCTTGGAAACATGAAGCATGGTTCTGCTTCGTATATAAGAGCTCTAAAAGTCTTACTTTCAGCAATACTCAAAAGGAGTTGATATGCTTAGCATAAACAAAAATTCTCTTGGGCAAGTTTGACTTTGAAGAACGAGGTCATTTTGGTGTGTGAGTGTGACGCAGAGCTCTCACGCTTCTTCTTTTCCTCTGCAGCTCTCAAGATCCCATATTCATCGTACTGAACTTTGTGAACTCTTCTGAGGTGAACAACTAGGTTAGATGTTGCCTTCGTTGCTGCTGAATACGACTTTTTGCACTGCAAACAGTCGGCTATGAGATTCCTGTCAGTCGAATTGACATTGACAGAATAAAACTTTGTCAGTGCAGCTGAGAGTTGAGGTATTTGTATGACCTCCTCGACCTCCTCATCCCCGATTGAAGGGTCATCTGGTGTAACAACGTCTTTGTTATCCATCTGCAAAGTGAAAATTGAGCAATGAAAAGCAATTAAAGTTCACATAATTATTATTTAGTAGATTCAGATTTTATATATTTACTGGGTTTTTTTTATGTACCAATTCAATAGAAGGTTATATAATAAATATGAGCTATATTTAAGTTCAATTTAAATTTGGGTCATATTTTAATTCCTTTATTATTATAAATAAACATTTATACTTCTTTTCTTTTAAATTTACCTTATCCTAAATCATATATCTCAGTACTAAAACAGAATGTTAAGAAAGAAAAAAAAATTGAAATATCACAGTAAAGAAACCAAAGTATAAAGTGGTTAATAATAAATCTAAAAAAAATAAGAGATTAAAAAAAAAAAACCCTCATAAAATATTAAGTGAAAAACAACAAAAAATTACTAAAATAAAATCAACCAAATAAAATAATGATAATAAAGTGGTTAAAACAAATACAAACCTAATAGATTCAAAGTAACTTAAAAATATACTAATATGTGTGAAAAAAAGATGGAGAAACTTGTTGATTATAAAATTTAAGTAGTACTTTAAGTCATTACCCTTAAAATTAAACTTAATAAAAGAGAAACAGAAAGATAAATCAATGAGTTAACCCAAGAGAATATCTCTTTCAATAATTTAACATTCAATTAACTCACATAATATTATTGTGTTATTATTATGATAATAAACCCCCCGAACAAGAGAGAGAGTATCCTTTACACAGCACTATTCAAATAAAAACTTGATTAAATGAACACTGTTCACACGCCTTATAAACGCTTTGGTTTTTGCGCCGAACATTCCTGAACATTCGAGAATGTTCTAGAAAACTTATACGTTCTCAATCCATGCATACCAGATATAACTGGTTTTATAATATCTTGTAAATCATGGTTCTCTCTGACACTCAGTCCCTCTCTCTCTCTCTCTGTGAGTTTGCATATCCTCCTCAAATGGCTTAGACTTGAAAAAAAAAATACAAATACAAAATACTTTTTGTTGTAGGTGCCATAATACAAATACAGAATACTTTTTTTCTGGGTGGCATAATACAAAAACTTTTTCTTCTGGGTGCCTTAATACAAATACAAAACTTTTTTCTCTTGATGCCAAAATACAAATATAAATAGATAAAAATACAAATATAGTTGTATTTGATCCACCCCTACCCTGAACCTTTGTCATCCTGCTCTGTCCCTCAGACAGTGAAACTTTTTGCTTGAATGTCCTTTTTTTTCCCCATTGCACTAGCCCATCTGACTTGAATTTCCAAATCTGGGGTAGCTCTGGTTTGAATTTCCAAATCTGGGGTAGCTTTGTCAGCTGTTCTTAGGAGGGGCTCCTGTACAACGGATTGTTGTGCACTTTAACTTTTGGAAGTGGTGTGCCTCTTCCATAGTATTTAATTTTATTGACTATGGGTGCCGTTCATTTTTGTTGTTCTATATTAGGTTATTATGGATTAATCTGGCATATAGATATCCTGTTTTTCTCTTTCTTTTTTTAATGCGCCTATCTGATGATTGCCCCTAAGGGCATACATTAAAAAAACAAACTGACAAACAAAAAAATGAATACAAACTGAAAAAACAAAAGCAAGACAAAGGAAGTGGCACACTGTAATTTTGGTAGCCACCAGAAAAGAGCCTAATTTTTTTTCAAAATCCTTATCAAGAGGATATTGTCAAAGGAATCCACCTAAATCCCCAAATCCCTTAATCTGTACATGGCGATATCTAATCTCTTTTGACAGAAGTGACTCTTCATTCATTTTTTAGGTCGCTTGTATAATTCGTGTCCCAACAGAAGTGACTAAGCAGCGGCGCCAAACCAGGGCCCGCACCTCCTCCCTGCGAATTGTAAAGGATTGCTTGCTCCAAGAAGGTATTCGTGGTCTGTATCGAGGGTATTGGAGTACAGTGATGAGGGAAATCCCATTCTCGTTCATACAATATCCCCTGTGGGAGTTTTTCAAGGAATGTTGGGCTACGAAGCAAAGAAAAACTGTGAATTCTTTGGAGTCTGCCTTAGCTGGAGCTTTGGCAGGTAAGTAATGAGTGGATTCTTCTGTTCTTTTATATTCTTGTTTTGATAAATCCTCGTCTTTTGCCTTAGATACTCATGTATTCATCCATATCTCAACTCTGACTTAGGAATCTTGTTGTTTATACCTCCTATTTCCTGGACCATACATCATGTCACGCTGGAGCGGTGGGTGCTCCATGTGGTGTGAGCCCTCCCTGAACACCCATTGAGTTCCTCCTTAAGCCTTATTTGTACCCTCTCCAGACTCCACCCCACACTACCTTAGACCTCTCCATTCAGTCTCATTTTTCTTTGTCTACCTTCACTTAGCACCAGGAGGAACTCGGAACACCTAGCCCTGGTATGATAATTAATAATAAGTGATCCCCCTCCCTACTCATTACTGGACCTGCCTACTTCTACTTCTCTTTATTACATACCTGCCTACCCCCCTTCCAAACTTACTCTCCTGGGTCTTCGTATCTGCTCACCTACCATTACAAATATAAAGGGCCTGCGTCGGCACCATCCTTTATGGTCAAAGTTTGAGGCCAAATTTGCCTGAATGGTGGGCTGAGTTATCAAGGTCCAGCTTAGCTCAAACCCATGGGCCGAGTCTGTGTAAATGATCACATTTGGAAAATTTCTGATCCTATGGAGACTTTTCTCTTAACCTCCCAAGGCATTAGGAGATAACAGTATCTAATTTCCATGCATTTTCCTTATTAACTCTTGTCGTAGAATTGCTCATAGTCTGATCCAATAATTATTCTAGTCCTTGATCTGGACACACCGCTTTTGTTTAAGTCGGTGGTATTGACCCTATGACTCAATCCTACGATCATATATATATATATATATATATATATATATATATATATATATATATATATATATATATATATATATATAGGTAGGCTTTAATTCCTACTGAACATGCGAAAGCTGGTTAGAGGCGTGTTGTGCCGTAGCCAGGATTCTCACTATAAAAGTCTCACTTGTTACTGGAGGGAGGTTTGTGATTGTTGAATTCTAAGAGCGCATAATACAGGTTGGATAAATTAGCCGAAGGGATGCTTAATTAAAGTCTTGCCAAGGGTACGTCAAAAGGGAGGAGCCACAAATAAACACACGTACTCAAAATAAACTTTACTTTACACAAATATAATAATTAGCAATAGTGAACAGGCAAAATTAAGGATTAAATATTAAACACTGACGTTAAGCGTCTAGATTTATAATGACTCGATGGGAGTATCAATTACGGTTAATTAAATAGGTAATTTAAGAATAGAGGGACACTGGGTTTACAGATTACCATTAATTGAAGGATTGGAGAGACGACTACTCAGGTCCAGCATGGGTGGTTTGGGTCTCGTTAACACAAGTTCTCGGGGAGAGGAGGGAGAATACAACAGGTTTGGGGCTGCTGGCTGCAGTTCTGGTTAGTTCACTCCGAACTGGATGTGACACTAACAAATAGTAACTTCCAGTAACTATTTGGATGTTCCTTTTCTTACTCAAGTTACATTGAGCAACAGAGCGTACTCTTCTAGTCACAGACTCTGCGGGGCGGGATTTACTTCCAGGAACACTGAGACAGCGACCAAGTTGACTCGACGGCGCGTTGGTAGTCGATACGTTACGGCAACGACTCTCGTTCAACGTGAGGATTACGTGAGCAGATTTGGGACACTGCTGTAGAGGGGTAAACGGCGATGTTATTTATATCGCGGATTGTGGGAAATCGAGAGAGAGATCCTATTCACGACAATTCGCTTATCACAACGCCTTCTGGACAATCTCCATGGTATCATAAAGAAAGCAAATAAGATTTAAGCTTCCTTGTGAGATAGGCGTCCTTTCGTCCGACTTCCTGTCGCCAGTTGGGGGAAGGGTGGGGGAGAGAGAGAGGAGACGAAGGTCAACTCAAACGACAAATTTCTTTTGTTCCCACGATTGTCTGGCGGCATGTGAGTATATACGTTCCATACCCTCACATGCCTACCTATTTCGAGGAACATTATTCTGCCATGAAATAAGGAATAATGTGAAAATTAACTTCACCGGGGGAATTTGTCATTATCTTCCTCGACTCGAACAATTGAGTCGGTAATTTGATCAAAACCGTTAGGAATTTACCTTAGTATTTAATGGCTACAAAATCCTACTGCTACATCAGTTTCTCTAATTTACATATACAAAACAAAACACATACGGAGTACAGGCAAGAAATAATTATTAATACAAAGAGATACACACAAAAAATAAATAATTGACTATTAATCGCTATCTGAAATTGGGTTTCTCAAAAGGCTGTCTGCAAGTACATTGTCAGACCCTTTTAGATACCTGATTTCATAACGGTACTCCGCTAGCAATAATGACCAGCGCATTAGCCTGCCGTTTCGGTTTTTACAAGTTTTTAAGTAGGCTAACGGTCTATGATCAGTCTCTATGAGGAATGGACGACCTACCAGATACATCCTAAATTTTGTAATCCCCAAAACAATCGCTAGAGCTTCTAATTCTACCGTAGCGTATGCCCTTTCGCGAGCCGTCAGTCGGCGACTCGCATAGCTTATAGGAGCGGGTTCTTGGTCCTCGTCATATTGGAGTAATACGCAGCCAATACCCAGTTGGGAGGCATCTGTCCTTACGCCAAATTTCTTGTGTGGGTTCGGCAATTTTAAGATTGGGGTGGAGACTAGCTTCTCTTTGAGTTCTTCAAAGTGCGCTTCGGCGTCGTGGTTCCACTGGAGGGGGTCCGCCCCGTAAGGGGCGCGGCGATTTGCCATCCTGGCCGCCGTGCTGACGGGATCCAGCGCCCCGTCCGGCCCCAGCTTAGCCTCTCTTCCTTCCTTCAGATAGCCTGTATTCCTATCCTACCTCGTCGCTTTTCATACAACCTCTCCCACAACTTTCTCTGGTCAGCTGACCTTCTTCTCAGCCAATCGTCCCGGATCGGGGCTGAGGGGGAAGGGGACAATGTCCCCTAACCCCTGAGCTCCGGTCTGGGGTGGTTGGCTTTTAACAACCTGCTTCATCCCCACCCATACCTTCCTCACATCCCTTTTCCTCTCGTCTTCAAAATCTATCCGTTTTACGCCGTGTTCAAGGTGGAGCCGCCATGCCGAAGGACTGCCAGGCCACCAGGCGGGAGGGGTGGTCCCAAATGGCGGCGCCTGGCTCTGCCGGGCCTGTAAGCACCTCTTGCAGTGCGGGCTACTGCAAGAGGTGGTGAGCGATTGCGTCCCGTAAAACAAAGAGGGTCACCATGCCCAATGATGAAAAAAACAAACATCTCCCCTTAATTCCCCCTATAACAACAACGGAGCCGCCCTCGTGCAGCTCCACAGAAAAGATGGAGGTCCCCCCCCCCTGTGCTTGCGCAGGGGACCCTCCATACCTCTTTAACCGGAGAGGAGGCTTACTCCTCTCCTACGCCTACGGGTGTAGGGGACTCCCCCTCACCCCCTTCTCTGGAGGTGCTTTCGGGCACCTCCCTATCTCCAGCGGCAGTCCCTCCTATGCTTTCTAAGGGGACTGCCAAGAAAGCCAGCAGGCAGCCCATTGCCGACCGCCCCTCGTACAAGCGGCTCGGTAGGGCAAACCCCCTTAGGGGGGAGAGGGAAGCCAGGCCCCTTCGGTCGCTTCCCTCAAAAGACCTGCTGGCAAAAATATTAAACCTTGCCGGGGTCAAGGCCTGTGCCTCCCCACTAAAGACTTATGACGCTGCCAAGGGGACCTGCGATGTCCTGGGAGGGGATGGCCAACTGGAGGCCCCTCCTGTGATAGACATGGTCCTTGAGGAAAACCAGCCTCAGAAGGTAGGGCCTTCCATGGGGGGGAATCCGGGCTTGGCGCCAAGCACCGAACCCGAATCCGCCCCTATGCAAGGTCCTCATCAAACGGCTGTGGATTCTCAGGCAGGACAAGGAGGGGAGGGATCTCCTCCGGATGAATCCCCTGCGCCCACCGAGACCTTCTCCATTTCAGAGAAGGACCTGGCTGAGGCCGGTCCATCTGGCCTGGGGGCTTCTACCGGCGGGGGTGAAAAGCGGGTTCATTCCCCGCCCTCCTCTCCTAAAAAGAAGAAAAAGACAAGAAAGACGAAAAAGACTCGGGGCTCCTCTCCATCCGCGGGGGCTGCGGGGACGGATGGGTCTGCTGCCACTTTGGTAGGCGACCAAGCCAAGATCGGCACATCCGGCCCCTCTACCCCCTTGTGTGCGGAGCCCCTGACTAAGACCAAGAGTGCACAGGGCGGAGCCTCGATGACATCAGGGCCCCTCATTCAGAGGTTACCTGGCGTTTTCGAGCCCGCTGGCTTCAAACGCTTCCTCGTTATTCGCTCCACTGATGGCACCATGTTGTCCAAGGGCAACATGATCCATCAGAGGAGAGGATTAGCTAGTGCAATTGGTAGAGAGCCGAAGGTAACCCGTTTCTCGGACGGGAGCCTTCTGGCGAATGCGGCGAATCCCGCCGAGGCGGCCAAGATAAGTGCTCTTCGGACACTTCATGGCACCCCGGTGAGTGTGACGCCGCACTCTACCATGAACTTTGTAAACGGAGTAGTTTATGCGAGGGAACTCGTTGACTACTCCATAGAAGACATCACCCTAGAGCTGGCCGACCATGGGGCGGTCAAGGTCGAACGTGTGATGAGAAAACAGGGAGGGGCCTCGAGACCCACCCCTACACTCTTCGTCACGTTCGACTGTGACAAGCTCCCAGAGTCGGTGCGTGCCGGTTGGTACCGCTACCGCGTAAAGGCATTCGTGCCACTGCCGCGGCGGTGCTATTACTGTCACCGCTTCGGCCACACGAATCGATCATGTAGACGTGCAAAATCGGGGTCACCCGAAGTCTGTGTAAATTGCTCCAAGGTCGCACACGATAAGTCCAAATCGTGTGTGGCCAAGTGTGTCAATTGCGGAGAGCCTCACCCTGCTTCTTCGAAGCAATGTGGTGCATATCTCCTTGAGAAAGAAATCCTGGCCATTCAGGCCCAGGATCGACTCTCATTCCGCGAGGCTAAGGACTTGGTCCTGGCGCGCCCGGCTCTGCCTGGGACGTCATATGCCTCAATAGTTAGAAAAGCACCCTCTGCTCCTGGCCCATCCAGGCCAACGAGCACGGTTGTTTCCGCGCCCATTCGGAGCCCTTCTGCGGGCTCTACTACACCCGGGCGCTCCCCTGGTAGAGCTGGCGGCAAAAAGGGTTCACACCCAGCCCCGGCTAATACCAGGGCTCCCCCCTCTTCCCCCAGCGTGACCGTTTCCCGTAAGGCGAAACGGCCACGCGCCTCCACAGAGTCGTTAGACTCACAGGAGGCAACACCCCTGAAGATGGTCGCTAGGCCATCTTCCGGGGTTCCTAAAGCTGTTCCCCGAAAGGAGGACAGCAACAAAGGAGCTTCGGCCCCTTCGCCCACGCCCCGAGGTGGAGCGAGTGGCTCGGAGACGGTGGTTCCTCGAAAAGAGGGCCCCCCGCCTCCCAAGCCGCAACGCCCGCCTAAGGTTTCGAGGCGGAGGGAGGAAAAGACTTGCATGGCGAGCCCAACCTCCCCCAATAAGTCCTCGAAGGCGACAGCGCCTTCAGCGCTTTGTCCGGCCAACAGCGCCCGGGGTTCTGCCCCCGGGAAGCGTACGGCCATTCCCGTGAGGGTCTTCAATTCGAGGAGGGCCCCCGCGTCTCCTCCGAGCTAGGCCTGGAGGGCATATTCCTTCAATGGAATTGCCGTGGACTCCGGGCCAACTGGGAGGAGCTGCGGAGGCTCGTCTCGTCCCGTTCCCCGTTAGCTATTTTTTTGCAGGAGACCATGCTAGGCGCGTGCCCGCTGCCTGCCCTCCCGGGGTATAAGGGTCTTGCGACCCCACCACCGCGGGATGGCCGGGCTGGGGGATGCGCGGTTTACACCCGGCATGATGTCTCCGTTCTTCCTTTCTCTTTAGATACCTCCTTTCAGGCAGTGGCTGTGCAGCTGCACCTGGATAGGAGGTATACTATCATTTCTGCGTACATTCCACCGTCAGCTGACTTCGACGCGGGGGACTTCCGCCGCGTCGTGGCACGGTTGCCGAGGCCCTATCTCTTGCTTGGAGATCTGAACGGCAGGCATCCTCTCTGGGGAGATTACTCCATAAATCCCAGGGGACAAGTCCTTGCCGATCTGATCGAAGAGCTTGAGATGGGTGTCCTAAACGTGGATGAGTTTACGCATCACTGTCCGAGAACCGCTTCATTTTCTTGCCTTGACCTATCTTTGTGCTCTTCAGATGCACAGCCTGATTTTGATTGGGGGGTGGTCGATGACCTCCATGGTAGTGATCACTTTCCCATTCAAATATCATTTTCAGGGCAACTGCCGCCTGAGAGACCACCTCGGTGGTGCTTGGCGCGGGCGCGGTGGCCTGCATTTCAGGAAATGACTGAATTCTCTATCTCAGTCGAGGAGTTTAGGTCGGTAGATGAGGCCGTTGAGTTCTTCTCCGGCAACCTCATCGCCGTAGGCCTGACTACTATTCCTAGGACGTCTGGCCGTTTTGCACGCCGACCACTCCCATGGTGGTCGGCTGAGTGTGAGACGGCCCTCAAACAGAAGCGTTATGCCTACATGCGCTATAAGCGCCGCCCGAACGATTTCACTGTCGCTGAATTTCGTCGGGCTAGGGCTAGGTTCCGGTATATTTCGAAGCACGCCCGCCGCTCTTCTTGGCGGGCATACGTGTCTTCACTTAACGGGAAGACCCCTTTAGCTGAGGTGTGGAAGCGAGTCAAAAGGATTCGGGGCAAGTTCTCGCAGGACCCCCCTCCCGTTCTCCAGGAGAATGGGACCGCAATCTCGGACCCCGCGTCCGTGGCGGAATCCTTAGCGACCGCTTTTTCCGCATTCTCTAGCCGTGATGCTGCTCCGCCAGCATTCAATGCACGTCGTGATGTCGCGGAAGGCCGCCGGCTGGACTTTACCTCCAGAGGCGGAGAACCCTTCAACGACAAGTTTACTGTGAGTGAGTTGCGTTCCGCTCTCGCTTCGTGCGCGGACACCGCCCATGGTCCGGACGATGTCCCGTACGCCATGCTTCGACACCTGGGTGAGCGAGGCATGGCCTTTCTGTTAGATTTGTTCAACAGGATCTGGGTGGAAGGTCTTCTCCCAGACTCCTGGCGAATCGCTACTGTGCTCGCCTTTCGCAAGCCGGGGAGAGATCACTCTACTCCGACCGGTTTCCGCCCAATCTCTCTAACCTCTTGCGTGTGCAAGTTGATGGAGAAATTGGTAAATGTTAGATTAGCCTATTTCCTGGACAGCGGAGGCCATCTGTCTTATGCACAGTGCGGCTTCCGTAAGTTCCACTCCACGTCGGATGCTCTGCTCCGACTGGAAAGTGCCGTCTGCGAGGCTTTCCTTCGTAGACAGCACTACGCCACGGTGTTTTTTGATCTGGAGAAGGCCTATGATACCGCATGGCGATACGGTATCATGGAGACTCTCCACACGATGGGGGCGAGGGGACGCCTCCCAATTTTTATATCTGAATTTTTGCGAGATCGTCGATTCCGCGTACGGGTGGGAGGAGCCCTCTCCGGCCCAAAGGAGCAGGAAGAGGGTGTCCCGCAGGGAAGTGTCCTCAGTGTCACACTCTTTGCCCTGAGCATCAACGGCATCACCTCGGTGCTGCCGGAAGATGTTCTCGCTACGCTCTACGTGGACGACCTTTCGATCTCTTTTGGCGCGGCCCAGATGCCAACTCTGGAGCGTCGACTCCAACAGGCATTGAACCGCGTCTCTCACTATGCCGAAGCGCACAGGTTTCGGTTTTCTTTGGCCAAGACTAAGGTGGTGCACTTCTGCCGCCATCCACGGCTTCACCCCGACCCAGATTTGTTTCTTAATGGGGTGCGCCTGGATGTGGTTGAGTCGCACCGTTTCCTTGGTCTTGTATTCGACCGACGCCTCACCTGGGAGGCTCATATTCGCAGCCTTAGGGTCTCTTGTACCCGCGCCATGGACATTCTCCGTTCCGTGACGTTCAGCGCTTGGGGCGCTGATAGGGCTACCGCCTTACTTTTTTATCGATCCTTTGTTCGCTCGAAGCTCGACTACGGATTCGAGTTTTATGCATCCGCAGCCGAGCGTTTATTGCGGAAGGTGGATTCGATCCACCACACCGGCCTTCGCCTTGCGACCGGTGCCTTCCGCACTTCCCCCATTGAGAGCCTGTTGGTCGATGCTGGGGAGATGCCACTCGCTCTGCGCCGCGTGCAGTGCATCACTCGCCTGTACGCGCGAGCCCGGCGCCTCCCTCAGTCGCCAACAGCTCTCACTGCATCCGCAGCTGATCTCGATGGTGCCTATGCCGCCGAGAGACGCCAGTCATACCCTAAGCCCTTTGGGTTTAGGGCCAGGAAACTCCTTCGAGAGGTAGATATAGCTCTCGGGCCGGTGGCGCCCCTGGTTCTGCCCAGGACGCCACCCTGGAGGGTACCACATTTGGCTATTTGTCGCCACGCCTCTGCTCCCAAAGCTTGTACTGCGCCGGGAGTATTGCGTTCGACCTTTTTGGAGCACACATCGTGTCACGCTGGTACCGTGCCAGTGTATACGGATGGCTCCAAGTCCCAAGAGGGGGTCGGCTTCCACGCCGTATCCCCTCTGTTTGAAGTCAGCGGGGCTCTACCAGGCGCTGCGTCTGTCTTCACGGCCGAGCTGGTGGCAATACACCACTCGGTACGGGAGATTACGCGACGTGCCCGGTTCGGAGACCGGATTGTGATCTATAGCGACTCACAAAGCGCCCTGAGTGCTCTCGGGGCATTGGAATCTCCGCATCCCCTGGTTCGCGATATCCGTGACGCCACGGTTTTGGCGAGCCGGGCAGATGTCGAGATTATCTTCTGCTGGGTTCCTGGACATGTAGGAATTGCGGGGAATGAGCGCGCCGATGAGGGCGCCAAAGAGTCCGCGAGGACTCTGCGACCGGACCAGCGTTTCGCTCTTCCTCACACCGACTACATGGCAGGAATACGGGCAGCTCTTCGGACTGCTTGGCAAAGAAGATGGGAGACGGTCGAAGGGAACTTAAAGTTGCGTGCCATTGCGCCGCGACTGTTCCCATGGACCTATCCCCCAATGCCGCGGCGGCTTCAGGTTGCTTTCTGTCGTCTCCGAATCGGACACACTCGTGTGACGCATCGCTATCTGATGGAGCGCTCGCCTGCGCCCTATTGCAACGACTGCGTCGTCCCCCAGACTGTTCGGCACATTCTTGTCGAATGTCCCAGTCTGGGTGATCTTCGCGCACGACACCTGTCCCGGTACCGGGATGGGCGGGGTCGCTACCGCCTGTCCCTTGTTCTCGGGATGAGTGCGTGTACTTTGACTGGTGGACTTATTGACTTTTTGGGGGAGGCCGGCCTTCTCCCTTTTTTTAACGCGATTTAATTGTTGTTGTTGTTTTTGTAATTGTTTTGTTATTGCTTTGTTATTGTTATTGTTATTCCTTTTTATTGTTTTCTGTTTAATTTTTTAAAGTAGCCTAAATTAGGCTGTTTGTTTACGGCAACTTATGCCTTAGTCGGCAGTCGCCAGATAGCCCCTTAATTAAAAAAAAAAAAAAATGGAGGGGGTCCGGGAGTTTCTTTTTTAGCAGATTGTTTAGGGGAGCTGCTACAGAAGCGAATTGGGGTACGAAGCGGCGGTAAAATGACGCAGCACCGAGGAATGACTGTAATTGCTTCTTGGTGCATGGTAGGGGCATATTTACAATAGCCTTTACCTTCTCTTTCTGTGGGGCCAGATGACTTTCGCCTATTTTAAATCCAAGGTATTCTATGGATTTATAAGAAAAATGGCATTTTGAGGGTTTAATAGTTAAGCCATGGTGCTTTAAGCGTTCTAAAAGCGGGCGGAGGGACAAGATATGGTCGTTCCATGAACGTGTAGCCACATACATATATCAAAATAAAAAGAAACGTTTTTTAAACCGTCTATTACATGGCGCATTATGCGGTTGTAGCTACTGCAGGCAGTGACTAGGCTGAAAGGAAGACTAGTGAATTCCATTAAACCCTTGTCTGTAGGAAAGGCCGTTAGTTTCCTCGCTGATGCCTTTAGGGGGATCTGATAATAGGCCTTACATAGGTTTATCTCAGTGATGTAGGCGGCTCCTTCGAAGAGATGTAAATTTTGGTCGATTATGGGGAGAGGCTCGGCGTCGAACACGGTGACGGTGTTTAACTTCCGAAAATCGACGCACATCCTAAAGGACTGGTCTGGCTTGCGGACCATGACTATTGGGGAACACTAGTTGGACGTAGATGGCTCGATAATCCCTAATTGCAAAAGATTGTCGACTTCCTCATTGAAAGCGTCTCTTAGGTGCACCGGTACGGGATAGGGCTTACATCGCACAGGTTCGAGCGTAGTGAGGGCGATATCATGTTCGAACTGAGTCGAGCATCCTGGGGACTCGGAAATGACATCACTAAATTCTTCCAAAAGCGTCATCATTTGGTTCCTTTGGGCAGGGGTGAGGTCGGAGTTTACATCCAACTCGGGGAAAGGTTCTTTTATGGGGGGCAGCTTGGACGGGAGGCCGGGGAGGGGACAATCTTCGCTTGACTCCGCAAATCGAATTAACAATATTTAGGGGGTTGTTTGGGTGGACTGCGTCAATTACCCTTTCTTCGTCGAAGGCGACTATATTGTTTATACAGGCCCGTCTATGTTACTTTTTTAGCATGTTTATGTGATATAACTTATCACCTGCAGGTGTCTGTATAACGTAATCGCCCGATCCGTGGGTTTTCTGAACGGGGTAGGGGCCTTTCCATTGGGAGAGAAGTTTATGGGAATCCGAGGGGAGTAAGAGTAGAACTTCATCTCCGGGCTTCAGTCTTCTGTGTTTTGCCTTTAGATCAAAGTATGTCCGATACTTTTCCATATTAATTTCGGAATTTCTGACTGCTATGTCAGAATACCTTTTTAATCTTTCCCTTAGTTCGAGGACGAAGGAATAAGTGTTCCTTAATTCTGGACACAAATGGGAATTTGTCCATAACTCCTTCAAAATACTGAGGGGCCCCTGCACGTTTTTCCCGTACAGGAGCTCAAATGGGGAAAATCCGATGGTCCTATGGGGAATTTCGCGGCATGCAAATAACGCAACTGGCAAATATCGGTGCCATTCTTGGGGTTGTTCCAAGCTTCTTGAGGACGCTTTTCAAGGTCGCATTGAACTTTTCGCACAGGCCGTTCGCGCTCGGATGGAAGGGGGTGGTAAAAATAGGTTTGATTTGGAGCAGGGTGTTCACGTGTTCCATGAGCTCAGATTTAAACTGGTGGCCTCTATCTGACAAGATTTCTTTGGGCAATCCTACTCTAGAAAAAAATGGAAATAAGGGCTTCAGAGCAAGAGATACTATCGATCCTTTTTAGAGCGACAGCATCTGGGAATCGGGTAGCGCAGTCTATCAATGTTAGTACATGCGTATGACCTTCGGCGGAAGGGAGCTGAATTGGTCCGATGAGGTCGATGGCGACTCTCGAGAAGGGCTCCGAAATGACTGGGGTTCTTTGCAGGGGAGCTGGGGCTATTCGACCTTTTGCAGTGGTTTTCTGGCACAAGTCGCACATTTTGCAGAATTCTGCGATATCTTTGGCTCCACCCGGACAAAAAAAGTATTTAAATACTTGCTGAGAAGTCTTGTTATGACCGAAATGACCGGCCATGGGACTTTCATGTGCTACTTGCAGGATTTGGTCTACACGTGTGCGCGGAATACACATGACCTTGGAAGGTGGGTCCGACTCATCTCATGAAGTGCGAAATAGAAGGGAGTCGTTAATGATGTACCTTATGGGTCGGTTCCCTCGAACGATCACCTCTTCGTTGTTTCGGGCCTTTTCCCAAAGGGATTGAAGTAAATGGCAGCTCTGCTGAGCTCTAAGGAATTGTACATTACTCGTTTGGACCTCTAAAGGAGCCTCTGGGGTGAAAAGGCGTGTTGGGGGAGAGGCCTCGCGGCTAGCTTGCGCTCAAGTGACGACAGCTTGAGTCATTTCACTCAGGAAGACTAGTGCGCTCTGGCCAATGAGTACCAAGCAAAATTTCATAGGGGCTGCCACTATGTCGGCACAGCCAGTGAAATATTTACACTGTACATGGCAGCGGATTACCGGGAATCTATTTTCTCGACCCAAGAAGTCGTGTACAATTGCGTACTTCTTATGTCGTGGGTCGACAGGGGGGAGCAATTTGTCCGACACCACAATGCATGTGCACCCTGTGTCTCTGTCGAGGGTGGACACTTTACAGCCAGTTTCGAAATTTAGTCCTCCGGGGGTACTCTTGTTGAACAGGAAGTTCACTTGAAATTCCTGTGGGGATGGAGACGAGGGGGATAACGTAAGCGTGGCCGACTGTTCCGGGGGAAGGGTAGCAGTTACTTGGTGGACTTGTTGGCTCTGGGTGGGACATAGGCTGGAATTCTGTACACATTGGGACTTATAATGGCCGGGGGAACCGCAGGAGTAGCATATAACCTGCTTATTCTGGTGCTGGTTATTGTAGGGGGTATTGAAGACTGGGGGTTTTCTGTCTTCGTGGGCTACAAAAGGCTTATTCTTTGACCTGAACGGGGCTGTGGTCTTTATCAATGGAGGGGGTTTCCTTTGTTGGGACTTCCATTGACTAAATTTATTCTTCGGGGATGGGGGACTATTCTTCCACGTATCCTGTGGGTATAGGCGATGATTTGTTGCATGGAGATCAGCTTCCTCGAGGCATTCTTGAAAGGTAGACGCTCGGCGGTCTTGCACGAATGCTCGGATCTCCTGGGGGAGGGTGGACAATAGCTGGTTTTTTAACATAAAGTCAATCAGGGCCTCATACTCCGATTCGACTTTGGAGGATTCTAACCAGAACTGGAGGTTTCGCTTCAGGATATATCCAAAGTGTTGGTAAGTTTGACCGTGCTGGATTTTTGCCGATCTAAACTTAGAGCGGTAGAACTGAGGGTTCAAGTTGAAGGCGGATAGCAATTCGGCCTTCAAGGTGCTATAGTCTATTGTAGCTTCGCGTGGTAATGAGATGAAAATTTCTCAAGCGCGAACTGAGCAATGGGAGCAATCTACTCACTCCTTCGGATTCTAGGGCCCATCCATTTACCTTGAAGATCTTTTCAAAATGTGTCAAGTATGAGCACAAATCTTCTTTGTCTTTATATTGGGGAAGTTTCATAGCGGGGGCCTGGGGTTGATGATCACAGGATCCAACAGAACTGACTTCAACTTGGTCTCTGCTTAATTCCCTTTCATGTTTTTGAATCCTTTCTCTTTCTTCAAATTCTAACGCTTCTTTTCTTACTTCCATTTCTCATTCTCTTTCCTCTCCCTGTTCGCTTTGGACAAATTCTTTTAGTTCCTGTCCCGTGAGACCGAGAGCTTGTCCTTGCTTGATGAAAACTTTGAATGATTGTGAAGCCATTGCTGCTCTTGCTGACGCAACTGGTGACTCACGAAAGAACCTACGCACCTGGTAAGAGACCTAGAAGCTGCGATTGTTCCTAACCGATACAATCTAATAATTAACCCCCCAAATAATGAATATTTTCCTAGCTTTGTTTTTGCTATCTGGAAAGGGTTATTATTTATATTCCTTCAGAAAATAGACTCTAATTATTAAAATTTACGTTAGTTTATTTGGGCTTCCTTGGACGTTGGCAAGTTTTAGGCTATATGAGTTCGCTTACTCCAAAATTTAAACCCTTAAAGCTGACACCACTTTTATATATGTCGTAGAATTGCTCATAGTCTGATTATTCAAGTCCTTGATCTGGACACACCACTTTTGTTTAAGTCAGTGGTATTGACCCTATGACTCTCAATCCTACGATCATATATATATATATATATATATATATATATATATATATATATATATATATATATATATATATATATATATATATATATATATATATATATATATATATATATATATATATATATAGGTAGGCTTTAATTCCTACTGAACGTGCGAAAGCTGGTTAGAGGCGTGTTGTGCCGTAGCCAGGATTCTCACTATAAAAGTCTCACTTGTTACTCGGGGGAGGTTTGTGATTGTTGAATTCTAAGAGTGCATAATTCAGGTTGGATAAATTAGCCGAAGGGATGTTTAATTAGTCTTGCCAAAGGTACATCAAAAGGGAGGAGCCACAAATAAGCACACATACTCAAAATAAACTTTACTTTACACAAATATAATAATTAGCAATAGTGAACAGGCAAAATTAAGGATTAAATATTAAACACTGACGTTAAGCGTCTAGATTTATAATGACTCAATGGGAATATCAATCACGGTTAATTAAATAGGTAATTTAAGAATAGAGGGACATTGGGTTTACAGATTACCATTAATTGATGGATTGGAGAGATGACTACTCAGGTCCAGATGGGGTGGTTTGGGTGTCATTAACACAAGTTCTCATGGAGAGGAGGGATAATACGACAGGTTCGGGGCTGCTGCCTGCAGTTCTGGTTAGTTCACCCCGAATTGGATGTTACACTAACAAATAGTAACTTCCAGTAACTATTTGGATGTTCCTTTTCTTACTCAAGTTACGTTGGGCAACAGAGCGTACTCTTCTAGTCACAGACTCTGCGGGGTGGGATTTACTTTCAAGTTGACTCCACGGCGCGTTGGTAGTCTTTACATTACGGCAACGACTCTCGGGGGAGGTTTGTGATTGTTGAATTCTAAGAGTGCATAATTCAGGTTGGATAAATTAGCCGAAGGGATGTTTAATTAGTCTTGCCAAAGGTACATCAAAAGGGAGGAGCCACAAATAAGCACACATACTCAAAATAAACTTTACTTTACACAAATATAATAATTAGCAATAGTGAACAGGCAAAATTAAGGATTAAATATTAAACACTGATGTTAAGCGTCTAGATTTATAATGACTCAATGGGAATATCAATCACGGTTAATTAAATAGGTAATTTAAGAATAGAGGGACATTGGGTTTACAGATTACCATTAATTGATGGATTGGAGAGATGACTACTCAGGTCCAGATGGGGTGGTTTGGGTGTCATTAACACAAGTTCTCATGGAGAGGAGGGATAATACGACAGGTTCGGGGCTGCTGCCTGCAGTTCTGGTTAGTTCACCCCGAATTGGATGTTACACTAACAAATAGTAACTTCCAGTAACTATTTGGATGTTCCTTTTCTTACTCAAGTTACGTTGGGCAACAGAGCGTACTCTTCTAGTCACAGACTCTGCGGGGCGGGATTTACTTTCAAGTTGACTCCACGGCGCGTTGGTAGTCTTTACATTACGGCAACGACTCTCGTTCAATGTGAGGATTACGCGAGTAGATTTGGGACACTGCTGTAGAGGGGGAAACGGCGATGTTATTTATATTGCAGAGTGTGGGAAATCGAGAGAGAGATCCCATTCACGACAATTCGCTTATCACAGCGCCTTCTGGACAATCTCCATGGTATCATAAAGAAAGCAAATAAGATTTAAGCTTCTTTGTGAGATAGGCGTTCTTTCGTCCAATTCCTGTCGCCAGTTGGGGGAAGGGGGAGAGAGAGAGAGAGGAGACGAAGGTCAACTCAAACGACAAATTTCTTTTGTTCCCACAATTGTCTGGCGGCATGTGAGTATGTACGTTCCATACCCTCACAACTCTAATCATGGCAACAACTGATCAAAATATTACTCAACCGGAAATGTACAGAGAGCCACTTCTAACCCCAACCTTCCACTTCCTAGGTATCAGGGAGGATGAGGTTACATGAGGCACACCTTTACCCATTACAACAGCTCCCATTTCACACCATCTTCATTCAGCAAATTATTTTCCTCTGCCATCTTTGGAGCCACCAACGGGCAGGTCCACCTCAGAAAATGAGGTACACGCCCTCACCCCCACCCTCTACTTTCTCAGGGGCCCCTCCAACCTGTTTCTACGGTTGAGGTAACATCCCATTCAGCCCCTTCTTTGGAGTTACCATGGACATGCACCAGTAGCAGCCCCCGTATCCTTTCACAGGGGACTGCCAAGAAAAAAGAAAACAGGCGGCTCAAGGGATAAGGGGGTGCTGCTGGGTCGTGACCTGTGCAGTCATACATTATGAGTTTGCAGGGGATCAACATTCCTGCTCCCCCACCCCCGCGCTCTTTCTCGATCCGCCCTTATGCAAGCTTCTCAGGCAGCTTGGGTCCCTGAGAACTCACAAAAAGAGACTGGACTTCCTCCCCTGACTGGTTCCCCTTTAACAGCCAGGCCCATCTCCATCTCGGCCTGGATGTACTCTCTGGGGGTGGAGAGAAGATGGTTCACACTACCCTCCCTCCTTTACTAAAAAAAGGTCAAAAAGGACTAGGGTTGCCCTCAGGCTGGGATGCCCATACCGTGACAGTGACATTCAGAGACTACCTGGAATTTTTGAGCTGGCTGGCTACAAACACTTTCTGGTTATTCGCTCCACAGATGGCAACATGTTGTCCAAAGGCAACATGATCAATCAGAGGACAGCATTAGCTAGTTTGATTGGTAGAGAGCCGAAGGTGACCCTTTTCTCTGACATGAGCCTTCTGGCGAATGCGTCAGATCCATCTGAAGCAGCCCTTCAGACACACTTGCTTTGTGGTGAGTCAAGAAGGAGTGGTTTATGTGAGGGTATTTGTGGACTACTTAGAGGCCCACCATGGGGCGGTCAAGGTCGAATATATGAACAGAAAATAGGGATAGGCCTCGAGACCCACACCTACACACTTGGTCACCTTCAACCGTGACAGGTTTCTGAGTCATTGAGGGCAGGTTGGTATTGCTACCGTGTGAAGGCATTTGTGCTACTACTGCACCGGTTCATCATATGAATCCCTTGTGTAGATGTGCAAAGTAAGGTTTACTTGAAATCTGTGTAAGTTGCTCCAAGGCTCTACAAGATAATTACCTATCGTGTATGGTCAATTGTGAATACCCACACCCTGCTTCCTCGAAACAATGTGGCATGTATCTCCTGGAGAAGGAAATCCTAACCGTTCAGGCTTCTGATTGTCTCTTATTTCGCGAGGCTAATCACTTGTTCTTGGTGCACATGGCGCTGCCTGGGACGTCTTATGCCTCAATTTTTGTTTAAAAAAAGCCCTCTACTCCTGGCCCCTCCAGGCCTGCGAGCATAGTCGTTTCCACTCCTATTCAAAGCGCTTCTGCAGCACAAAGGGTTCACACTCATCTCTGGCAACACCCCTGAAGTTAATAATAATTATAAGTCTTTTGTAATGCGCTCTTCAAGGCCTGAGGCCTTCCCAGAGCGCACGTTGTGCTGAGATGAGAATGGAAATTCAAGAGGGGCAGAAGGCAATTCTGAAAATATGCGTTTTCAGGAGACGCTTAAATGTGGTAAGAGAGGGAGAATACCTGATTTCAGCAGGATGAGCATTCCACAACTTAGGGGCGCAGATTGAGAAGGAGCAGTCTCCCATTGAGCAGAGGGATGAATGAGGAATATTCAAAAGAGGTGCATGTGATGACCAAAGGGCCTGAGGGACATGGCGTGGCGAGAGGGCAGAAGAGGGGTAAGATGGGGCCTTAAATATGAAGAGAAGTATCTTGAAGTGAGTACAGGATCTGACAGGGAGCCAGTGCAGTTCATGCAGCAAGGGTTTCGAGGGGGAGAAGCGAGGGCGATGGAGGAGAAGCCGGGCGGCATAGTTCTGTACAAGTTGAAAGGGGCGGAGAGAGGAGGATGGCAGATTCACAAGCAGAGAGTTACAGCAGTCAAGGCGTGAGGTGATGAAGGCATGAACAGCATTCTCAAGACTTCAGCGATCAAAGTGAGAGCGAATGCGAGAGAAGTTACGAAGGAAACATAGAGAGGATTTGATGACATTGCGGATATGAGGCTTAAAAGAGAGATGCTCATCAAAAACAACCCAGATTCCTAACGCAGTCAGAGAAAATGATAGTATTACCGCCCAGAGTAAGCGAGGGAAAGAGAGATTTAGATTTTTTGACAAGAGCAGGGGTGCCGATGAGGAGGACCTCAGTTTTGGAGTGATTAAGCCTGAGGAAGTTGGTAGAGAGCCAGTCAGAAATAGAGGAGTAGGCAGCCAGGAGGTCAGTGATAGAGTAGGCAAGAGACGTGAGGGATGAGGAAACGAAAATTTGAGTGTCATCAGCATAGAGGTGGAAGGATAGACCGAGATTATGGAGAAGGGAACTAAGAGGGAGAAGGTAGATACGAAATAGTAGAGGATCAAGGACAGAGCCTTGTGGCACTCCAAAGCGAATGGGGGTATAGTCGGATGAAACGTCGTCAATCACAACAGATTGGGTATGAGACGAGAGGTAAGAGCGGAACCAGTCAACACGGTGCCTGATATGCCGAGGAAAGAGTGGAGACGGTCAAGTAGGACGGTATGTTCAATAGTATCAAAGGCAGAGGAGAGATCGAGTAGAACGAGGATGGAGTCACAACCCCTGTCCGCGGCTCTTCGTAAGCAATCGGACACATTGAGAAGGGCGGTTTCTGTGGAGTGACCTGACTTGAAACCAGATTGATTAGGTTTCATCAATGTTACAGGCCACCATGTGACAGTTGATGCATGAAGCGACCACTCTCTCCAGAACCTTAGAGAGGAAAGGAAGTTGCGAAATCGGGCGACAATTGGAAGGGTCAGTGGGGTTCAGTTGAGGCTTTTTAAGAATCGGACGGATGTGGGCACGTTTGAAGGAAGAGGGAAGTTGTGAGAACAGCACCAAAGAGCTATGCCTCCACCCAAGGCTGTCCTTGGTGGCTCAGAGACTGTGAATCCTCCAAAGGAGGGACCGGCGCCTCAGAAGCCCTCCCGCCAAAGGTTTTGAGGTGGATTGAGGAAAAAACATAGCGAGCTCAACTTCCCCCAATAAGTCATCAAAAGACGACAGCGCCCAGAGTTCTGCACCCATGAAGCGTACGGCCGTTCAGGTGAGGCTCTTATCTTCAAAGAAGCCCCCACCACCCCCGCATCTCCTCCGAGCTAGGCGTAGAGGGCATATTCCTTCAATAGAATTTCCACAGACTCCGGGACAACTTGGTTGAGTCGCCGAGGCACGTATCCTCCTGTTCTGCGTTAGCTATCTTTTTGCTTTTGCAGGAGACCATGTTGAGCTCGTGCCCTTTGCCCACCCTCTCGTGCTATAAGGGTTTTGCGACCTCATCACCACAGGATTGGGGCTGGGCAGGAAGGTGCGCAATTTACACCCGGCATAATGGCTCCGTTCTTTTCTTCACTTTAGATACCTCCTTTCAGGCAGTAGCTGTGCAGTTGCACCAGGATAGGAAGTATACTGCTATTTCTGTGTACATTCCCTCGTCAGTCGAGTTCGACGCCAAGGACTTCCGCCGCACCATGGCATGGTTGCCGAGGCCCTTTCTACTGCTCGGGGATTTGAACGGTAGACCTCTTCTGAAGACACTACCAAAAAAACAACTGGTGATAGGTGTCCTAAAGTGGATGTGTTTAGGCAGCTGTACCTGAAAACCTCTTCATTTTCCTGTTTTGATCTCTCCATGTACTCCCTAGATGCAGAGATTAATTTTGAGTGGAAGGTGGTCAATGACCTGATGGTAGTGATCACTTTCCCATTCAAATATCATTTTGTGCACAGCTCCTTCCTGAAACACCCACCCGGTGGTACTTGGCACTGGTGAGGTGGTCCGCATTTCTGGAAATGACTGATTTCTCTGGCCCAGTTGAGTTTAGGTCACTGAATGAGGTCGTTGAGTTCTTCTCTGGCAACCTCATTGCCAGCCTAACTACTATTCCTAGAACGTCTGGCCATTTTGCATGCTGATTTCTGTGGTCGTCAGTGGGGCTATAAGCATCGCCTGAACGATTCCACCATCGGTTCAATTTTCCAATGTAGGACTAGGTTCTGGTATGTTTTGAAGCACGCCCGCCGCTCTTCCTGGCAGTCCTATGTGTCTTCACTTAAAAAGCCCCCCATCACCATCAGAGGTGTGTGAGTCAAATGGATGCTGGGCAAGTTGTCACAGGAACCTGTGGCGGAGTCCTTCACGACTACTTTCATCATATTCTCTAGCCTGGATGCTGCTCCACCAGCATTCAATATGCATCAGGTTGTCGCGGAAGGCCGCCAACTGGACTACCTCTAGAGGCGAAGAACCTTTCATTGACACGTTTACATTGAGTAAGTTGCATTTCACTCTTGCCCCTGGTCCGGACGATGTCCTGTATTCCATGCTTCGATACCTGGGTGAGTGAGGCATGACCTTTCTGTTACATTTGTTCAACGGGATCTGGGTAGAGGATATCCTCCCAGACTCCTGGTGAATTACTACTCTGCTTGCTTTTTGCAAACTGGGAAGAGATCACTCTACCACAGTCAGTTTCCGGCCAATCTTTCTCACCTCCTGCATGTGCAAGTTGATGAAAAAATTTGTAAATGTTAGATTAGCCTTTTTCCTGGAAAGCTGACATCACCTGTTTTCTGTCTAGTGCGGGCTCCGCAAGTTCCACTCCAAGTCTGATGCTCTACGCTGACTTAAAAATGCCCCTGTGAGGCCTTCCTTCACACACAGCACTACGCCACAGTGTTTTTTCCATCTGTATATCTATGATATCGCCGTACCAATCAATCGGCATCGGCACCGTCATAATTGGCATATATTTTTCTGATCGGCTTTGGCATATTTTTTTTATTTGCTGAGCCTTTATGCTGATTAATATTTTAATCTCATCATTTTTGTTGGTCAAAAGAAAACAAATATTCACTGAAGTTTAATTTCTTCACATTGGTACACTCTACGGTTATGAGATTTTATCATAACTTGCCAACATTTATTTTCATATTACTATAATAATACGGCGACTAATGCCCAAGTAGGCAGTCGCCAGATGAGCTCTTAAAAAAAAAAAAATCAGATTACTATAAAAGTTTCATAAACTCTCATTTACTATTTTTTCTATTAAAAATTTTATATGATAGTTGGTGAAAAAAGTACTAGAAGAATTTCCAGCAATTAAAGTGAATGTTATTAGTGTGTTTAGGATAAAAGCTTGAGAAAACTAGATTAACTGGAATACAGAAAGGTAGTGGACTTCCTAAGTTCGTGACCATTCCAGAAAATGTTGAGAGTCACTAAAATGAGTATAAATACATAAAACGGTGGGTATGTTTATTCCTTCCTACAATTAGTATAAAAAATTGTCAAGATTTTTTTTCACCAATCATTTTATCAAAAAAATAGTAATAGAAAAAGGGTGGTCAGCGACGCTTGTATCGTAAATTGAACGAGTTCTATGTTTTGCATTGAGGTTATTAGCGCAAAATTTATTACTTTTTATCATCTTTTACATTCCTGAAGGAGTAGAAAATATTTTTTGTATATATATATATATATATAGCATGCAAAAGATATAATAATTTCTGAATATTGTCTATTAATGTGCTTGACCAACCTGAATGAGCATCATTTGGTCGATGCATTGTCCACGCTGATAGGCGGAGGCAAGGTTGGAAATCATAGTGCAAAGTGAGGCGATTAGCCTTATAGTCTTGAAGCCTTGACAGTCCTTAGCGCATTATAGGTGACTATAATAGTTGAGCTTTACCAAATGATTTGAAAATTTACCAAATCTCGACATCGGCACCGTTCTTTTGTTAATAAATCGGCACTGTCATCGGCCAAAATGTGTAATTGGTACATCAATAGTGATACGGCATCATGCGAGAGATCCGATTCTGCATATGGGTGAGGGGGGGGGAGCACTCTAGGGCCCAATGGAGCAGGAACAACAGGGTATACCACAGAGAAGTGTCCTCTGTGTTACACTCGTTGCCTTGAGCATCAACGGTGTCACCTTGGTGCTGCAGGAAAATGTTCTTGCTCCGCTCTACATGGCGGCCTTTCAGACTCTTTTGGTGCACCCCATAAGGAGCACGGCAATTTGCTCTCCTGGCCGCTGTGCTGACGGGACTCAGCACCCTGTCCGGCCCCAGCTTAGCCTCTTCTCCTTCTTTCTGAAAGCCTGTGTTTTTACCCTACTTCCTCACTTTTCCTACAACCTCTCACACAACTTTCTCTGGTCAGCCTCTAATTTCACAGACAACTATCTCAGATAGGGGATGAGGGGGGAGGGGACAACTTGTCCCCCTCACCCCTGAACTCCAGTTTAGAGTGGTGGGTTTTTAACAACCTGCTCCAGCCTATCAATTTTACGCCGTGCCGAAGGTGGAACCGCCAGCTCACTAGGTGGGAGGAGTGGCCTCAAATAGCGACATTATTTATATATTTTTTTTTATATATATATATGTCATCTGGCGACTACCTTCTAGGGCATAAGTTGCCGCACTCAAGCCAGCCTAAATCTAAGCTACATTAAAAGCCAGATTAACAAAAAAGAACAAGAAAAAATATACACAAAAAGCAAAAGAAAAACAAACAAATTGAAGAAATATAGAGCGATCTCCGTCGATGGGGGGAAGGCCCGCGCTTCCCCGCCGAAGAAGACTACGATCCATGGTTGAATTTGAAATAATAGGGAGAAGGCCGGCCTCCTCCAAAAAGTCTAAAAGTCCACAGGTCAGTCAGAGTGCACAAATTCTTCTTGAGTAAAAGGGACAGGCGGTAGCGACCCCGCCCATCCCGGTACCGGGACAGGTATCGTGCGCGAAGATCACCCAGACTGGGACATTCGACAAGAATGTGCCGAACAGTCTGGGGGACGACGCAGTCGTCGCAATAGGGCGCTGGCGAGCGCTCCATCAGATAGCGATGCGTCACACGAGTGTGGCCGATTCGGAGACGACAGAAAGCGACCTGAAGCCGTCGCGGCATTGAGGGATAGGTCCATGGGAACGGTCGCGGCGCAATAGCACGCAACTTTAAGTTCCCTGGACCGTCTCCCATCTTCTTTGCCAAGCAGTCCGAAGAGCTGCCCGTATTCCTGCCATGTAGTCGGTGTGAGGAAGAGCGAAACGCTAGTCCGGTCGCAGAGTCCTCGCGGACTCTTTGGCGCCCTCATTCCCCGCAATTCCTACATGTCCAGGAACCCAGCAGAAGATAATCTCAACATCCGCCCTGCTCGCCAAAACCGTGGCGTCACGGATATCGCGAACCAGGGGATGTGTAGATTCCAATGCCCGGAGAGTACTCAGGACGCTTTGTGAGTCGCTATAGATCACAATCCGGTCTCCGAACCGGACACGTCGCGTAATCTCCCGTACCGAGTCGTATATTGCAACCAGTTCGGCCGTGAAGGCAGACGCAGCGCCTGGCAGAGCCCCGCTGACTTCAAACAGAGGGGATACGGTGTGGAAGCTGACCCCCTCTTGGGACTTGGAGCCATCCGTATACACTGGCACGGTTCCAGCATGACACAAGGTGTGCTGCAAAAGAGTCGAACGCAATACACCCGGCGCTGTACAAGCTTTGGGAGCAGAGGCGTGGCGGCAAATAGCTAAATGTGGTACCCTCCGTGGTGGCTACCTGGGCAGAACCAGGGGTGCCACTGCCCCGAGAGCTATACCTAGCTCTGGAAGGAGTTTCCTGGCCCTAAACCCAAAGGGCTTAGGGTATGTCTGGCGTCTCTCGGCGGCATAGGCACCGTCGAGATCAGCTGCGGATGCAGTGAGAACTGTTGACGACTGAAGGAGGTGCTGAGCTCGCGCTTACAAGCGAGTGATGCACTGTACGCGGCGTAGAGTGAGTGGCATCTCCCCAGCATCGACCAACAGGCTCTCAATGGGGAAAATGCGGATGGCACCGGTCGCAAGGCGAAGGCCGGTGTGGTAGATCGAGTCCACCTTCCGCAATAAACGCTCGGCTGAAGATGCATAAAACTCGCATCCGTAGTCGAGCTTTGAACGAACAAAGGATCGATAAAAAAGTAAGGCAGTAGCCCTATCAGCGCCCCAAGCGCTGAACGTTACGAAACGGAGAATATCCATTGCGCGGGTACAAGAGACACTAATACTGCGAATAGGAGCCTCCCAGGTGAGGCTTCGGTAAAATACAAGACCCAGGAAACGGTGCGATTCGACCACCTCCAGGTGCATCCTATTAAGTAACAAATCTGGGTTTGGGTGGAGCCGTGGATGGCGGCAGAAGTGCACCACCTTAGTCCTGGCTAAAGAAAACCGAAGCCTGTGCGCTTCGGCATAGCGAGAGACGCGGTTCAATGCATGTTGGAGTCGACGCTCCAGAGTTGGCATCTGGGCCGCGCAAAAGAGATCGAAAGGTCGTCCACGTAGAGCGTAGCGAGAACATCTTCCGGCAGCACCGAGGTGATGCCGTTGATGCTCAGGGCAAAGAGTGTGACACTGAGGACACTACCCTGCGGGACACCCTCTTCCTGCTTCATTGGGCCGGAGAGGGCTCCCCCCACCCGTACGTCAAATCGACCATCTCGCAAAAATTCAGATATAAACATTGGGAGTTGTCCCTTCGCCTCCATCGTGTGGAGAGTCTCCATGATACCGTATCGCTATGCGGTATCATAGGCCTTCTCCAGATCGAAAAACACCGTGGCGTAGTGCTGTCTACGAAGGAAGGCCTCGCAGACAGCATTTTCCAGTCGGAGCAGAGCATCCCACGTGGAGTAGAACTTGCGGAAGCCGCACTGGACAGAAGACGGATGGCCTCCGCTGTCCAGGAAAAAGGCTAATCTAATATTTGCCAATTTCTCCATCAACTTGCACACACCACAGGTTAGAGAGTTTGGGTGGAAACTGGCCGGAGTAGAGTGATCTCTCCACGGTTTGCGAAAGGCGAGCACAGTAGCGATTCCCCAGGAATCTGGGAAGAGTCCCTCTACTGAGATCCTGTTGAACAAATCTAAAAGAAAGGCCATGCCTCGCTCACCAAGGTGTCGAAGCATGGCGTACGGGATATCGTCCCGACCATTGGCGGTGTCCGCGCACGAAGCAAGAGCGGAACGCAACTCACTCACAGTAAACCTATCGTTGAAGGGTTCTCCGCTTCTGGAGGTAAAGTCCAGTCCGCGGCCTTCTGCGACATTACGACGTGCAATGAATACTGGCGGAGCAGCATCCTGGCTAGAGAATGCGGAGAAAGTGGTCGCGAAGGATTCCGCCACGGATGCGGTGTCCGAGATTGCAGTCCCATTCTCCTGGAGAACGGGAGGGGGGTCCTGCAAGAACTTGCCCCGAATCCTTTTGACTCGCTTCCACACCTCAGCTAAAGGAGTCTTCGCGTTAAGTGAAGACACGTATGCCCGCCAAGAAGAGCGGCGGGCGTGCCTTGAAATATACCGGATCCTAGCGGGACGAAATTCAGCGACAGTGAAATCGTTCGGGCGGCGCTTATAGCGCATGTAGGCATAACGCTTCTGTTTGAGGGCCGTCTCACACTCGGCCGACCACCATGGGAGTGGTCGGCGTGCAAAACGGCCAGACGCTCTGGGAATAGTAGTCAGGCCCGCGGCGATAAGGTTACCGGAGAAGAACTCAACGGCCCCATCTACCGACCTAAACTCATGGACTGAGATAGAGAATTCAGTCATTTCCTGAAATGCAGGCCAAGCACCCCTGAGGTCGGCTCTGAGGCGGCAGCTGCCCTGAAAAGGATATTTGAATGGGAAAGTGATCACTACCATGGAGATCATCGACCACCTACCAATCAAAATCAGGCTGTGCATCCGAAGAGCACAAAGATAGGTCGAGGCAAGAAAATGAAGCGGTTCTCGGACAGTGATGCGTAAACTCATCCACGTTTAGGACACCCATCTCAAGCTCTTCGATCAGATCGGCAAGGACTTGTCCCCTGGGATTTATGGAGTAATCTCCCCAGAGAGGATGCCTGCCGTTCAGATCTCCAAGCAAGAGATAGGACCTCGGCAACCGTGCCAGGACGCGGCGGAAGTCCCCCGCGTCGAAGTCAGCTGACGGTGGAATGTACGCAGAAATGATAGTATATCTCCTATCCAGGTCCAGCTGCACAGCCACTGCCTGAAAGGAGGTATCTAAAGTGAAAGGTAGAACGGAGACATCATGCCGGGTGTAAACCGCGCATCCCCCAGCCCCGCCCCCATCTTGTGGTTGTGGGGTCGCAAAACCGTTATACTTCGGGAGGGTGGGCAGGGGGCACATGCCTAGCATGGTCTCCATTTTTACTGTGGAGCTGCCCGACGGCTGCTCCGTCTAAGAACAAGGGGAAATGGGGAGAGATTTTGTTTGTTTTTTTTTGTTTTCATTCATGGGCATGGTGACCCTATTTTTTCCATAGGAAGCAATCGCTCATCACCCCTCGCAGTAGCCGGCCCTGCAAGGGGAGCGTACAGGCTTGGCAGAGCCAGGTGCCGCCATTCAGGACCACCCCCTCCCGCCTGGTGGCTTGGCAGTCCCTCCACATGGCTGCTCCACCTTGGACATGGCGTAAAAAGAAATAGATTGTGAAGTGAGAAGGAAAGGGGATGTGAGGAAGGTATGGGTGGGGATAAAGCAAGTTGTTAAAAACCCACCATCCCAAACTGGAGCTCAGGGGTTAGGAAACATTGTCCCCTCCCCCCTCAGCCCCGATCAGGGATAGTTGGCTGAGAAGGAGGTCAGCATCTACCCTGTGAAATTAGTGGCTGACCAGAGAAAGCTGTGGGAGAGGTTGTATGTAAAGCGAGGAAACCAAGGAAAAACACGTGTTCTGAAGGAAGGACAAGTGGCTAAGCTGGAGTCGGACGGTGTGCTGAATCCCGCCAGCACGGCGGATAGGATGGCAAATCGCTGCACCCCTTACGGGGTCAAATAGCGACATCTGGTTTTGCCGCCCACATATTCACCCCTCACAGAGCGGGGGCTACTGCGTGGAGTGATTGCGTTTGCCTCCCATTTCAACAATACAGTCACCTTGCCTAATGATAAAGATTATAAAAAACCCCATCAACTCTCCCTTTACCATCATCGGAGCCGCCTTCGGGCAACTCCACCGAGAAAATGGAGGTCCCCGCCCCTGTGCTTTCACAGGGGATGTACCAAAGCTCTTTGACTGGAGAGTAGGCTTACTCGTCTCATATGCATTTGGGCGCAGGGGACTCACCCCCTTCTCTGGAGTTGCTTTTGAGCGACTTCCTCTCTCCAGCGACAGGCTCCCCTTTACTTTCCAAGCAGACTGTCAAGAAAGAAGACAGGCGGCCCATAAGTGACCCCTTCCTCGATAGGGCCAAGCACCATAAGGGAGCAAGGATAGCAGGGCCCGTCGGCCCGTTCCCCCTAATGTCCTACTTACATGTGCAACCAGCTTGCAGGGGGTCAGTATACCTGCCCCACACTCTTACCCGACGGATGCCTTTTTGCCGGCACAAGGGATTTGTGATATCTTTAGGAGAATGGCCACATGGAGGCCCCCAAGAGATGGACATGGTTCCTGAGGTGACCTCGCCCCATATAGTACAATCTTCCATGGGGTTGAACTCAGGCTCGGTGGCAAGCACAGAACTCGAATCCGTCCCTGTGTAAGCTGCTCCTCAGACGGTTCAGCCGGCTCTAGCTAGCGTGATTGGTAGTGAGCCGAAGGTGACACGTTTCTCGGAAGGGAGCCTTCTGGCGAAGGTGTCGAATCCCTCCGAGGCGTTCAGGATTAGTGCCCTTCGGACACTTGATGGCACGCCTGTGAGTGTGACGCCGCACTCTACCATTATTTCGTGAAAGGCGTGGTTTATGCGAGGGAACTCGTGGACTACTCCATAGATGACACCACCTTAGAGCTGGCCGATCATGGAGCGACCAAGTTAAAACGTGTGATGAGAAAACGGAGGGGGCCTCGAGACCCACCCCTACACTCTTTGTCACATTCGACTGTGACAGGCTCCCTGAGTCGGTGCGCCCCTGTTGGTATCGCTACCGTGTGAAGGTTTTCGTGCCACTCCCGCGGAGGTGCTACTACTGCCACCGCTTAGGCCATGCAAATCGCTCTTGTAGGTGCTCAAAGTCAGGGTTACCCAAAGTCTATGTAAGTTGCTCCAAGGCTGCACACGATAAGTCCAAGTCGTGTGTGGCCAAGTGTGTCAATTGCGGAGAGCCGTACCCCGCTTCTTCTAAGTAATGTGGTGCGTATCTCCCTGAGAAGGAAATCCTGGGTGTTCAGGCCCAGGATTGTCTCTCATTTTGTGAGAGTAAAGACTTGGTCCTGACGCCTCCAGTGCTAGCTGTGACGTCTTATGATGCCTCAATGTTAAGAAAGACACCCTCTTCTCTTGGCCCCTCCATAAGTTTCTGAGGCTGTTGAGTGCTGAAAGAAGTGTCAATCCTCCTCTAGTGACTTTGACGAATACTGGAGGCTAGCTAGGAGAGTGAAGTCCAGCATAAGGGCGGCTAAGCGGTCTGAGGAACTCCGAGGGGCGAGACTCTGTAAAGAGAATCCCAAGGAGTTCTTTGGATATGTAAACCAATCCATCGAACGATTGGCCCTTTGAGGAATGAGGAGGGGACATTAAAGCATTCAGATGCAGAAAATGCTAACCTCCTCAACGACTACTTCTCTTCAGTGTTTACTGAAGAGTGTGGTCCCATCCCCCAGAATGCCCAAGTAGGCAGTCGCCAGATGAGTTCTTAAAAAAAAAAAAACATCCCCCAGCCGACGGATTCCTACTCGGGGAAAAAGCTGGAGGATATGGACTTCACCGAAGGAGAAATCAAAAAGATCACTTACCTAATGACGAATAAGTCACCTGGCCCGGATGGGTTTCTACCTAAAGTGTTGAAAGAAGTGCGCGATCAAGTGTCACGACACCTGAGCGCAATCCTCAACATGTCAATCCGGACCAAATGTGTTCCTAGAGACTGGCGTGAAGCGGAGGTGACTCCGATCTTCAAGAAAGGAGACCGTAGCCAACCGTCGAACTACCGACCTATCAGTCTGACTTCGATAGTCGGTAAACTCATGGAAAGCATGATGGTGGACAAAATGACGTCGTATTTAGAGTCAAACCTGCTACTGAGGAGTTCCCAGCACGGCTTCCGAAGGCAACGGTCATGCCTGACGAACCTTGTGGAATTCTTCCACTTGGTTTTCAGTGAGCACGATCGGGACAAGGCGGTGGATGTGGTGTACTTAGACTTTCAGAAGGCCTTTGATAAGGTACCACACCACCGCCTTCTCCGGAAAGTGCGAGCGCTGGGCATAGACGGAAAGGTAGCCGGCTGGATCGAGAACTGGCTAAGTGGCAGACGGCAACGGGTGGTGGTGAATGGACAGTCTTCTGAGTGGGTGCCCGTTACTAGCGGGGTGCCTCAAGGTTCTGTCCTGGGACCACTACTATTCATCATCTACGTCAACGACATGGACGGTGACATGGTTGCCAAGATTTCCAAATTTGCCGACGATACCAAGCTTGGTATGAACGTTGCAAAGGATGGAAATACTGCCCGCCTGCAGGAAGATCTTGGGAAGATTGGGGAGTGGTCGGACACGTGGCAAATGCCTTTTAACGTGGGAAAATGCAAAGTGATGCATATCGGCCACAGAAATCCTCAATCACCCTATATCCTTAAGGGCACTGCTTTTGAATCCACCGACACTGAGAAGGACTTGGGTGTAACTATCACTAGCGACCTCAAGTTCTCGAAACAGTGCATCGAGGCAGAGAAGAAAGCCCAAAGGATGTTAGGCTACATAATTCGCCAGTTTGGATACCGTAACAAGGAGATAGTACTTTGTCTGTACAACTCCCTCGTTCGGCCGCACCTGGAGTATGCCGTACAATTTTGGAGTCCTTCGTTTCGAAAGGACATCGCAAGGTTGTAACGCGTACAAGCTAGGGCAACCAAACTGATTCCCTCTATCCGACATAAAAGTTATGAGGATAGACTAAGGGAATTAGATCTGTTCTCGCTTGAAACCCGTAGACTGCGTGGTCAGCTCATTGAGGTTTTCAAAATACTTCGACGGTTCGACAATGTTGACTACCGGGATATTTTCACACTGAGTGAGAACAGAACGCGCAATCACAGCTTTAAACTTGAACTGAAGCGTTACAACCGCAATCTATGTGGAAATTTTTTCACCTACAGTATCTGCGGTAAGTGGAATGCACTTCCAGTGCAAGTTGTCAACAGTGAATCTGTTGACCAGTTCAAGTCAAGACTAGACAAAGTCTTGAAAAGTGGCTGTTTAGGGACGCAAAACAATTGAGCAGCCATGTGCCCGCTCGATTGCTAGTCCAAAGGTACCCTCTTTGAATGGACCATTTAAGTTCGTCTAGGGTTCTTTCTTTCCTTGTAACTCTACTTGATTGTGGCACATGCTTATTGCATGTAGTTTCCCCCGTAAGAGGCACGGTGATTTGCCTTCCTGGCCGCCGTGCTGATGGGACTCAGTGCCCTGTCCGGCCCCAGCTTAGCCTCTTCTCCTTTCAGACAGCCTGTGTTTCTCCTCTACATACTTCCCCTACGCCGGAGATTGCTTCCTGATTGTTACGTTTTTCCTATTTTTATCATTGTTATTCTTATTTTAAAGTAGCCTAGTGCTAGGCTGTCGTGATTCCGGCGACTTATGCCCAAGTGGGCAGTTGCCAGATGGGCTCCTAAAAAAAAAGGGGGGGGGGGGCAGGAGGGGTGGTCCGAAATGGCGGCACCTGGTTCTGCCACGCCTGTACTCACCCTTCGCAGAGCGGGCCACTGGGGGGGGGAGGGGTAGGTGATTAGCGTTTGCATCCGTACAAAAAATAATGGGTCACCATGCCCATTGATGAAAACTTAAAAACAAAACAAAATCTAAAATCTCTCCTCATTTTCCCTTTAAGAACAACGGAGCCGCCCTCAGGCAGTTCCACAGAAAAAATATGGAGCCCCGTCCCCTCCCATGTGGTTTCCCAGGGGACTCTCCATAACTCTTCAACCAGAGTGGACGCTTACTCCTCTCCAGCGCCTACGGGTGCAGGGGGCTCCTCCTCACCCCCTTCCTTGGAGTCACAATGTGACTTCAGCTCAAATCTGGCAGTCCCGCCTTTGCTTTCACAGGGGACTGCCAGGAAAGCCAGCAGGCAGCCCATAACCGGCCGCTCCACGTTGAAGCGGCTCGGTACGGCAAACCCCCTTAGGGGGGAGAGGGAAGAAAGGACCCATCAGCCGCTTCTCTCTAAAGACCTGCTGGCCTGAATATTGAATCTAGCGGAGGTGAAGGCCTATGCCCCCCAAAGAACATAGACGAGACTTACATGACCTGTGATATCATGGGGGGGATGGCCAAATGGAGGCTTCCCCTGAGGTAGACATGCTCCCTGACACAGCCCAACCTCAGAAGGTGGGGCCATCCATGGGGGCAGATTCGTGCTCGGCATCAAACACCGAGCCCGAGTCTGCTCCTGTGCGGGGCCCTCACCAGAAGGGTTGGGCTGCTAAGACAGCACAAGGAGGGGAGGGATCTCCTCCTCCGGCCGGTGCCCCCACCACTGCTGGGGCCTTCACCATCTCAGCGAAGGACCTTTCAGAGGCCGGCCCATCTGGCCTGGCGGGCTCCTGCTGGGGGAGGGGAGAAGCGGGTTCATTCCCCGCCCTCTTCTCCTAAAAAGAAAAGGACTAATAAAAAAAGACTTGGGGTCTTCTTCCTCTATGTGGGCCGCTAACATCCTTGAACGCGACTAACCCAAGATAGGCGCGTCCGGCCACGTTGCTCGCTTGGGCGGGGAATCCCCAAATAAGACCAAAAGTGCGCAGAGCGGAGCCTCGATTACGTCGTGTCCCTCATTCAAAGATTACCTGGCGTTTTCGAGCCCGCTGGCTTCAAACGCTTCTTAGTTATTCGCTCCACTTATGGCAGCATGTTTGCCAAGGGCAACATGATCCATCAGAGGGGAGCTTTAGCCTGTATGATTGGTAGAGAGCCGAAGGTGACCCGTTTCTCGGACGGGAGCCTCCTGGCGAATGCGGCGGATCCCTCCGAGAAGGCCAAGATAAGTGCTCTTCGGTCACTTCATGGCACCCCGGTGAGTGTGACGCCGCACTCTACCATGAACTTTGTGAAAGAAGTAGTTTATGCGAGGGAACTCTTGGACTACTCAATAGAAGATATCCTTCTAGAGCTGGCCGACCACGTGTGCGGTCAAGGTCGAGCGTGAGGAGAAAACAGGGAGGGGCCTCAAGACCCACCCGTACACTCTTCGTCACGTTCGACTGTGACAAGCTCCCTGTGTCGGTGCGTGCCGGTTGGTACCGGTACCGCGTGAAGGCATACGTGCCACTGCCGCGGAGGTGCTATTACTGTCACCGCTTCGGCCATACGAATCGCTCATGTAGACGTGCAAATTTAGGGTCACCCGAAGTCTGTGTAAATTGCTCCAAGGTCGCACACGATAAGTCCAAATCGTGTGTGGCCAAGTGTGTCAATTGCGGAGAGCCGCACCCTGCTTCTTCGAAGCAATGTGGTGCATATCTCCTTGAGAAAGAAATCCTGGCCGTTCAGGCCCAAGATCGACTCTCATTCCACGATGCTAAGGACCTAGTCCTGGCGCACCCGGTTCTGCCTGGGACATCTTAGGCCTCAATGCTAAGAAAGACACCCTCTACTCCTGGCCCATTTAGGCCAAAGAGCACGGTTGTTTCCGCCGCATTCGGAGCCCTTCTGCGGGTTCTACTTAACCCGGTAAAGCTGGCAGCACGAAGGGTCCACACCCAGCCCCCGCTAAAACCAGGGCTCCCCCCCCCTTCCCCTAGCGTGACCGTTTCCCGTAAGGCGAAACGGCTACGCGCCTCCACCGAGTCGTTATACTCACAGGAGGCAACACCCCTGAAGTTGGTCGCCAGGCCATCTTCCGGGGTTCCTAAAGGAGCTTCGGCTCCTTTGCCCATGCCTAGTGGTGGGCTGGGTGGCTCGGAGACGGTGGATCCTCGAAAAGAGGGCCCCCCGCCTCCGAAGTCGCCAAGCCCGCCTAAGGTTTCGAGGCGAGGGAGGAAAAGACTCGCATGGCGAGCCCAACCTCCCTCAATAAGTTCTCGAAGGCGACAGCGCCTTCAGCCCATTGTCTGGTCAAAACAAAAGCGCCTGGGGTTCTTCCTCCACGAAGCGTGCAGCTATTTCCGTGAGGGTCTTCTGTTTGAAGAGGGACCCCGCGTCTCCTCCGAGCTAGGCTTAGAGGGCATATTCCTTCAATGGAATTGCCGCGGACTCCGGGCCAACTGGGAGGAGCTGCGGAGGCTCGTCCTAGGTCCGTGCCCCCTGCCCACTTTCCCGTGGTATAAGTGTTTTGCGACCATACCAACACGGGATGGGGGGGCGGGCTGGGGGATGCGCGGTTGACATGATGTCTCCGTTCTTCTTTTCACTTTAAGATACCTCCTTTCAGGCAGTGGCTGTGCAGCTTCACCTGGATATGATGTATACTGTCATTTCTGCGTACGTTCCACTGTCAGCTGACTTCGACGCGGGGGACTTCCGCCGCGTCATGGCACGGTTGCCGAGGCCCTTTCTCTTGCTTGGAGATCTGAAGGGCAGGCATCCTCTCTGGGGAGACTACTTAATAAATCCCAGGGCACAAGTCCTTGCCGATCTGATCGAAAAGCTTGAGATGGGTGTCTTAAATGTGGATGTCCCAGTCTGGGTGATCATCGCGCACGTTACCTGTCCCAGTGGCGGGGTCGCTACCGCCTGTCCCTTGTACTCGGGACGAGTTCGTGCACACCGACCTGTGGACTTTTTGGAGGAGGCCGGCCTCCTCCGCTTTATTTAACTAGTTCGTTTTTTGTTTTTTGTTATTTTAGTAGGTCGCACGTTCCTGCGCTCGGGGAGGCGGACCTCCCCCTGATGCCGGAGCTTGCTTCCTGCTCGTTGCCTTTGCCTTTTTTTTATTTTCAGTGTTGTTGGTGTTTTTTTTTTATTAATCTTATTTTAATCTTATTTTAAAGTAGCCTAGTACTAGGCAGTTTTTAGTACAGCGCCTAATGCCCAAGTAGGCAGTCGCCAGATGAGCTCTTAAAATTAAAAAACAAATTCCGCCGCGTCGTATCACGGCTGCCGAGGACCTTTCTTTTGCTAGGAGATCTGAATGGTAGACACCCCCTCTGGGGAGACTATTCGATTAATCCCCGTGGTCAAGTCATTGCCGACCTGATCGACGAGCTGGAGATAGGTGTCCTAAATGTGGATGAGTTTACCCATCACTGCCCAAGAACCGCTTCATTTTCCTGCCTCGATCTATCTTTGTGCTCCCCGGATGCACAGCCTGATTTAGGGTGAGGGGGTGGTCCATGACCTCTATGGTAGTGATCACTTTCCTATTCAAATATCATTTTCTAGGCTGCTGCCGCCAGACAGCCCACCCCGATGGTGCTTGGCCTCTGCGCGCTGGTCCACATTTCAGGAAATGACTGATTTCTCTATCTCAGTAGAGTTGTTTAGTTCGGTTCATGAGGCTGTTGAGTTCATCCCCGGCAAGCTCATCGCCGTGGACATAACTACTATTCCCAGAAGGTGTGGCCGTTTTGCACGCCGACCCCTCCTTTTGTGGTCAGCTTAGTGTGAGACGGCCCTCAAGTAGAAGCGTTTTGCCTACATGCGCTATAAGATTCTCCAGAACGATTTCACTGTCGGTGAATTTCGTCGGGCTAGGTTCCGGTATATTTCGAAGCACGCCCGCCGCTCTTCTTGGAAGGGCTTACATGTTTTCACTTAACGGGAAGACCCCTTTAGCCGAGGTATAGAAGCGAGTCAAAAGGATTCGTGGCAACTTCTCGTAGGAACCCCCCTCCCTTTCTCGAGTAGAAAGTGACCGCAATATCGGACCCCACGTCCGTGGCGCAATTCTTCGCGACCGCTTTCTCCGCATTCTCTAGCCGGGGCGCTGCTCCGCCAGCATTCAATGCGCGTCGTGATGTCGCGACAGGCCGCCGACTGGACTTTACCAACAGAGGCGGAGAACCCTTCAACGACAGGTTTACTCTTGAGTGAGTTGTTTTCCCCTCTCGCTTCGTGCACGGACACCGCCCGTAGTCCAGACGATGTCCCGTACCCCATGCTTCGACATGTTGGATTTCTTCAACCGGATTTGGGTAGAGGGTATCCTCCCAAACTCATGACGAATCGCTATTGTGCTTCGCTTTTCGCAAACCGACGAGATCATTCTACCCCGCCAGTTTTCCGCCCAATCTCTGTAACTTCCTGCGTTTGCAAGTTTCTGAGGAAATTACAAAATGTTATAGAATTTTCCTGGGTTGAGAAGGCCACCTTTCTTCTGTACAGTGCGGCTTGATAAGTTCCACGTAACGTCGGGTGCTCTGCTCCGACTGAAAAATGCCGTCTGCGAGGCCTTTCTTCGTAGACAGCACTACGCCACGCTGTTTTTCGTTCTAGAGAAGGCCTATGATTTCGTATGGCGTTACGGTATCATGGAGACTCTCCACACGATTGTGGCGATGGGACACCTCCCAATCTGTATATCCGAATTTTTGCGAGATCGTAGATTCCACCTATTTGACCGGTGCCTCACCTGGGAGGCTTATATTCGCAGCCTTAGGGTCCCTTGTACCCGCGCCATGGATATTCTTCGTTCCGTGACGTTCAGAGCCTGAGGCGCTGATAGGGCGACTGCCTTACCTTTATATCGATCCTTTGTTCGTTCGAAGCTCGACTACGGATGCGAGTTTTATGCATCCGCAGGCGAGCGTTTATTGCGGAAGGTGGACTCGATCCACCACACCGGCCTTTACCTTGCTATCTGTACCATCCGCACGTCCCCCATTGAGAGCCTCTTTGTTGATTCTCGGGAGATGCCACTCGCTCTGCGCCATACGCACGTGAAATGAGCGCGCTGACGAGGGTGCCAAAGTCTCCGCGAGGACTGGGCGATCAGATCAGCGTTTTGCTTTTCCTCCCACCGATTACATCGCAGAAATACGCGCTTGCCTCCGGGCGGCTTGGCAAAGAAGATGGGAGACGGTCGACGGGAACCTAAAGTTGCGTGCCATTGCGCCGAGACTGTTCCCATGGACCTACCCCCCAATGCCGTGAAGGCTTCAGGTTGCTTACTGTCGTCTCTGAATTGGACACACTCGTGGGACGCACCACCATTTGATGGAGCGCTCACCTGCGTCTTACTGCGCCGACGGCGTTGTTTTCCAGTGTTCGGCACATTTTCGTTGAATGTCCCCCAGTCTGGGCGATCTTCGCGCAACGCTACCTGAGCTGGGTCGTTACCCCTTTGCCTTGTACTGTGGACTATATGATTGGCCTCCATTTTATTTGACTGTTTGTTGTAGGTCGCATGTTCTTACACCAGGGGGAGGCGGGCCTACCCCCGACGCCGGAGTGCACTTCCTTTTTGCTTTTCTCTATCCATTTCCCTTTTTATCGTCATTTGTTTTTGTTTTTTTTAACATAGCCTAGTAGTAGGCTGTGGTGAGTACCTGCAACTTTTAGCCTAGTTGGCAGTCGCCAGATGGGCTCCTAAAGTTAAAACGCAACACTCTTCACATCCTCATTCCACCATTTTGCATTATGCTTCCTTTTTTCAGTTCTGGGACAACCACAAACACCTCTTTGCTCCACATTTGATCTACCCTCGCACAATATTTCCTCTCTTAGAAACCTGCAGACCCACCCAAGCACTGTGGTGACCTACCTCGCAGAAGAGGGGGGGGGGGAGTAAATTCATGCTGTTGATGCCTGCCAACCGCACGTTGAGAGAACTCTACTATGTTAACCTAATGGCTTTCAATTCAATGGTCTCTGTTATTCTCTCTCACCTACTTGCAGTCGCCAGATAACCTAAAAAAAAAAAAAAATCTCCCCTACTTGTTTAATTTTTTTTCTTTACACTGTGCCAACAAGCAAGTGGGTGATATTGGGTATGGTAGATGTGCAAGAGGAGTTTTGTAAGGGTGTGTACTTGGGGCCCTTTGCCCAGGGGTGAACCCCCACTGGGACGAGATGATGCAGAACATAGCGCCCCTTCACTATGCAAGGTGGGCGTTTGCAAAATGGGTGGCTTTGTGCTTGATAGAGCTAGAGGGGCCTGGTTGCTTTCGTTGGCGTTGATGGGCGCCACCGATGGTATGAGAAAGTGGTCAATACTGTGCCACCTTTCATTTTAAGTGTATTTATGTTTTCTTATTTTCCAGGTGGGATTTCTGCAGCCTTGACCACCCCATTGGACGTGGCCAAGACCCGAATAATGTTGGCCAGAAATCAGACGAAGGAGGCGGAAGGGAAAGTTCTGAGTGTCCTTGCGGGCGTCTATCGGCAGGAGGGAATTCGCGGGTGAGAAAACTTTTTGTGTTTTTAATCATAATTTCATCTGGCAGGCACCAGATGAGTGTCTTAAAAAGAATAACCACAACAATTAGAGACAATCCCCTGGTATCTTGCCAAGGCAGTGGTTTCACAGATCTTTGTTTCATTATCTAGTCGGGATACCCCGCTCCCAAAAGGAAAGGAAGGTGGAATTGACTTAGATTAAAGCCTTAAACTGTCAACGAATTACTGTCGGTGAATTTCGTCGAGCTAAGGCTAGGTTCAGGTATGTTTCGAAGCACGCCCGCCGCTCTTCTTAGCGTCATACGTGTCTTCACTTAACGGGAAGACCCCTCTAGCAGAGGTGTGGAGGCGAGTCAAAAGAATTCGGGGAAAGTTCTCGAAGGACCCCCCTCCATTTCTCCGCGTCCGTGGCGGAATCCTTCGCGACCGCTTTCTCCGCATTCTCTAGCCGGGATGCTGCTCCGCCAGCATCCCGGCGGAGGCGGAGAACCCTTTAATGGCAGCTTTATTCTGATGAGTTGCGTTCTGCTCTCGCTTCGTGCGCGGACACCGCCCCTGGTCCGGACGAAATGTCCCGTACCCATACTTCGACACCTGGGTGAGCGAGGCATGGCCTTTCTGTTGGATTTGTTCGACAGGATATGGGTAGAGGGTATCCTCCCAGACTCCTAGCGAATCGCTACTGTGCTGGCTTTTCTCAAACTGGGGAGAGATCACTCTACTCCGGCCGGTTGCTTCCCGTAAGGGGCGCGGCGATTTGCCTCCTAGCCGAGGTGCTGGCGGGACTCAGCGCCCCATCCGGCCCCAGCTTAGCCTCTTCCTTCAGACAGCCTGCGTTTCTACCCTACTTCCTCACTCTCCCTACAACT